>CM040429.1:139912330-140512330 GCA_022702705.1 Papilionanthe hookeriana x Papilionanthe teres | reverse complement strand
TGACCTTGAGCTAGGTTGGAGAGCTCGGGAAGGAGGGGTTTTGATAGGAAATAAGGTTTTGAAGTGTTGTAAAGCTTATGGAACAATTTATTTGAGGTTTTATTGAGGTTAATGTTGGAGGCCGAAATATGCAATGATTTTAGATTTTTAAAACTAGGGTTTTACATGGGGAGGGGGTGGCCAGGAATGTTGGGATTTTGGTGAGGGAAGCTGCAGGAAGGTTTGGAAAACAATTTACAGAATTTCCCCTTAGGTAAGTGTATCTCCTCTATTTTGGCCATGGGAGGTGGTCTTCTTACAGGCCTGACCATGGTGGCCAAGTGGGCAGGCTAAAGTCTTCAAAATGTTTCTGAGGTTGTGATGAAGTGGAGGAATCTAATGTTCAAGATCCAATGGGAGTTAGCCAAGTAAGGTGGGTGAAGTTTAGGTTTTTAGCCATGAGGGGGGCTCTCGAGTTTGGAGTTTTCTGACGATCAAGGTGGCCGACCAGGCTAGGTAGGATCATGTATGGCTGAGGAGGATTAATGGTGACAAGTTTTGGAGGCTAAGTAGGCTATGACATGGGTAGGTGAGTCGGCCAAAAAAGGGGAAACGGGCATGCACAATTTGAAGGTCCTTTGGTCAATGCCATAGAAATTGGTTTGGCTAGATTGACATGATGGCCGGTTCCTAAGCTTAGGGTGGGGCTGGGGTAATTAAGCTTCAATAAAAGAAGATTTAGGCTAGATTTTGGTTTAAATGAACCACAAAAGAAGAAAGATACCCTTTGCCAAGAGTGCGAGGCATGAAAAGAAGTTTTTCGTTTTTGCCACTTCCTTTGTAATTAATCAAGAGATAAAAGACATCATTTAGTCTATTTAGGCGTTATAGAACGTTGTATTTTGGGTCTTTTGTGGTGTTATTGGTGGGAAAAACACAGAGAAAATGTGAAGGACGAGTATTTAAGGGTTTCAGGGTTCTTGGAAGTATTTGGAATGTTAACATGGCCTCATATAGAATTGTGTTATTATTATTGTGTTGTGGTTGTAATGTGGTACAATTGGTGGAAAACTGCACCGAAAACCTCTCAAAAATGGTATTATTTAGTGTTAAATAGAGTTTTGTGGGGTTTTGTGAGGTTATGGGAGGGATTATTGAGGTTTTCGTAGCTGTTATTAGGTTTAGAGACTTGGGAGTATTTGGAGGTATACTATGGACAAAGTCAAATTGTGTCGTTTAAATATGAAGAGATGAAGTAATTTCAATTTTATTGAGGGAAAAATCGATGATTTAGTGTTATTGCGGGTGTATCGCGGTAATACTCGGTATTATTTGCGATTTATTGGAAAAGGCGGGCTGTATTGGAGATGAATTGGTGTTTCCGCGGTGATTGCGCGGTAATTCGGGGCCCCACGCTGTTAGCGCTCGGCTTGGGCGGGTTTAGTGTTATTCGCGGACGTATTTAGGTTTTATGGTGGGTGTATTACGGAACGACTGCGCAGTACCGTGGCATTGTGGTGAAAGCGTGGAGGCGGTGTTATTACGGGTTGGATTGAGATTATATTTGGTGTTATTGAAGGTTTTCGACGCGGTTTAGGGGTAGCATTGAGGGATTTTGGCTGGTGGGGTTATTTGGCTAGGGGCCTTTGTGGTATTTGGTGTTATTGGGGGTATTTTGGTGTTATTGACTCAGTTTTAGCCCAAATGGACCTAAACTTGTTTCCTACCCCAATTTAATTCATATTCACATGACAATGAACAATTGGTATCTTGGTAAACCCTTAGGTATGGTTAATTTGGTAAAATTCAGCTTGAACTTGAGATTTGGAAAAAATGGATTTGATTTTTTAGCATTGCGTGGAATTTGATGCAAATTGATGGGAATTTGGCAAGATTGAATTTGACATATAGAACCTAATGGATTTAAGGTGCATTAGGGTTTGTACATGACAGTTTTAGATTTGGGCTTAAAATTTGGTTGGAATTTGAGGAGAATTTGGTGTTCTCTTGGCAATCTTGGGTTGGGGTGGAGAACATTGATGGGGAATTCATGTGTTTTTGGATTTGAAGTTCAAGGGACTTGAATTTGAAGTTGGGTTCAAATTATGGTAAGGCTAGTTTCGGGCATTTTAGGAAGTTTGGAGCAAATTTGGGGTTAGGGTGGTGGTATGAATGTGAAAAATGGGAATGATGAGGAGTGTGGTGCATAAGGCAAACCTAGGGTCTCAATGGGCATTTTAGAATTTGGTGTTCTCTTGGCAATCTAGGGTTGGAGGAGAAAATTGATGAGGAATTGATGAGTCTTTGGATTTGAAGTTGGGTTCAAATTTTGGTAAGGCTAGTCTTGGGCATTTTAGGAAGTTTGGAGCAAATTTAGAGTTAGGATGATGGTATAAATGTGAAAAGTGGGAATAGTGAGAAGTGTGGCGCACAAGGCAAACCTAGGGTCTCAATGGGCATATGAGGACTCTCTTTGAGCTCGCTCATGTTTGTCTCAACCTCCGAAGTGCTAGAGGTCAAAAACCACAAATGTGAAACTCCAAGAAGATCAAGGAAGTTGTTTGAACATCTAAAAGAGGCGGGTCCCATTACTAAGGTTCTAGGATAGTCAATAGGAAAGTCTTATGGCTAGAACCTAGGCTCTAGGAAAAGACTATACCTCATCAAAATCGAGCTCAACAAGTGGATATGCTATCTTGTCGTACCCCTTCACAAATTTTCGATAATATCTGATGAGACCTTGGAGTCCCCTCAACTCCTTTAAGTTCTTGGGAAGAGGACAATCCATCATAACCTTGATCTTGGATGGGTCTGCCGCTAGTCCTGCCTTGGTCACCACGTGCCCTAGGTACTCCACCTGTCGAGGAACATTTCTTCAAATTGACATACAACTGGTGCTCTCTCAACTTCTCCAGGACCGTCCTCAGATGCTCCAATGCTCTGCCTTTATATGATTGTATATCAAAATGTCATCGAAGAAGAATAGGATGAATTTCTTGAGGTAAGGCTAAAGAGCCCTATTCATGAGAGACTGAAATATGTCTGGAGCATTGGTGAGGCCAAGCAGCATCACCAAGAACTCATAATCGCCTTCATGCATCTTAAACGCTGTCTTGCGCACATCCACTAGGTTCATCCTAATCTAGTGGTATCCCGACTTAAGATCGAATTTTGAGAAAATGACTGCCTCATAAAGCTCAGTTAGAAGCTCATCAATCACAGGGAAATGAAACTTATCCAACACTCTTGCTTTGTTCAAAGCCCGACAGTTCACACAAAACCTCCAACTACCATCTTTTTCCTTCACCAACAGGACTGAACTAGAGAAGGGGCTCACACCGAGACTGATTATCCTAGACTCGAGCATCTCTTGGATCAATTTCTCTATCTCATTCTTCTGAAACTGAGGATATTGATATATTATAACACTAATAGGAGACACCCTCCTTTAATACATTAGCGTGCCCATGCCCCTCGGAGGTGGTGACTCGCTCGGTTGCTGAAAGATATCAATAAACTACTGTAAGAGCTGCTGAATCTCCTCGGAAACTCCGTCGAATCTGAGTCTCAGATCTCCTCAATGCTCTGCAACTCTAAGACCATGGTTTTACATAAGCTAGCATCTCCTCTAAGCATCACCTTCCTACCCTTCACCTGGAACTCCATCATCGGTGATTTCCAGTCCACCTTCATCTCCCGAAGCGTCTACACGCATTTCATCTTCAAAATCACATATGTGTTGCCCAAATCATAAGTAGGAAGTCCTCCACCAACCATACGTCATGAAGTGTCAGAACCAATCCCTTACAAATTCCCCGACTTTTCTCCACATTTGTGTCCCTATCATGACACCAAAATTTCTTATAGCTACCAACTCCAACCCTAATTGATCCACAACCGGATTTGAGATGAAGTTATGCGTGGCCCCACTATCCACCAACACCAAGATCAGTTCCTCAATTCATCCCCTCACATTCATAGTGTGAATTAGAATAAATCCCACCACTGAATTGAGAGACTCCTCCGCTACATTCAAGACATCTCTGCTAAATTCAAATGCAGATGCTACTCCACTGCGTCTTCCTATTATTCCTCCACCTCTCTGTCCTCCTTCTGGACTAAAGAATTTGAAGGGTGTGCTCCTTGAAACAGTGGTCTAGGGCACATCGGTAACATAATTCTTTTGTTCTTTTATCCTGCACTTCTGCGTCGGTGGGGCGCTTGAAATTGCTCCATGGATGGGTTCTTTTATTCTTCTCCATTTGCGCCTTTTTCTGAAATGACACTGTCTGGGTCCTCAGTGTCATGGTTGTCGAGGCACTTTGATATCAATTTGATACGAACTAAAAATAGCTAACAAACATCGACGAAATTGCAATAAATAGGTGGAAAAACTCAAACGAGGGATGCTCTTATGAAAACCAAAGAAAACAAACATGATACAACGATGATCTACTGTTCGAGAGTTAGATCGTTTCTCCACAAATCCCAGATATCGCTATAAGTAACACAAGAAGAAAATGAAAACTGCAGCCAAAACAAAAATTCAAGCAAACCCTGGGTTATTAGCCCTAATATAACCCTCCCAAAACCCCTTCAAACTCCTTTAATTTCTCCTCCTTGCATACCTGATTACAACTCTCATGGGCCCCTCCTGTTTGTTGGATTCCTCTATCGTTGCTCCCGGCCTTGCCTCCCCTTCCTGCTAAGTCGTTCGGTTCTTAAACAGTTGGACATGCTGGTCGGCTGATTCTTGACCGGTCCCGCGTGGACCGGTTTTGTAATCGGCATTATAGATAGATACCATTTCAAATTTAGGTTTCTCTCTTACTTTTTTTAATTTTTTTAATTCTTTTAGTGATAGAAAAAATATTTTCTATTTAAGAGTTTACACAAAAAGGGATATTACATATTTTAAAATCTAAACTAATAAAGCCTACATATCATGTACTCTTTTAGTTATTGTATTCTCTTATTATTTAATATAAAATTTAGTAAAAGGTTTAATCCAATTCTAATTTTAATTCTAAATGTTTAATGGACAGAGAAAGATAATGGGTGAGAACTCATTTCAAGGCATAATTTTTTATTAAGAAAATAATTCTGAGTTAAAAGAGTATTTTTTTTAATTAAAGGATTGAATTCATGAAAAAAAGGAAGTCATGTGATACAGCGAACGTATACAAATATCTAAAATTAAATCTACAAGTATTATAATTTTAGGGCCCGTTTTGGGCAGCTTATAAGCGCGGCAGCGTTTTTTAAGACGCCGCCTTAACCGTTTGGTTCACGCTTTTTTGAAAAAGGCTATATACCGTGTTTGAGTTTTTTACACTAAACGCAGGCTGCGGGTCCACCCCCGCGGTCGACTCGCGGGCCGCGTTTCAAGATAAGCTGTTTATCCTGAGCTCAAACTGCCCCAAACATACTCTTAAACTAATCATGAATATTCAAATATTTTTTACTAATTAATCGATATAGTCATTTTAAGATAGATTATGCTATCGCCATTTGAATTACAATAAAAAATGTTGCCAATTGTGATGAATGAAAATTTCTTGCATTGTATGAAACTGATGATCAGGCAATAAAAATAATATGAGCGTTAACAAAAAGACTAATAAAATGGATGTGTGGAATGAATAGGTAGGACAACTTAAGAAATTAGACTAAAGGAACGGTTGGAATAATATTTACTGAATATAAGATAATTGAAAATAGATTTAGAAGGTTTGAACATGCACAACAAAGAGTGGAAAATGCATCTATTTGACGAGCATATAAAATTAGTAATGCAGGATTAAGAATAAAAAATGTAGCCTTAATGTAACATGGATAGAAGTTGTAGAATCATTTGCAGATAAAGTTTTCGAATCTCTGGTAAAACTTAATAGCATTGATGAAAAAAAATGACACAAGCAAATTAAGAAGACTAATGATGACGACGACGACGATGACTATCTTACTAGTACTACTGCGTATCCACCATAAAACAAAAAAAAGGAAGATTTACATGCATACCACTCAATTCCTATGTACTTACATATCTAACACCAAAACTTATATTTTTACATATTACATATGCATGAAAAGGTGTATTTCACTTTTAAAATGATGGTATTTTTGATGTGATATGAAAGTTTCGAGTGGTTTAAATGCAAAAAAGTAAGGTTCAGGTATTAGACATGTAAATATGTTGGAGATATATGTATGTAAATGCTCCAAAAGAATGCTCGTATATCAAACACACTTGTACAAGAAAGTGATATTACTGAAAATTAGCAAGTAATGCTACCAAACGGTAGATCTAATAATACAATCTCACCAGAAAATATATAAAAGATAGGACAATGCCTGAGGCTCCTCCTGTAAGAAACATGTAACTCAAGGTGTACAAGGGCTTACTAAGGGGCATACCTGAAAGACATGGAACAAATTAGCGAAATTAATATAAAAACAAAGTACAATCCTGCAGACATGATTAAAATATATTATTGTGGTTGATTATACCTAATATAGCCACTATACAAGCGAAGACGAGAAGTATCAAAGAACTTATTGACCACAAAACGGTCCTCTTCATGTGACTCTAAACAAAATTCAAATGAAATAGTATAGGTACTTGTATTAAAAGAGTATTAAATCAAAGGTTTATGGAGCACACTGTCAAAAAAAATAATTCAAATTGAATAAAAAATAGAAAAATTTACATGCGTAGCACACAATTCTAACGTATTTACATGTTTCACACCTACACTTCTATATTTACATACATAGCACTTCGGTGGTTTAGAACTATACATGAAAAGATGTATTTCACTTTTAAAAAGTGATAATAGTGCTATTTTTGATGTGATACTAAAGATTTGAGTGCTATTTGTGTAAATATCAAAGTTAAGGTGTGAGATATGTAAATATATAAGATATGTATGCTATGTATGTAAATGCCCATTAAAAATATACATAACATAAATTCCAACATAAATTCCTTAAACGTGGCTTTACCTTATAATGTATTATCACATGGCCGAACTGTAATCCAACAAAGCATGTCACAGCAGCCATTACTGAACTGAAAGTGTTTAATACAATTTAATCAGGAGAGAAGCATTACGCACAGTAGGAAAAGAAACAAGAAAGAACGGTTCAGCGGATTGTTGTAGTAAATATCGAGAACTCTAGATTGGTTCCATGCACCAACAAGTTCTGTAGACAGAGGTTTCACGGAAAGGGTTCTGGATATAAGTTATATGGGGCATTTACAAAAATACTAGATAATTCATATGTATTTACATATCTAACACCTATACTTTGTGTTTTACATTTATACCACCAAAATTTTCATATCACATCAAAAATACCACCATTTTAACTTTAAAAGGTGAAATTCATCTTTTTATGTATAGTAAGGTGGTAAGAATGTAAAAATTGAAGTTTAGGTGTTAAGCGTGTAGATTCAGAGGAATTAAGTGGTATGTATGTAAATCTTCCAAGGTATATAAATGTTACACATGTTTTAGCCAACTGACCTTAAAATGCCCTCAGGATCGAATGGGGCAAGACACCATTTGGGTGAATTTGGTGGAAGAGGACCATAATCGGGGGAGTTGATACTGCATTCCTGTAGAAATCAAAACCAAAGCTGCTAGAAATGGTTCCAGATAAAAGACTTAGCAGTTTATAATAAGACCGTGCTAAATTATTTAACATAATTTTAAGCAAAAATAAATAAAAACCTTTGTCCTTTTATAGACAGGATTCTGATACAAGTGTTTGTTGCCAAGAATTAGTCTGTCTATGAAGCCAACAGCATTGCATGGAGGACCAAGGTTACCCCTCAAGCCACAATGGACCTATTTTTGAATAATAGTTAGATAAAAGCCACAAGAAAATAAGAAAAAGAAACATAAAATAAGTCCTTAGTAGCACCGAAGATCAAGACAATTCAACTTATTGGGGTAGCTGACTAAGGATTGTTCTTCAAAATTGAAAGTTCTTAAGTTTTATTTCTTGAATTTATCATGCACAGATCAGTATGAATTTGCTCAACATAAAAATAAAAAAGCTATATTCTACATCCATATCTCAAGGTATAATTTTATTTTTTATTTTGATTTCAACTAGTTATTTGATATAAATTTACCAATAAAATTAACTGTTGGGTATATTTCTAAGTTGTTTTTTTTATTAGCATTAATTTTCCACAATTCAAATCAAGTGATCAGCCCCTTGCGTCGCCAATTAATACCAACTTATCCTAGAATGACAAACTTTTCCTACTGTAGCATGGATCTTATACGCCTAGCAATAAATGCCTACAATCATCACCATCAACTATATTGCAACTATTTGAGCTCAGGATAGACTATCTACAAACAAAATGGTTGATTTTATCATACATTCCAACTTCAATTCAATTGAAAGCAGCCATGGCGATGAATGACAAACGTGTTACCGCATGAGTTCAACTTAAATCATATCATAAATATCAAAATCGCTCAATCTACGTACAAAATGGATTAAAGAACATATGAAAGACAACCATATTATCCAATCCACCTCATGTGTAAAATGCAAAATTTACTCGTGCTCAAGGCAACAAGCAGAGACGGATTTAGGAGAGCATGGGCAAATTCCCTCAACCTCAACAATACCTGAAATCTCTCTCTCTCTCTCTCTCTCTCTCTCTCTCTCTCTCTATATATATATATATATATATATATATATATATATATATATATATATATATATATATATATATATTGTAAAAGGGCCCTAGGGCCTATTTCATTGGAAAAAAAAGGGGTACAACACAAGTAGTATGAGAGGACCCAAACAAATTGAGCACGACTCATAAGAAACAAAATAAAGCTCAAACAGAGCGATACAAAAGATAGAACAAAAGAGAAACAAGCAACTAAAGAAGACGAGGTCGCCAAGGCTTCCCTCTATCCCTGGTTAATGTAACACATCTAGAGATCAGACTCTGAAGTGATTCTCCATTACCAAGGGAGACCAAAATATCATCCATTAAATTTCCAAGGGGGATAGTACTCCAGACGCTCTTCTTCACGTAGGAGGTATACATTTGTCATTCTTCTTCAGAAGAGTGAACAGTGTGATCCGAAGTGAGAAAGAACAAACAAGGTACTAATAAACAGTAGTTCTTCCTCAGTAGTAGTAGGCACCTTTTCCGTCGTCAGATTATGAATTTTTTTTTCGTCCCTGTCTTCAGACCTGTCATGGTGGGGAGTCTGAACTCTCTCCATAGTAGTGGATATCTGAGATTTTAGTATAGCTGCTCCAGTAAAAGAAGGCTGAGAGGTGACCTCATTCTGCCTATCAGTGGCAACTACCTGATGCTCCTCCAAGGGTCAATCCTTCTAAACCTGTTCTGAAACAGTAGTGGATATCACTGGCGGTGAGGAAGGCGGTATGTCCGTCGCAGGAATGTGTGGCCCAGCAGCGTTTGTACGAGAATGTTTAAGATTCGGATGCAGGTGGTAACACTGTTGGTGAGAGTGACCAAACATACGACAATGGGTGCAGTAAAGAGATACCTGTTCAAGTTCTGCTGGTTGTCAAAATCCCTGATGCTGTGTACCAATCCATAGCTCTTTCGAGAAGGGTAACGTAATGTCCCGTTCTATCAATATTCTAGCCTCAGAAGGTCTAGATAGATGATCTGTAGGCGGATTAGTGTGGAGTGGCGTTCTATATATCTTTGCGAAAGTAAAGAGAAGCTCTTGTTCATAAAGATGAACCTGCAAATCTGGGAAGCGTAGCCACACCAGAATGATGGGAGGTTCAGTACGATGATCAAAATCCACCGTCCATTTCAGCACCCTCATCACCCGATTGTCTATACGAAGTATTCTTATAACAAACACTTGGGCGTAATCTGCATTATCCGTTAATTGGATGAGAACGTTCTGACCATCCAGTCTTTCTATCTTCCAACTTCCATTAAGCCTTCGTTTGCTCAAGTCCTTTCGGATCAGTTCAAGTTTAGGATTGCCGTAGAGGAACTTACCCACTAGAAACAGCCGGCAGGGTGCAGCTAGGATGGAGATCTCCTCCTCTGTGAGAAAGATTGCAGGTATGCCGTCTTTACGGGATGTTTTTTTGAGAAACCCAATTTCGAAGCCTTGCTCGAATGCATCATGGAATCTCTGCGGAAACATGTTAGAACGTGAAGGGGCGCGGGCGAGGTTATCGCCGGCGAGGGCAGCGGCGTAGGATCGACCGGAGGCCATTTTTGCGGCTGAGATGGAATCTCGTCAAACTTGCAGCAGTCGCTGACGGAAGTAACCCGTAGGCACCGCTGCGAATGAAGCAGAGAAGAAGGAGACCGAATTAAGCGCAGCAAAGAACAGCTCAAACCGATCCTGTAGCAGAAAACCGGCCGCAGCAGACGTAAGGGGATCCACTCGCTGCTGCAGAAGGGCCGCAAGGAGGACTCGAACGGCAGCGGAAGCACCGCAGCAGCACGTGGAAGCTGAACGCGACTCATATCAGACACGCGAGCTCCAGATGACGCAAGGTTCAGCTGAAACCGTTCAATCTGCAGCAGCAGAGCCGCAGAGCTCCAGACGAATGAAGCTATGCAGGAAGACGTTGTGCACGACGAAGACGAAGAGTAGCGAAGAAGATGATGCCGGAGAAGACACGAGATCATATGCGAAAAATCGCAGTAACAGTCGCTAGGGTTCGCCAAGAGGCGAAACCCTAGCAGAGCCGATCGTGGGAGACAACATTTTTATATATATATATATATATATATATATATATATATATATATATATATATATATATATATGATTTTTCCAATAATATTTCGGATGCTGAGACTTTTTGATTTGGGTTATGAAGGATCGGATTTTACTTGGAAGAGAGGCGGGATTTGGGAAAGGCTGGATAGATTCTTGGCTAATCAAGAGTGGATTAACTTCTTTACCTCAACCGAGTGTGAAACATCTCCCCGAGGCTGCATCAGATCATTCCCCCCTATCGGTTAAGTTGTCGTTCTAGAGCTTTCTTAGTAAAGCCCAATTTAGATATCTGAATGTATGGGCTTCTCACTCTACTTTCCAAAATGTTGTTCAATCTTCTTGGTCGGAACCCTTCCCTATACATTTAACAATCCTATTGTTAAATTGAAGATGCTACAAAAAGATTAGCTAAGAAGTCGAAGGATTGGAATTGGAAGGTGTTTGGAAACATTCACTCACAAGTTTCTGCTGTCGAGGAAATTGTGAATCGATTAGAACGAGGCTAACCTGGAAGGTAGTGTTAATGACAATGATTTAATGGTGGCTAATCAGCAACTCTTGGAAGCTATAGATATTGAAGAACAATTCCTGAAACAAAAAGCTGCATGTCAGTGATTTGCACAGGGGGACAGAAACTCTAAATATTATCATGCTGTTATAAATTATAAGAGAAAGCTAAATGCAATAACTAAAATTAAAGGGAACGGGGGTGATTGGTTGACTGGTACCCAAGCTATTGCCAATTCTGCTGTACAATTTTTTCATCAGTTGTTTAACCTTGGCCCTCCAATCGGTCCACTACTTCAACCTCGAGATCTTACCAAGCCGAAAACCGGTTTTGATGGTACTTGCTCTATCCGTTCCACCGAGGAAGATGAAATCGAAGAGGCTCTTTTCTCCTTGGATCCATCAAAAATGGTCGGACTCGATGGATATACTGTTGGTTTCTATCAGAAGGCTTGGGAGACTATCAAGTTAGATCTTACTCTGGCTATTCAGTGTTTCTTCCATGGTACAGAATTACCCAAGTATTTCACTGCTACCACAATTATTCTCATTCCTAAGGAAAATAACAAATCTACATTGAAGGACTTTAGGCCAATCAGTCTAACCACAGTTTTCTCTAAGGTCATCAGTAGAATTATTGTTTCCAGAATGCAACCTTTGCTGGATGAGTTAATCTCACCCAACCAATCTGCATTTGTCCAAGGAGAAGCATTGCGACAATGTTCATTGGCACGGGAATTAATGTTGGAGATTGACGGGCCTTGTAGAGGATCCAATCTTATCATTAAATTGGACATTGCTAAAGCTTATGATACAATAAAGCGGGATTTTGTTCTACGGACTCTTAAAGCTAGGAACTTCCACGAGGATTTCGTTTACTTATCAAAAGGTGGCTTCATAATTCTCACTATAGCATATTAATCGATGGAGAGTGTCATGGCTTCTTTATCGCTTCTAGGGGCATTAAGCGAGGGGATCCTTTGTCCCTTACATCTTCATACTAGCTTTTGATTATCCGTCGAGGTTGATTAACCACTCACGGCAGTGAGCCACCCTATCCGAGATATCCGCACGGATCAAGTCTGTATCGTCTCGCATCTTGCATATGCGGATGATGTCATTTTGTTCACCAATGGGAGCAAAGCTGTTATTAGGAAGGTTATGAAATTGTTGGACTATTTCCGAATGCTTCGGACTTTCTTTCAATAAATCAAAATGCCAACTCCTTCCTAAGCAACAAGTCGCTACCTAACTGGGTTAATCTGGATTAAAGATCTCACGAGTTTCTCCACTACTACTTATCCCCTCAAATATTTAGGATTCCCTTTGATCGAGGGCGAAGGAAGCAATCCCACTATGATGAGGTGGTGAAAAAGGCGACCTCCAAGATCCAATGCTGGACCACCTCATTTCTGTCTAATGGGGGAAGATTGACGCTCCTCAAATCGGTTCTCACTACTTACCCCCTGTACATCCTTCAAATGATCAAGTTAAAAAAGAACACTCAAAGAATGTTAGAAGTGTCGTTCAACAAGTTCTTATGGGTTGGTCAACACAAACAACATCATTGGACTTCTTGGAACAAGATCTGCCATCCTACTGCCTCTGGTGGACTGGGCTTTAAAAATTTAGCACACATGAGCCATATCTTCTACTGTAAGCAATGGGTTAGATTCAGACAACAATGTTCTCTATGGGCAAGATTTATGAAAGGTAAATATTGTCCTATTTCTCATCCATCACTGGTGAATCCTAAATTGGGGGACTCTAGAAACTGGAAAGCTCTTCTCCAGGTTAAAGATGTTGCTGAAGCTCTCTTCATTTGGGATGTGGGTGAAGGCCAAATCAATTTCTGGCTTGACAACTGGTTGGGGAATCATTCATTGAAGGAATATCAACCTATTAACTCTAGTATAATTAATATATCTGACTACTGGGTGCATGGTAAGTGGAACCTCTCCAGGGTTAGTGAGGTTAATTCCCCCCACATTGTTAAAAGTATTTCAGATCTCCCTATCAATCCTTCTGCTCCTGATAGACTTATTACCAAAAATGGCTCCCATCAAAGTTTGTCAAGTTTATTTATCACTCTCACTACTAATGGCAATCTATCGATGGGGAAAAAGTGTTTGGAAAGCTAACATAACCCCATCCATGGCATTCTTCGGCTGGAGGTTGTTTAGAAAATTTCTTCCTACTGATGACATTTTAAAACTTAAAGGTATCAGAGGACCTTCCAGATGTCATCTATGCCACTCTGCTGAGGAAAGCCTTATTCACCTGATGTTGCATTGTGAAGTCTCCAGAAGTGTTTGGGCTTCTGTACTTACAGGAGAACACATTGTTGGATCTTATTACCAATCGGTCCAATCTTAAAGGCATCGTTGGGATTCTTGGAAACATCATTCAAAAAACATATTCCTTTCATTATCTTCCGGTTTATCTCGGTTGGCTGGGAATGTCGCAAATACTAAGCCCTTCCTGTCGGCTCTCATAAGATAAGCTTACACTGCCGATCCTTTATCAGAAAGTCGAATGGTTCATCTTCTAATTCACCTGGGAGAGCAACCCCTCCTGCTGTCCAGTTAGTTGTTTGGAGGGCCCCCTCACCGCATTGGGTGAAACTAAACACTGATGGAAGTTACTCTAGTAGCAGTGGTGGCATTGGTGGCCTTTGCGAGAACTTTAAAGGGCATTGTTTATGGTACTTTCTTCGCTCCTATTGAGGCTCTAAATGCCCTTGAAGTTCGAAGCTATGCAATGTCATTTAGGAGTTGAAATTGTCATGTCTCTAAAGCTGAACAATATACATGTGGAATTGGATTGCTTACAACTCTTACACATCCTTCAACTGAAGACCTCCCCCCCTTGGTATCTGATATATTGGATGAAAAAAATTCAGCATCTGGCGATTTCTACTCAAATCATGCTAGTCCTATGTTCCAGGGAAGGCAACAAGCCAGCTCACGCACTTTGCATATGAAGCTTCTTCCTCTCAATTACTTACTTGTCATAATATACCATCCCCTTTTTGTCTTTTTTTGTTGAATGTGGATTGTTTGGACATACCCCATCTTAGATGTAACTTTTCTTTTTGATCAATGAAATTGCCTTTTTAATATATATATATATATATATATATATATATATATATATATATATATATATATATATATATAGCTGAAGCGGGCGTCAATTCTACGTGTCTGTGGAATTGCACAGTCCTGTATATCCATGGGATCACGATTTGTCTCGCAATCATGGGGCCGACTACAATTTTTAGCATACTTTTTTCTTTTTCTTTTTCATTTTCCTATTTCTCTATTTCTAATTAGAGTTATTTTCTATTAGAAAATTATTTGTCATTTTTTGGTCTAACAAACTTTTGCATTGTTTGTGTTTTGGAGATTATATCTCTAATTTCTATCCTAAAAAGTATTGTATCAATTTTTTCCGAGAAAGCAGATCCCTATGGTTAAAGTTTTGTGGAAGCACATATTAGAAATGGAAACCACTTGAAAAAAAATGTTGATACGAGGTAGTTCTATCCGGACTTGTTCGATAACTAAATATTTTGAATATAGAAAACGATATTTTTCTAAGAAGAGGAGAATGTAACAACTGTGGATGTAGAATACAGTGCACATGTTGAGACCTCATTTTGGGATCGGATAAGTCTTGCATGTTTATTTTATGTTTGCTAATTTTCTTGAAGTTTTTAAAGTTAATTTTATACTCAATTTATTTATAAATTTTTAGCAGTTTTGATTTTGATAAAATTTAGCTTACGAAAATTGACTTTATTATATTCAGATAATTTATATTCTTTTGTTTCATGTCTGATTTATAAAATATCAAGATCACATTATAGAGCACGCTTGATTATACTTTGAGTTTATTTTACTGTCTTTATGAGTTTCATAACTAGAAAAATAAAAAGTTTATTGTTGAATTTGTCTTCCTTAAGAATTTAGTATATTTTTATAGATGGGGATGTTAATAGTAGAATTCAAGTTGTTGGTTGAAGTGGAGGAATGCTTCGGGCCTTCTGTGTGATAGAAAAGCACCGCTTAGACTAAAAGGAAAATTTTATAAGATGGTGGTGAGACCTGCAATGCTCAATGACGCTGAAGGTTGGCCTTTAAAAGAGAAGCATAATACTAAAGTGTTGTCGAGATGAGAATGATTAGGAGGATGAGTGGCTTTACACTTAGAGACAAAATGCGAAACGAATATATTTGTGAGAAGGTTGGTGTAGCTCCAGTGACGGATAAAATTAAAGAGTCTTCTTAGATTGTTTGGTAGCATTAAACGTCAAACATCTGATGATATGATTAGAAGAGTAGATGTTTTAGATTCGACTTATGTTAAGAAAGGTAGATGTAAACCTAGAAAGACATGAGCTTATTGTATAAAAAATGATCTTTAGAATTAAATGAAAATATGACACGAAATAGCACGCAATGGAGAAAATGATTCATGTAGCCGACCCCACTTAGTGGGATTAAGGCTTTGTTGTTGTTGTCGTTGTGACCTTTCAGAAACCATTCGGTGTCCGTTTTGCAAACCGTTTTCGTCAATTACTCTAGGCATATTTTTCTATTTATCAACTATTTTTCATAATTTTTGGAGCCATATATTTCAAGATATAAGAAGTTCCTATAAAATATATATTTAAGCAATATAACAATTCAATTAATTACACTTATATCCTTTTACTAAAACATAAAAAAAAATATTTTTTTAAAAAATATCATAATCCACTCATATCATTCATTGTTTTTCCATCTTTTTCACCCATAGAAACGTGCAAAGAGGGAAGGTGAAAGAAAAGTGAGATTCTAGAGAGAGTTGGTTTTGAGGGGACCTAGAGCCCATTAAGTCTATCAGGCCAGTTAGAAAAATTGTTCGGCTATAGGTAGACTATTGTTAACCTACCTCAAATTTCAATTTCGTTATTTTTTTTGTAATTTCTTGGTTTTTATTTATTAAAATTTCATACAAACCCAAATCTGTGGAGACAAACTTTTTACCTTGTAATCTTTTCTATATTGTAGATTAAACTATATTGGACAAATAGTCATGAAAATATTTATTTTCGCAGCGCAATGTGTTGTACAGTATTTTGTATATTTTTGCACGTATTTTAAATGTGATAAATTTTGTTTAAGAATAAGATAATACTTGAAATACTATTCTAAACATTCCATGTAAGTGGTTTTAAGTTTTGATTGTCGATATGTACAGATTTATCTCCCCACAAATTACATTATTAACCGTCTACTGGTTTAGAGCACATTCTGCGACATGTTTGGATATTTGATATGTCAAATTGTTAGCATTTTATGCTTCTGTACCAATAATAAGCGTTGAATATGATAAAAATGGGTAAATTCCAAGTGGTTGTGGCTGGGTGGTTGTATGTTTTTGGAATCAAGTAGAGTTCTAGAGGCTTTGCATCTATGTAATTATCCATCGATGCATTTGATGTCTGAACAGAAGTGAACAAGTGGATGTATAAGTGAAAGTGAAGTTATAGGAGACAGGAAAAATATGAACAAATGAATGTATAAGTGGAAGTAGAATTATTAAAGACGAAGGGAAAATATTAAAATAATTAAAAGAAAAATGAATTTTGATTTGCATGTTGTTGTCCTACACCTATGATATCATGTTATTTTTATTTTTACTCGATATATGTCTAATGCAGTTATAATTTATTGTAGTAGCACTTTGATAAAGAATATATATGATATTTCACCACATTTGATTTATTTTCTTTGAATCCACGTCTTTCTACAGCAGATTTTGAGTAGTTTACTGCGTTGTGTTTGCTCACCCCTGCATTACTCAAATGTGTTCTTTCAGGAAATGATAAGATTCAGGTTCAGTAGACTTTTGTATTACTGCTGAAAGCATGATAATAAGTATGTCAGTACCTTAGATCTATATTTTTAACAGTCATGTTGACGTGTGTATTTTGATGATAGAGATATTACATCATAATTATTGTATATATTTTATTTTCTTGTATAATGATATGATTTGAATGAAATTTTGGATATTTTTATTTTGTAATATTTGATGATATTCGTGGCCCTGTGTTTATAATACTTGAAAAAAAAAGTAAATAAGATTCCTTCCAAATAGATCTTCGGTAATAATTTATCTGTTATGACCTCGACATGAGACGACCAACCTCAATATAATGTGTTGCATTGAGTTTCATTGTGACAGTCACTACTTGAATTTGATGCAATTTTGAGAATGGATTGGCTATCTAAAAATTTTGGAATCATAGATTATAATAATAATAGTCTGTCTAGGGTGAATGCAGCTCTTTAGAAATGTGATTGTAAAGTTGTGGAGAAAACAACTTCTTAAGCTGCAATGCAAATTATAAATATATAATTTTTTTTTCAAAAATAAGACCAGCTTATTGTCATCACACTTTAACAAGCTAGGTTAAAAAAATCAGTTGCCCGCCATAAAAATTTCTAGAAAGCAATAAGAAAGCAATTCCCCAAACAGGGTTGTGGTGGCAGTCTGAAACGCTAAGCAGACAGAAAGCTATCCCAAACAGACCCAAGACAGTTAAAAGTATACACCTAAAGAGATATAAATTAAAGATTGTGATTATAGAGGCTTACCTATTTTTGATATTTCTTTAGAGTGGATTGGGTTTCAAATTTATAGTGCTACATCATTAAAGGTTCTGTGCATATGTAACATGGAAAAACCAATGTCTATGCTTCCAAACAGTTAAAAAGTTATGAAAAAAATTATCCTGCACATTACTTAAAGTTAGCAACAGTTGTGTTTGCACTTAAATCTGGAGGCAATAGTTGTATGGAGTTAGTTGTGAGGTGTTTAAAAATCATCAGAGCTTAAAGTATATATTTACTAAGAAAGAATTGAATCTGAGATAAAGAAGATATTCGGAATTTATTAAAGATTACAATTTGGATATTCAATATCGCCTGAAAAATAAATGTGGTTACAGATACACTGAGTATGAATGCTTCAGGCAGTTCAAATCGGTTGATGTTACTTGGCATGAATAGTTAAATCATAAATGAATAGAGCCATCAGTGTTTAATATAGTAACGAGAATATTGTTCAGTTAAATAAGTTAACAATTTAATCTATTTTAAGGGACAATATCAAAGATTTATTGGCTAGAAATAATACAGTTCAAAAAATTTTAGAGCGAGTCCAGTGAGACAATTTGGATAATACATGATAGATGGAGATGGCTTGTTTGAATTTAAAAATAGTATCTATGTTCCAGATGTGGATGGATTTAGAAAAAAGTTCTAAAGGAAACACATTTATATGACAATAATATTCATCTAAGGAGTAATTAAATGTATCAATATCTCAAAAAAATATTTTGGTGGTCAAGATTGAAAATAATAATTACAAAACTTATGGCTAAGTGTCCTACATGTAAGCTAGTGAAAGCAGAATATCGAAGGCCGGGTGACTAGTTATAACCATTGTCAATACCAAAGTGAAAATAAGAAGAGATTAGCATAGATTTTGTGGTTGGGCTGCCCAAATCAAGACAAGGATGTGGTGTAATTTGGGTTATTATAGATAGATTGACCAAGTTTGTTTATTTCTTGCCCATCAAATAGACATCATGTTAAGAAGATAGTAAAATGTAGATGAAATTGTATGGTTGCATGGGATATTGAAATCCATAATTTCATATAGCAACGACAAATTTATATATAAATTATGGAGAAAAACTAAAAAGGCTTTAGGTAAAAGATTGACTTTCACCTATATACAGAAGGTTAATCAAAGAGGGTTGTTCAAATTTTAAAGGACCTGCATTTAAGTGTACTTCATTTTGGCGGAGGATAGGAGTCACATGCATCTCTAATAGAATTTGTTTACCATAATAATGATTAGGCGAGCGTTGAGATGTCTCCATATGAATCTCTATATAGAAGAAAGTGTATGACACCATTGTGTTGAGTTGAAGAAGGTGAAAGAAAAATTATTGGTGCAAGATTAGTAGATGATGCGCCAACAAAAAATTCATCTGATCAGAGATTGATTAAAGGTTAGATTCACAAATTTAATATTATAATGTTAGACACCGATCAATTACGTATTAAATTAAAAAGATGGTTTTTATCAATCAGTCCATTGAAGTGTGCAACGCTTTCAAAAAATAAAAAAAAAAATTGAGACCAAAATATATTTGTCTAAATTAAATTATGAATAGGATTCGAAATGTGACTTAGATTGACTCTATCAACTCACATTTAGGGAGTACTTAATCTTTTTTATATTCCTCACATTGAAAATATATTACTGGTAAATCAAATAAAGTGGTTGCATATTAAGTTGATATTTAGTTAAATTTGCAAACACAACAAAACTCGAAAGGATATTAGATTATTATGGGAAGAAACTTCTTAACGGAGAGATTCCATTTGTAAAAATTTTATCGAAGCATCGATCAAAAAATGAGTCGACTTAGAAAATTTTAGATTTGCATGGAAAATATTCACATATATTCAATCGAGATATGTATTTCACTATAATTTTCAAATTTTGAGAACAAAAATCTTATAAGGAGAGGAGGTTGTGATAGTTATAATTAGAAATAATAATTAAAAAAAATCGATAAGGCAACTCGAGAAGACAATCGTCTCAGTGTTTTGAGTCTTTAGGAGTTATGTGATGAGACGTACGTCACATTTTTGAACCAATCAAACAGAGAGACATGGAATGAGGAGAAAGAAGAGGAAGGAGGAAGAAGATATGTGTGTAACCCTAGTGGCGGCACTATAAAAGTTGAGGGTAGGTGGTGAGACAGGCTACATATGTCTAAGACAAGGGAAGCTTGAAAGTCGTCGCGTGCAGGAGAGCCAACCGAGTGGGCGTTTGGTGCGATGAGGGAGGAAGGCATGCCTCATTTTCTAGTAGCACTGTTGACCAACACTTTGTGTGGAAAGAGAAGAGGGTTCCTACGTGCATGTGTGATAGAGGAGGTTGAATCAAATCTGACATCTTATGCGGCTTCGAGCACAGTAGGAGAGAAAGGGTTTTGAGGTCAAATCTAATAGATAAGGCTAAGAGTTTGTTTTTTTAATGCATATAAGATATTTTGTTTATTTAATTAGATGTTATTATGTGAATATTAATCATTATGAATTTTTATTAGTGAGTGAATTTATACAAACGATTGATTAAAAGGAAAACAAGAGATCAATATTTTGTGCAAAAGGAGATAAGGAGGTAATGTTAGGTTGACATTTATTAACTTTATTAAATGGAATATCCTTTATTAGCATTTAATTATGATTAAAATATAAGTAATAATTTATAGGCAAAACAACATTCAGATTTGGAGAAGAAATCTGATCTTTTTACAATTGAATAAAAATTGTCGACTAAAATTACTATTTAGAAATATTTTCATTCAACGTCCAACTGTCAGTTCTTGCCTTGGTTAACTTTAAGTTCCTGAACCAGATGGTCACAATATAAGTGCGAGATATGCAAACTCATAAGAATCGTGTGCTATATATGTACATCCCCAAAAAAGATAAAAAAAAACACAATAAAGTTTGCAATCAAATTGACTTCTTACAATATCGAAAGCTACACAAAGATAGAAACCCAAGAAAGTGTATTACTCTAATGACAAGTGTAGAACATAAAAATATTTCTTATTTTTTAAAATATTTAATTTAAACCAATGTAAATGCAAATTGAAAAATAAAATAACAAACAAGCCATTCTTAAATAAGAAAAAATGATCACAAATATGCAAATAACTACCTTCATACTTTGAAATACAATTAGATTTTCTTTTTAGCAATGGATCCTCATTTTCTTGACAAGAATTTCTAAGATCCTAATTTAACTCATCAATATGAATTTGTAGGTTCAAACAATACCTTCAGTCTTCATCACTCAAGAAACTTAACAAAAATATCCTGAGTAAAAGATGATGTAATTCATTAGTAGCAAGATTTATAATTGATGGTTTTGAGGGTTACAATTGGGTGGCATTGTAATAGCTATGTTAAAAAAAAAAAATTGGAACTTCGAGTGGTGGTAACGGTTGAGGTGGTTCCGTCATTAGGAGATAAGTCTCATTCGAATCAGACGAAACAAAAAACTCAAAAGCGAGAAGAGAGCAGGAGACACAAGCAAGGGTGAGTGAGAAGAAGAAGAGGCTATAAGTGAAAGAGAGACTTAACATGAATCTCGAGCACGGAATTGATGTCGTTAGTGGTGCTCAGCGTATTCTTCTGAAGGTGACAGTGCCGTGAGAGTGTCATGTACAAAGGAGAAGGGAAGGAAGAGGAGAAAGCTTCAAGCATCGTGTGCAAACCTCGATGTTTTGAGCAAGGAAGGAGCCTAATGTAGGGAATAAGCTTTGCGTGTAGGTGATGTAAGAAGGAGGAGAAAAGAAGAAGAGATCAAACGGCTTGTATATCACGACCTGGCCTGAAACTTAAAATTAACTAAGACGGGAACGGAAAGTCGAACGGTGGAAATAAATTCTCTATTATTCTATTTCTATCACTAACAATTTAATATTCAAATATTCATGAAAAAGTCACTAAATAAAGCAATTGAATTAATAAGTTGAAGTTTTACCTTTTCGGTTATTTTTTTCATCTCTTATACACATATGCTCCACTTTTATTCATCTTGCCCAAAAGCTTAGAGTCCAAGAAAAATATCTAAAAAACATAATGAGTTATCTAAAGATAACCCACGAGTAATCATACTTCTCAACTATAGTAATCCAAGAAAAATAAACCAATATGACTGTTGGTCTTTCATATCTCTATAAGAAATCTTGGAATATATCAATCTTTCATATTTCTATAAAAAATCTTTGAATATACTAAAGCATGTATCAATAATGACATTTTCTAAATGAAAATACACTAAATTTCAATATTCATTAACTTTAACTTTATTTTACTTTATACTCTTAACATACACATGTTTGTGTGAGGATCACTACCAAAATAACCTAACCCACCTCTGGTCGATACTATCCTGCCGACACAACGGTTAGCAATTTAAAGATCACAATTATCTGAGGTGGAAAGATCCTTACCCGACCCTGACAGATATTCTCTCATTGACACCGCGATTAGTGTTCAAAACATCAAAATTATCTGGGATTGTAAGTTCTTTCTGCTTGCATCACACCGATATTTTCTTGTCATCATAGCTAATAGTGACTAAATATCACAATTATCTAGGATGGTAGGAAAAAATCTACACATGTGAGTACATTAGCATCCCCTGCCTGTACCACTAGAGATGAACTCCTCTTAACATGCGCATATAAGCATTTATATACAAGCTATTATATTCTACCATATCATGCATTCTTTTCTTATGAAACACTTTACCTCTATCTACTGTTGAATAAATGCAATCTTGCTACATCCACAAGTCATGAAATAAACCGATATTTTCACATTTAATAAATTTCGAGAGGTTAAGTAATAAAGCGATATATGTGTGTGTGTGTGTGATCATGCGACAAACTAACATGTATACCTCTACTAGAGTCATGTAATATCTTTCTAAACTAAATAATTCTGCAACTATATTTAACATACATATTATAATGCATTATTATTTATCATGCATATATTACATCTCTAAAAATATGAAGAATTTATTATTGAATTAGGGTCTACATGAAATCATATATACATTTTGAAATAAAGATAACTACTGCAACTTAAAAATATAATAACTCACCTTAATCTTAAAGAAAACTTCTTCAAAAGCTTATTTCTCCACTTAACTGTTAACATTAGTTAATATAACTCCAATTCAATACTTAAATATGCATTTAACAAAAGAAATATAAATTAAACAAACTCTATTTTACCTTAGAGGCTCAGTTTACTTCCTCGCACACTAGGCTCCTCCTTCCCCTGCAAGTCAGTTTAGTTCTGCCTTCATTCATTTGCATATACTTTTTCATATTGAATCATAATTAAACACGTAATATATTTAATTGAATATATACCAATTCAATTTATAAAATTGAACTCTTACCTCCATGTATTTCTTCTTTCTCCTCTAACTTGAGTATTTTTATGTCGTTGATTTTTTATTTAAGAAAAACTAATATTAACCATTAAAAAGAAGTTGATGAGGCTTTAAAGAAAACCAAGGGGGGAAAGTCTGTAGGACCTGATGATATCCCAATTGAAGTGTGGAAATGTTTAGGTGATTTGGGGGTCTCCGAGCTTACTAAACTTTTTAATATTATTTTAAAAACTAAAAAGATGCCCGAGGAGTGGAGAAAGATCATTTTGGTCCCCATTTTTAAGAATAAAGGAGATGCACGAGAGTGTGCAAATTATAGAGGAATTAAATTGATGTGTCATACTTTAAAATTATGGGAGAGGGTAATTGAACATAGGTTAAGACGTATTACGAAGGTTTCTCATAATCGATTTGGATTTATGCCGGGCGAGTCTACCATGGAAGCTATACATTTATTGAGAGGTTTGATGGAGAAGTACGGAGATAATAGGGAGGATCTACATTTGATTTTTATTGATTTAGAAAAAGCTTACGATAAGGTTCCTAGAGATGTTCTTTGGAGAGTCCTCGAGAAGAAAGGTGTTAATATGACTTATATTCAAGTCATTAAAGATATGTATGCTAGAGTCGTTACATGTGTTCGAGCTGAAGGATGATTGACCAAATATTTTACTATTTACGTAAGTTTACATCAAGGATCGGCTTTAAGCCCATATCTTTTTGCTTTATTTATGGATGGTCTTACTCGGGCATTTACAAGAGGATGTACCTTGGTGTATATTTTTTGTCGATGATATCCTCCTTGTGGATAAGACAAGAGAAAAGGTCCGGGAAAAACTTGAATTATGGAGGTCTACATTGGAGTCTAAAGATCTTCGTTTGAGTAGAACTAAAAGCTGAATACATGGAATGTAATTTTAGTAACGATGAGGTACAGTGACGAAGTGTAACTTTGGGTGATCAAATTATTAAAAGGTGTGAACGATTTAGATATCTCGGGTCCATTGTTCAAAGCGATGGTGATATAGATGGGGATGTTAATAGTAGAATTCGGGTTGGTTGGTTGAAGTGGAGGAATGCGTACGGTACTATTGTGTGATAGAAAAGTACCGCTTGAGTCGAAAGGAAAATTTTATAAGATGGTGGTGAGACCTTCAATGCTCTATGGTGTTGAATGTTGGCCTTTAAAAGAGAAGCATAATGTTAAATTAAGTGTTGCCGAGATGAGAATGATTAGGTGGATGAGTGGCTTTACACTTAGAGATAAAATGCGAAATGAATATATCTGTAATAGGGTTGGTGTTGCACAGGTGACGGATAAAATTAGAGAGAGTCGCCTTAGATGGTTTGGTCACATTAAACGTCGACCACTTGATAATCCGATTAGGAGAGTAGATGTTTTAAATACAACTTATGTTAAGAAAGGCAGAGGTAGACCTAGGAAAACTTGGGCTTATTGCATAAAAAATGATCTTAACTTATTAGAATTAAACGAAAATTTGACACTAAATAGGACACAATGGAGAAAAAGGATTCATGTAGCCGACCCCACTTAGTGGGATTAAGGCTTTGTTGTTGTTATTGTTGTTGTTTAATAACTGATAAAATTCTACACACACTTCAATTATGTCGATCCTATCTTCATTCAATTTGAGATTTTAATAGTTTCGATCTTGATTTCAAAAGTACATACAATTAACAAAGAAAGAATAAACTTAAATATAAATAAAATTTACTAATTAAATTATAAAATAACCCAATTAACATTAAAACTCATTCAGCCACCTTACGCCCTCTCCGTATATACGCTAAGCTCGCGGACTTCAGCTCTTCATTTCTTCCTCAGCTTTAATTGCGGCACTAAGCGGCTCCTTACTTCACATCATAGCCGCTCGATGCTTCTTCTTCGATTAGTTAGGCACAAGCTGCTACTCCTGCAAACGACGATGTTCACTTGTCCTGTAGGCCGCGTCTTCTCCTCACACTCTTCTTCCTCTTCTTCTTCTACGCTCGACCTTCCTCCTCTCAACAAAGCCACATCCCTACTTTTCTCCCCACTCCTTTTCTACTTACAGCTAGGGCATAGGCTTCTTTCTCACAGAATGATGCTGAACCTAAGCACGAGCCGATCATTCCTTTGGCAAGAGTTGGTCTTCTCGCCCGGCTTCGTCCCTCATAGGTAAATCTTCCCCTTCTCTTAACGCCGCTGCTTCTCCTCTGTTGCTTCTAGCTCTCTTCAATTCATCTCGTTCAATTTGAAAAGAGATATGACTCGTAAGTAGTAACGAAAGGTTGCTTCTATTTATTTTTTCTTCAGTTATTACATTGCGTGTGTTTTGCATGGGTTCGAGCAGAAATGGAGGGGAGAAAGGTGTGTTTAACAAGAACCCTAGCCAAACCTGTGTGTGAAAAGGAAGAGTCGAGTCGAGTCGAGTTTTATTGAGGAAGTAAGGATTTAGTGTTTTTTAATTATTAATTTTAGAATTTAAGTTATATAATTGAATCATACTTAAACATTGATATGGGATTATGCTAATCGAAGTTAAGAAACATAAAAGAAAGATTTTTTGGATTGAAACAGAGAAGTATTGATGACATTGAATGTGGAAGAAAGGTTTATATTTTTATTTATATAAATTATTTTAAATTAAATGTCATTAAGTGAATATTAAATATTATGAGCCAAAACTAGGGATTATAATTATGATTAAAATATAAATCGAAAATTAGAAAAACAAGAATAATCAGATTTGGAGAAAGAAAAAGACAATTTGCGACAATAAATGTTAGTTATCAATTAAATTATAAATTATTATGTATCAAAATAGGTTTTATTACTAATTAAAATTAGAAAGCAAAAGTGGAAGGATATTTGGATTGAAAATTAAGGATAGTCGGCAAATCAACCAAGTTTAGATTTTTCCTATCTAAGCTAAGGTAGAGTTTTAATTCAAATGAAATTATAGGTATTAAGTTTTATTTATAAATTAATAGGAGGAATCCAATTTAAGATATCACAAATTAAAGATTTAAAATGGTTCTTTTATAACGTGAAATCAAGATGAGTAGTTACTATTTTATATGTATTACATTTATTTTCTTTTATTTAAAGGTAGTTGTGCTTTCAAATAAAAATCTCGTTGCTTCATAAGGGCTTACAAGCATTTATTTGATTAAAAAATAACTAAAAAATGAAATGATTGTTTTGTGATTTGCACTGCTTCACCTTTTGCCTTCCACAAAAAGTAAAATAAATTTAATGATTGAACGAACTGAAATATAACTTAAATAAATGAAAAATTGATCAAGTCTATTAGGGGTCGCCCTTTTATGATACTAGCTGGAGACGTTATTTTTTCGTGCATGTTAAATATAAAGGAAGTGATAATGATTGAATATTTATTGGTACTAAATGGTAAAGAAATGAAAAGGATTATGCCTTTATTGATACAATTTTTTTTATTGTGCTCCTGAAATGACTTCTTAAAATAAAAAGAAACAAAAGATGTAATTCATTAAAAAGAAAAAATGTAAATGATTAAGATGATCAATAAAAATTAATAAATAAAAAATATAAAGTTTACTTGATTAGCATATTCCTTTGAGCAATCATGTTAGACATTTGCATATAATCATTTAATGCAAAATAGAGTAGTAATTTTTCACTAAATTCATATAAACTTAATTTGTTATTTAAATTTTCTTTCATAAAAGAAACTATACTATACCGATATGATTGATATGAGAGAATTTGTTTATAAGAGGAAATGAATTATTAAAAATACGTAGTAGATTGTTTTATTTCCAATTTTTGTCACTTTTGTTATATCATTGGATGATCTTATGTATTTTATTAGTTGATTTATAATTGTCTTATTGATTAGTGATTTTTTCCAAGTTGAATGCTATCGTAGAATGATATTTCTAATTTGAAATGTTACTTTGACCGTTCATTCCCGCCTTGATTAACCTGCCTTGGTTAACTCTAAACTCCCAGATTAGGTCGTGACAAGACAGATGGGGATTATTGTTGTGAATTTTTCGGTCCTATTTAAATAAAAGGATTGATGCTATAATGGACAATTGGGGAAATGGCATCTCTATGATTTTCTCTCGGATTAAAAATATATGTTTAGTCCCAGCTGCTTGATATCCTCTTTTATGTGTGCTCCAAGTAGAAATCTATACAAAATCCTAGTCAACCTGTTCAAAATAGGTGATTAGTAATGCTCGAATCGGGATTCATAAAAAATCAAGAATGTGATAAAAAAACAGCAATAGGAATTTTCAACTGATTCGATGATTATTTCAGTATACCAAAGTTCACTTATGATGGTCCTAATACAACAGTAGGAAAGGAAAATTACCTCCAAACCTGAAGTTAATAGCTACGAAAAATTTTGCTTCCACCCATAACAGTTTCCTTTTACCATGATCATTGCAAATAAAATTTCCAACTAAGTGAGACTCGTTGAATAAATAAAATCAAGGGGAAAAATTTACATACATAGCACCCAATTCCTTACATATCTAATGCCTAAACTTTACTTTTTACCTTTATACCACTTCTTTCATATCACATCAAAAATGCCACTATTTTAACTTTTAAAAAGTGAAATACACCTTTACATGCATGAGTAAGGTTGTATAAATGCAAAAATTGAAGTTCAGGTGTTAAATATGTAAATACATAAGAATTGAGTGGAATGCATGAATATCTTCCTAAAATCAATGGCTCCTAACAAAAGCTGAAATTGTTATAATGATATTTAGAATCTCAATCAATTAAACTTCGATAAAAGAAACAAAATTTAACTGGATTTTCCTCAAAATTCTCTTCAAACTATGCAATTATTGTCCTTTACAACATGCATGCTGGTTGGCCTTTTACTTTCATAGAAAAATTTTGACATGTTGGCTGGCAAGTCTGGAGCCTAAACTTTGATATTTCACTTTTAAAATGCTAGTGAGAGTGGTATTTTTGATGTGATGTTAAAGATTTATAAGCTATGCATGTAAATATAAATGTTTAGGTGTTAGATATGTAAATAAATAAGAATTATGCAGTATGTATTTAAAAGCCCCAAAAAATATTATCACTGTGTTAACAAATCAGGCTGCCACAAGGTAATAAGTGCTGTTATTGGAGAAGCAAAATATTGATATGTTTGTTGGCTGGCAAGTCTGGAGCCAAGTACGATATATAGATAGAATATGTGCAAGAAAAATCAAGGAGAAAATACAACCAAACTTACAGTTTCGATTTGAAGTCCAAAGTTTCCATTTGACAACGTTGAATCGCTGCTTAAAATTTCAAACTGCCAGTTTGGCACATAAATGCCAAAAAGTAAGGCAATATACGTTGCAGAAAGCACGATAGCAACGATCCTGCACAGAAACAATAATTTAGCGCATTATACAATATTAATTTTCAAGCCTATATATTAATAAAACTAAGATGTCATAGTATTTATATGTTGATCAGTGTCCTTGGAATTATCACCTACCAAAGTTGATTGTAGAATACTTGAAAATTTTAGGGAGAGTTACATAAATAACACTTGAATCTTATCTTTTTACAAAACTAACCATGTCAACTTTTTGGAACTATCTGCATGAAACTATTTGAGTGGTTAGTCAGCACGGGCAAAATCCAAGGAAAAAGTGTTAGGAGGTTATTATTCAAATCCTCAAATGTATAAAAGCCCCCAAAAAGAGAATTATTATAAACTAAATCCAAGCATTTGAACACTCAAGCATAAATGAAAGCAGATTATGTTAGATTTATAGAAGAAATCAGATAACTTATTACCTTCTTCAATAAATATGTAAAAAGTTATCAGATAACATACAATCATCCATTTTTTTTGCTCATCAAGATATTGCATATTTATTGAAGAAATCAGATAACTAACAACAACAAAGCCTTAATCCCATTAAGTGGGGTTGGCTACATGAATCCTTTTTCTCCATTGCGTCTTATTTAGTGTCAAACTCTCATTTAATTCTAATAAATTAAGATCATTTTTTATGCAATAATCCCAAGTCTTCCTAGGTCTACCTCTGCCTTTCTTAACATAAGTTGATTCTAAAACATCTACTCTCCTAATCGGATCATCAAGTGGTCGACGCTTAATGTGACCAAACGATCTAAAGTGACTCTCTCTAGTTTTGTCTGTCACTGGTGCAACACCAACCCTATTACGAATATATTCATTTCATATTTTGTCTCTAACTGTAAAGCCACTCATCAACCTCATCATTCTCATCTCGGCAACACTTAACTTAGCATTATGCTTCTCTTTTAAAGACCAACATTCAGCGCCATATAGCATTGCAGGTCTCACAACCATCTTATAAAATTTTCCTTTCAGTCTAAGCGGTACTTTTCTATCACACAATAGGCCGGACGCATTCCCCACTTCAACCAACCAGCCTGATTTCTACTATTAACATCACCATCTATATCACCATTGCTTTGAGCAATAGACCCGAGATATCTAAATCGTTCACAACTTTTAATAATTTAAACAATAGACCCGAGATAACTGAAAGAGCATAGAAAAAATGGATGATTGTATGTGGAAGTTTAATGCGGAGCAATGGCAAATTATGCATTCAAATTGATGTGAGCTACAATACTCATTTAGGATAACTTGATTTCACTGTAACTCGGCTCATAATGTTATAGTGAGAATCGCTCCACCATCCACATTATCAGCAATCTTATTTTTCAGCTACACATTACAAATATCAAAGTAGATCGTCATTTCATATGAAATTTTATATCTTCTAAAAAAAATCACTTATAATGCCTCCAATTCTAATTAAGTGGTGGAAATTTTTACCAAAGGTAAGATGAAGCTCTCAAATATATACTCCAACTCTAATCAAGTGATTGAAATTTTTACCAAAGGAACTGTAATACCTGCATTTTCTCATACACAGAACAAGATGAAGCTCGCAGATATATACTCCAATTTTCGGCGTTGATTAAGGATATAATTCCCATTATTGATTCTTTAAGAGAATAGTATAAAATGATATGTGGACTTCGTGTTAGAGCCTATTTTAAATATAAATTATTTAATGTGTCAAATTTAGTCTTTAAAATTTATCCAAATTAGCCCCACCATCACCAAAAAGGTAAGACTAGAGGGTATATCTGTATTTTTGCATTTTCCACATCTTCTCATTTTTTTCCAAACAAGAATCCCCAATTTCATTTTTAGCTTGATTTCATTTTCTACTCGAGTTGTATATCTTGCAAAATGAGAAACGAAAAGGAGAACAAAAATCAAAGATCACGACACGCAGATGTCTGCTGCTACAACCTACTATAAAGCCTTTCAAGATCTTTGTTCTCGATGCACAGTTCATCATGATTTTTGTTCTCCATCCATTGCTCACCATGATCTCACATATTTAAACTCCACACTATGCTCATGGCAACCTCCGACCTCCCTTTTTCTCTAGCACTACTAAAGATTGAGATAGATAAAAATAGAAGCCATAGAAAAAAGTAAGAGATTGCTATACCCTTTAATCATACGTTCAGAGTGATTTTTCATCACCTTAACAAGAAGTTTGAAATGATGGGACTAAGCTCGATCAACTTTGAAGATTTAGGTACATAATTAAGACATCAAATAGTCTAAAGACTAAAATAAGCTCAGCATAAAGTTTAGAGATCAATTTAAGCATTTTCTCTGTAATTACTTATTATATTCTCATTTAAAGTTTATATTCTCATTTAAAGTTCTTCTTACAAGTCATTAATATACAATATGTTTTTCTTCTCCATGCCTCTCAACAGCAAATAAGAATCCTTTATTTAGAAAAAATGTTTTACATATGAAAAACTAATTAAAAATAATCAAAATATAATCAAAATAGATCAATCATAATCTTTCATAATAAATATTGAACATAAGACCTTTATGATAGAATCTCGGGAATAAAATAACTTGATAAAATACTTATTATAACATCAATCCTAATCCGAAAGATTTTAACATATACATATAAAATAGTCCAAATAAGATAAGTGATGCTTGTCTGATAAGTGTATCTTTACATCAATGCCTTTATTTATTTGTTGAGACAATTACCAAGTTTGAATAATATTTACCTTAAAGTATTTAATGCAAAAAGGATATGTATATAAGATATATAAGTTATCATTATTCTAATAAAAAAAATAAAAAGTATTTTGTGCTTTGTGAATTGAAGCAAGCAAGGCCCTTGCGGTTAGCATGAGCATTAAACTTCTGAAAACACTAAAAATCAAAGAAAGCACAGTTTCTTTCGAACGAATTTAAAAAGGAAAAGCAAATTCTCATAAATAGAGATTTTATATTTTCAGTATATAACTAAAGTTCTAACCATTGAATGTAGTATTTCTTCATAAATGACACCGGAGAATCCACAGCGAACTCGTTAGCAAGCCAGACTTCCGATATGGCACCTAGAAAGTATCCAATGGATATCCTCTGATAAATGTAGGAAGACAATTAAACACAGAAGATTTAGAGAGAGAGAGAGAGAGAGAGAGAGAGAGAGAGAGCATAGAGTGCAACAACAACTAATATAGAAGTACAACCTGGTTCTTTCCTTTAAACTATAGACAGCAAAGAACATACACTATCAAATTACATAGAACAACTCAAAACTATGCATACCTATCTCAGAAACCCATCCAAATGACAAAAGTAATGAAATTTTATGAAAATGACAAACCGAAATCATAATCACATCAATCATATACTTACGTATAAATGGAGAGTATCCTCAGAATTAAAGAAAAAAACAAAGTCAGGCCAGCATTCAATTTTCATTATCTAAAAATGACCAAATCAGCACCATTAATGATCGCACTATCTGGTAATAAATTATCCTTGAAGACCATCTTTATGCTACTTTTAAGTCTCACATTTTATAATAAACTGGCTTGCCTGAATCAAAATATTGACGCTCTTGTGCTTAAAATAATAACAAAACATCACCGAAATGGCCATAGTTAAAATCCATGAATCATATGATAGCAAATAATAAAATATTTTTCCGTTAATGAAACATATTGTTGCATTGCCCAGCATTGGATTGACAAAGCCGGCCTGGAGAATGGAGAACTAACTCATAATGATAAAAAACTAATAATAATAGAACCATATTTTGCATGTTGCTCATGTTTGTCAATTTGATAAAAAATTATTTTAAATCCAAATTTAAAAAAAAAAAATCATTCACCTACCTTAGATAATAAAACATAAAGGAAAAATATGAGGCGGGAAGCTTGCCAAAATCCTCATCGATGAAGGACCCGTTGGGCAAGGTCAACATACTGTTTGATTGGCAAAGCATTTGATTAGGTCATCCGGCAAGCAAACTGCCATGGTTGGAATTTGCTGTTGGTGGCTATTATGACGATGAAAAGAACATTGGGAAGAGATTAGGGCCTAATATTTCTAGGGATTGCAATTATCCATACTCTATAGGACAACTATTCCGACCTAATTCAATGTAAAATAAGACCATTTAATTGTACACCACACAACTCCTACGTATGTACATATCTAACATCTAAACTTTGCTTTTTATATTTATACCACCCAAATCTTTTATAACACAAAAAATAACAGTATTATAACTTTTAAAATAATAAAGTACACGTTTCCATGTATAGGCAGAGTGGCATTTATGTAAAAATTGAAGCTAGGGTGTTAGATATGTAAATACACAAGAATTGAGTGACATGTATGTAAATCCTCTAGAAAAAATAATATTTTCGCTACCCGCCTAGTTTGGATTTGATTCTGAGTAGCAATAACAGTAATGTAAATATAGACATGTTCTCGCAATTATAAATATTAAAGACCGGATTCGCTAACTAGCAAATGTGATGGCACTAGGCATCCAATTGTGGCAATAAGAGAATGAGATGAATTGCGTTACGGTAGTTGCAAGGATCATTCCAACGAGTAGATTGCATGCTATCGAATACAATTAATTTAAAAAATCTCATATGCTCCAGGTAGTCTATTTCTTACTAGAGTTAATGTATGCTTGACCAACATCTAGTTGCGTAACCTTTAAGTTAAAATTGATAGAAGATGTTAAATATAACGGTTCTTCTTGAGACTATTTCATATATGAAAATACGAAGATTTACATATGTACCACTCTTCATATGTATTTACATATTGTTAAATCCAGAAAAGAGAAATACAGAGTGAATTTAGGTATGGAAAATCAGTAGTCTTCTACTGTAAAAAGACCCCCTATTTACAGATTTCGAGGGTAACAAGTGTACAATTATATGTTTGCCCCTTCTTTAATAAAAGTGTAACAAGTTATTTTGGGTATTTTTGTACGTATAACCCTATGACTCAACGACTTTATCGCTCGGGCAGATGGGAGCCTTTGGTCGATCGACAGATGTTCGTTCGGCTGGAAGGCCGTCTATCCTCTGAAAAGATGTCGGTCGGCTAGAAGGTTGTCGATCAGCCTAGATCGAATGGTCGTATTTCAAGGGAAAATCCTAGGAAGAGGCGCTTCTGTCATCAGTATAAACCGAGCATTTAGGCAAAAGGTGTGTCGCTGTAATCTGATAGGTAATCCTCCTTAGACAAAGAGCCTTCTGAGAGGGTCAAAGAGACGTTCCATGAGAAGCCCTTTGACATTTTGTGAGGAGCTCTAGAATTGGTTGGGAGCTAGTCGTGAACGACTTGCCTCTCGGATTGAGCTCCTTCTATCTTTTGTTCAGATGACCATTCATTCAGTTGGCTCAGAGTTCCAACCAAAGGAGACAACGCTTGATGTTTTCTTCTTCTGGCTATCCCAATATAGTGTCCTTAGGCTTTTGTCAGTGGGACCCGTTGAACTGTGCCCTTTTCTCTTCCAGTCCGTTAGATTTCCTTGAGATTCATGCTGCACATTTCTAATTTACATATTTAATTTCTCAATTCACTTCTTAAAAGTGATTGCAGCGATTAAAAAAAGAGAATTAAATGCAAAAAATAAATTCATTTATTGTGTAATAAGCATATTTAATAGTTAAACTTCTTGGATTTCGTGCCCCAGTCCCTATAAATAGGGCATGATTAGCACTTCTCTGTTACCTTTTTTTTTCTCAGTTTCCTGTCTTTAAGTAAGGTATTAGCAGGAGATATATTTATGGCAAGTGGTAAGAAGGCTTCCACAAATGCGGTGAATGAGGCAGCAATGCTAAAGGCTTTTGGACTTTCAGTTGAAAGTCTCCACCCGACAAGAAATGGCGGGGAGAAGAGGAAACCGGAGTGGAGCCAACCCGTGGTGAAAAAGAAGCCAGCGGGAGAGAGCCGGCCATTCGGCATGAAAAGGCCAGTAGAAGGGAGCCAGTCGGAATGAGAAAAATAGGTTAAGTGACCCATAAAAAGGGGAGGTTAGAGGAGTCGAAGGAAGAGAGTGATTTGTCCAACTCAATTCTGCTCCTCCATCGGAAGGGGCATCAAAGCGAACGTGAACACTGATGGTGAAACAATCCTCGCCACGACGTTGATCCGTGAGTTGTCAGCCCAAAAACTCTTTTAAGTGGTCATTGAGGCCCAAATCAAGCGGCATAAGTAGCCAACTGTCTTTCCAATAGTCAGCAGGACCAGTCAAGGGGGTGTGCAACCACATCCTGGTGAGAGCCTTTCATCCTTCTAGTCGTCTGAGGTGGATCAGATCCTTGATAAGAGAAAACTGATACTGTTCGATTGACTAAATTCATCATTGTTTTTTCTAACACTAGAATACTTCTTCATATGAGACTATCCAGCTCATCAACTCATTGAAGATGAGAGCGACCATTTTCCTAATTAAGAGGCGGTCGAGGGTCCATCAACTTCGGCCCACGGCGAAGGAGAGGTCGGTCGCTCGTCTGGCCCTCACGAGGACATTGAGAGGGAGACTAACGAGCGACGAGGATCGCCAACGTCGTTGGCATGCCACATGGATGAGATATTGGACTCCTTCGTCTGAGAGGCTTGTCTGCAGAGGGAGGAGGCGATATAGGACTTGAAGGAAGAGTTGGTGGCCTTCGCTAAGAACACAAAGCAGGGTTGGCGACCCTTTGTTAGGAATACATGGTAGAGTTGTTGGCCCTCTAGACGGACATGGCAACTCTCCAGGTGGAACTGATGGACATCTGAGTGACCTCGGGTTTGCAACGAGCCCAGTACCAAATTTTAGTTAGTCGAGGCCTTGTATCGGCTGAGGCGATCGAAGAACCCAATGTAAAATATTTTTATCTGAATAAATAAAAGATCTTTACTTAGCGAATTTTTTAAATCTTATCAGTCATTTTATTTTCTCGAATAATGTGCTAATTTTATGTGAATTTTTGGAGATCGAGGTACGGTTCTACGACATTTCGACTTCCCTGGGTGCCCTATATATAAGGGTAAGGGTTCAGAATTTTGCACGCTTTATAAATTCTTTTTTCCCTTCCTTTCAGACGTTTTGTGTCTCTTCCCTTGGTTCAATCCGCTTCCGTTGGTTCGCATGGCTTCCAAATACTCCTCTCAGCTCTTCGGTTCAGTGCCAAAGAAGGTAATGTCTTGCATTTCGACATTCGATGCTAAGTTGCTCGAAGACAATTGCGTGTATAGTGCGAACATAATGCCCAAGATTGTGGAGCCGAAAGATTGGGTAACCGACAATTTCAGTGATGATTAGATCTCCTACAGAAACCAGTTCCGACGAGGACTTCGACTACCATTTTGACATAAGATTCGATCGATCTTGAAGCATTATGGAGTAATCCTTGCCAGGATAGTCAAACTCATTTGAGCCTATCATGATGTTCGTGATTTATTACCGGCGGAAAGAGATCCCCTGGTCTTGGGAGTTATTCTTTTACATGTTCTCCTTTAGGATAGAGATCGATGGTTACATTGTCTTCGGATCGACACGAAAATTCGGCTTGGTTGATCTAGAGTATAAGATCAAAGACTGAAAGTTACGTTTCCTTTGTGGGATTTGTCGAGATCGGGGGATTGCAATACAACCTACCGAAGAGTCGTATAAGAAAAAGAAAGGGACTATTGGAGAGTCGTATAAGAAAAAGAAAGGAATCCCGGCACAGACCATCGGACTGTCGTCGGTCGTAGTGAGGAAACAACCATCAGTTTTTCGATACACTGCTCTCGTGAAGTTGAACTGAGTGTTGAATCCCGATTGGTTTGGCACTATAACTACAAAATTGTGGGCCACGTCAAATGAGGAGGAAAGGGGACAGATTGAGATCACTTGGCTTTCCCAGAAGGAGTCGAGGAAGAGAAGGGTGGGAAGTGGCAGAGGAAGAAGAAGAAAAGGATGAGGATGACCAAAAAGTCAGAGTGTCATAGGTTCGGAATTAATCCATTTTGTTTCTGAAAAAACGGTTGTTATTCAAACCACTGTGACCAAGGACTTGAGTTAGATTGAACGAAAACCCACTTTGATGAACATAGGGCCATCACGGGAGCGTCACCAAGAAAATGAGAGAACTCCCAGTTTTCTCGGGTCAAATATCGAGGAGTCTACAGAACGACCATCAACAAGGAATGTCACTCGGCCTTCTTTCTCAGGCTTTATTCCTCAGGTAAGTCGACGTTCTCTAGGGTCAGTCGGCTGAAAGGCTAGAAGCGAGGTCATGGAGGAAAGCTTAGCTGGATGAAAGGAGGTCGGGTCAGAGCATAACATGAAGAATGGGCCGACCACCGCCGAAAAAGAAGCGTGGAGGAAGGGAAAAGCTTTGGTTGATGATTTTGATTCTTCTCTCCCGTTGCCTCCAAGAAAAAAGCAAAAGGGGACTAAGGGCTATTGGAGTCTGATGTAGAAGGAGCCGTTGAAGGTCTTCCTTAGCCCAGACTCCCACTTTGCTCTGATAAATGCACTAAGGGATTGGCTCCCAAAGGCTCCTGGGATGGCGGAGTATGCTTCGACCATTGCCGATGTGCTTTGGTCTGAGAGCTTCCAAAGTACCTGAAGGAGCTTCGACCAAGAGACCTCTGACATATGATCGATCGGTACCAGTTGTTGAGACTCACGGTCACGCATCATATGTCCTCCCTCTACCCCGAAGTAAGAGAAAAGGCTTTGAAGGTAGAGGTGAAGGTGAAGGAAGTGAAGGCTCGAGCGAGAGTGGCTGGAGATTAGCCGACTAGAGAATGTTGACGTTGAGTTGGAGATTGCGTCTAAGTAGGTGGGTGTTGTCCAAGAAGAGAAAGCCGAACTAACAAAGTAGATAACCACAATGAAGATGCCCGAAGAGTTTTCTCATACTCGAGTCTCACAACTAAGGATGGGTAATAGGTTGACCATCGACAAATCTGTTGTTTTCGGGATGGTCAACTGAAGTATCACATTTAGATGAATTCAAAAATCTCTTCTCCACTCCCTCAGCGAGAGCTAAGAGAGAGGAGTCTGAGGGCAAGAACATGACGGGTGTAGGATCGTCCAACACTCAGACTGAAGAACCCTGAAAAACTACGGTGCGGCACCACACCGTCACTGCACCGCCGCCCCAAACACAGCATGAGTCTTGGCAGTTTAGTCGGGCATACATTTTCTATTAGTCGCACTACCCCTCATAGGGGTACCCGCCAAAACTCTTTTCTGGGGTGATTTTCTAGTAACCCTTGGCGGAGCTTGTTGTTACTGGGTAGAAAACCACATCTAGAATTTCATTCAATCCTAACTTAGAGACACAGGCTTATGAGGCAAGAGTTATGCGAGATAAACTATTACATTTCATGTCGATCAAACGTCTTAAAGCTAGGGTACCCCAGTTCCCCAAGTGTCGTTTTGATGTTAAAGTGCATCAACTTCTCGAGTTCCCCGAGTGTTGTTCGAATTTGGGTTTATGGACGTGTAGTTAGCCAATCTTTGTTTTGTTAACATTATGTTAAAACAAAGATTTATAAGTGTTGGAAACGAAAATTCCTTTATTATTTCTTCATTTCGGTTTAAAGTATTTGATTTAAGGGAAAATCTTCTTGAAAACGTGTTCGCTCCACGTGTTGGGGACTTCTTTCCGATGTAAGTCTTTAGCTTACATGCTCTGGATCGACTGTCTAATGGACAGTGAATGGGCCGGCACAAGTCTAGCCAAGTTTACCGACCGCTTGTCATCGAGCTGTCGGGTCAGCTTTCTTCAGCACTAAGTTGTCGGGCATAATTATCTTCTCTCGAACGTGTCTATTATAGTATCAAGCAGTCCTCCTTTTTCACTTCTTTCAGCTTAAGCCCTGCGATAGTTTAATTTTCCTCAATTTGAGTGTGAACGTCATTTCTTCATCTTTCGCCTCCTTCCAGCCAGTGAGATTCTCTTCATCAAATGAGAAGGTTACGACGACCCTCTGGCTATGGTGGTTATACTCCACCAGCAATATTGCTTCCATCTGTAGAATAACATTTAAGGAGTTTGACTGGTAGCCATTGACAGTGTTATTCGGACAGACAGAAGTATGTGCACCCAATCCCTTTTGCTCCTTCAATTTTTTTTTCTTTAGCAAAATTAAAATTATATTGTTGGTAGCATCCGCTTGTCCATTGATCCGGAGATGATGCCCATATGTGAATGTTAAGCTGATCCCTTTATTTTGGCAGAAATTCCTTACCCATTGACTAGCGAATTGTCCCATTGTCGGTGATAAATACCAAGTGTAAGCCATTCCGACATATGATGTCTGTCCAGATAAAGTTCCGGATGATCTCCACCATAATCCAGGCGAGCATCTTTGTCTCAATCCATTTTAAGAAGTAATCCACAACGACTAAAAGAAATTTGTGTTGACCTTTGGAAAGAGGAAACGACCCAAGGATGTCAAAAACCCCAGATGTCAAAAGGCCAGGGACAGACAATCGGTTGTAATTTGTGGGTTGGTTGATGCTACAATGGAGCATACTTCTGGTACTGCCCATATCTTTTGAAAAACTCATACATCATTCATGAGGATTAGTCAGAAGTAGCCTTGTCACTGAATCAAGTGTGTCGAGGTGTTCCCTCCAGAGTGACTCAAATTCACTAGATTGCACCACTCGAAGAATTTCTTCCGTCTTGTTTTCCTTGGCATCTTACAAAGAGGTGGCTGACCTTCAGAAGAGTCACCCTACGATCATGAGATATTATGCAACTTTGAACTTGAATCCTATTGGGTTAGTGATTTCCTCAAGAATTTTTCTGATTTCTAGGTATTGGATGTAGGGATCCATCCATCTCTTTGTGTCTTCAGCTTCCACCTTCATGGTTTAAAGTCCTCAATGGCTAGCCGGAGAGGCTTCTGGGGCGCCCCTTCCCCCAAGCAAATGTTCTTGGATAGAAGGTCTGACACTTGATTTTCCTCATTATCGACGTGTTCGATTCTGAATTCTGCAAACTTCCCTATCTCTGCCTTCGCCTTACTTAAATACTTGGTCATCATCTCATCTCTGGCCTCAAACTCTACGTTGACTTGATTCACCAAGAGACGTCGGGCACCAATTTATTTGGCTAGACATAGGCCAGCTATCAATGCTTGGTACTCCGTCTGGTTGTTGGTGACTTCAAACTTGAGGATGACTAAATGGTAAAGGCGTTTTCTGATCAGGCTGCTCAGTGTCAGTCCAATTCTTGCTCCCGCCTGACTAGAAGTTCCATCGATGTGCAAGATCCAGGTTTGGTTGCCAATGTCAGTTCCTTCGCCCGATTTGCCTTGTTCGGAGAAGTCCGCCAGAAAGTTCGTGATAGCTTGAGCTTTAATCACCGTCCAAGGAACGTACGTGATATTATATTCACTCAGCTCCAAAGCTCACTTAAGAAATCGACTGGAATGCTCTGACTGGTGAGTATACACTTGAGGGATGTGTATGAAAATATGGTCGGAGCCTACGAAGAAAGACAATTAAAGCAAATGTTAGTTTTTCCATGATGGGGTACCTGACTTCGGCATCTCTGAAGTCCCAACTGGTATAGTAGATTGGGAAATGTTTTCCCAGCTCCTCTCACACCAAGCCTAAGATGATAGCCTCAGACCCAACCCCCAAGTACAGAGAGAGTTCTTCCATTGATTTTAGAGTTGGAGGTTAGGCTAGTGATTGCTTTAGGCACTAGAACGCTCACTCGCATTCGATCGACCATTCAAATCTCTTGGCCTTACATTTTGAAGAAAGTCGCACACTTTTTGCGTGACTTCGAAATTAACCGGCAGAGCCCTAATATCAGGCAGGTAGACTTAACATTCCAGGGAGAAAGCATGTTCAACAGTGCTTGCACTTTCTCCGAATTGGCCTTTCTACCTTTTGGAGTAATGAGGTATCCTAGGAGTTTGTCAATGGAGGCTCTGAACATGCATTTTAGTAAATTTAGCCTCATGTTAAATCTTCTTAGTGTTTGGAAGGTTTCATTTAGGTTACTAATGTGTCATTCAGCTGGCTGAAGCAGCACATCATCCACATACACCTCAAAAATTTTTTTCTTTTTGATAAAAAGATTACAGTCATGAGGCGTTGATAAGTTGCCCCAACGTTTTTAAGCCTAAAAGGTGTTACATTATAGAAACGTAAACCTTCACTACTAATAAACGCATGCTTTTATACTTCGGCGGGATGCGTCTTTATTTTGTGATAGTCAGATAAAATATCTAGAAAGCTCATCAAGGAGTGACCGAGTGCCAAATCTACCAGAGTGTTGATCCTTGGCAGGGGTTAGTTTTCCCTCGATGGGCAGAGTTCAGGTTAGTGAAGTCCACACACACGTATTCTTCATTTGTTATTCGTCTTATGGACTATGACCACTTTCGAGAACCAAGTTAGCTAATGTACCTCCCGAATGTAGTCAGCCTCCTTTTGCTTTCGTACCTCTTTGCAGATCGGTCCGAACAACATCATGGCTGAGGTGATTATCTTCTGCTTCATCGATCGGGCAGTCGGATTGACATCCAAACGGTGTCAGACTACGTCGATTGGAATGCCTGACATTTCAGCGACTGACAAGGCAAAACCGTTCGGATCCTCCCGGAGAGTTTGGATCAGTAAATCTTTATCCTACAAAGTTTTCACTAATTAAGAAAAATTTATTGGGCTCTCCGTCGACCGCAAGAATTTCTAGGATGGTCTCATTGGTCTCGAGACCCTCTTTGCTAGTTTTGGATATTGAATGGCTCCTATTCTAAGTTGTCGACTGCCCGGAGGAAACAGGTTCAAGACTGCTCCAAGTTCCCCCAAATGGTGATGAATTCTCAGTCACATGAAAACTTCACCGTAATGCGGTATATAGAGACCACGACTCTGAAATTTTTTAATAGTGGGAGACTGGAGATAGAGATGAGTTAGTGGCGTCTCAACCCCAAGAAATCTTCTATGTTTGTAAAACAGTGGTCATCTTCTCTCCACGTGACTGATAGCCCGATTACTCTCAGGACCTCCTTTCTCTCACCAACGAAATCACAGAGAGGGTCGACTGATGCTACAAGCCAGTCGACCGAGAGATGCATCTTGTCGAAGGTTAACTTGAACATGATGTTACTTGAACTACCAGTGTCAACCAAAATACTACAAATCTAGTAGTTGTTTATCATCGTTGTGACAACATCAGCGTTATTGTAGAGGTTCCCCTTCAGGGGCAACTCTGGGTTAATAAAGAAGATCGGAGGATGAGGGTTCCGCCTTGGAGCAAAGGTGGCGACACACAGTTCCCATCCGGAGCCTCTTACAATAGGTTTAGCGGGTTGAGTCTTCTCCTAAGGTGGTTGGGACTATCCTAGCGATATGGATAGTGTTGGCCCGGACGGGCTCATCAGAAACTTCCTCTTCTGGAGCTTCCCTTGCCTTCGAATTCATGCCCCTGGTGCCACAAACTCTTTGAGTTTTTTAGCTCGAATCAATTCCTCGACCAGGCTCCAAAAGTGTTTGCAATCCTTCGTGTCATGGTCGTAGTCTTTGTTGTACTTACAAAACTTATGTGTCCCAAAAAAAGAAACTTTGGCTTCCATTTGTGGAGCCTTTTTGAAGCACTCCATATTCTGTATGGCCCTCACCAGCTCAGTTATCAAAACCCTCAACGGAGTAACCTTTGGTACCTCGTTGTCATCCAATGGTCAGCCATGGTTGTGGCCCAGTCTTTGATCATTCACCCGGCCATGTCCTCCTTTCTGGTGGCTCCAATCGGCCCCTATGTTGTCAAGAGGTGGTCGGTTGTCTTCATATATAGGGAAAACAACTTGGCATGGGCCATCCTTCGGCCTACTCCAATCGTCTCGTAGGGCACCCTTCTGGGGGCTTCTGGGGAAGGCGTACAGATTGTTTGGCTTCTGGTAGGATGGGTGAACTTACTCCTTTGCTGCAATATGGTTGTTGACGAACTCCAGAAGTACAACCAGGCTCTTCGGTTGTTGCAAACCCAGAGCATACTTGAATAGCTAGCTCTTCAACCCTTGGGCCAAGGTGGCTTGTGCTACCGCGGGTTCTAGATCTCGCACCTGTAGCATCTCTTTCTGGAATCGAGCGACATATGAAATGAAAGTTCTCATTTGACCCCTGCCTGACTTGCCAAAGGGTCTTTGAGTTCTTGCAAGGTTTCTGGACACTGACGAACTACATAGAAAACATTCTCCTCAATTCAGCAAAGGATGAGATTACTACTACTGGGAGGCCATTAAACCAACAGGGGTTGATTCCCTCAATGTGGTGTAAAATAGTCAACACTTCAGTGCGTCGGAGATCCTTAGAAGGAATACAGCTGGCTCAAAAGGAGCGATATGGTCGGTCGGATCAGTCTGAACCTTACAGGATTCCAATGAAAGAAACTTGAGGCTCACCATTAGAGATCTGTCGTGAAATGCATTCTCCAGTTGGCGGTGGGCCTCAACACGCCCAAACAGTTGTCTGTTCACTGGTGCAGACCCACCACTATCATGGTATTGGGATTCTTCAAGCCTTTATGCCCCTAAGCTGCTTGGCGACCTTGGGGTTCCAATTCTTCCAAGTGAGCCTGCTCTGTTCCCCCGAGTAACGTGTGAGACAACTCTATCATTTGACCCAACATCAGGTCTCCAAGTTCTTGGATCTGTTGTTGCTCAAACTCCCTTGTGCACTTCACATTTGTGGTATTTCTCAAATAAGTTTCTTCCCTGTGATATGTTTCTCTTATTGTTGGCATAATCCATTCTCACAACACCCTTTAGAATGTTAAATAAAGATTTTTCATGTAACACCCAAGAAAGAGAGCGTAGGATGGGGGAGAGGAACAGAAAGAAAGAAAGCACATCAAATGCAAGAGGTATAGAGAGCAATATTTTACTGTATAAATGACCCATTATTTATAGATTTGTGATACTAAGTGTACAATTACATGTTTGCCCTTATTTTAAAAGGGATGTTACGAGCTATTTTGGGTATTTTTATAATCCTATGGCTAGACAACATTATCATTCGGTCACATGAGGGCCTTTAGTCGACCGGAAGATATTCAGTCAGTTGGAAGACTGTCGGTTAGTTGGAAGGCAGTCGGTCAGAGATCTAACGATTAGGTTTTAAAGGGAAAAGCCCAGGAAGAGGCGCTTCTGTCTTCAGGATAAATTGGGCCGTCAGACAAAGGTCCGACGGGTAGTCCTCCTTGGACAAGGCGCTTTCTCAGAGGGTCAAAGAGACGTTCCAGAAAGGGCCCTAGGCCAGTTTGTGAGGAGCTCTGGAATCAGCTCGGAGAGCTAGTCGTGAAAGATTGTCTCCCGGATTGAGCACCTATTATCTTCGTTTGGATGTCCTTCATTCGGTCGACTCAGAGTTCCAATTGAAGGAGATAACTCTTAATTTTTGTCTTTTGACTATTCTGATACTGTTTCCTTTGATTTTGTCAATGGGACTTATTGGACTGTGCCCATTTTTCTTCTAGTCCATTGGATTTCCTCAAAATTCGTGCTAATACATTTCTGATGTACAAATATCTAACACCTAAACTTTAATTTATACATATATGCCACATGAAAAGGGGTAATCCTCAAGATTCGTGTTAGATATGTAAGTACATAAGAATTGAGTGGTATGCATATAAATGCCCCTAGTATATATTCTTGTGTGATAACTCCTTATAGGCATTACTTAGGGGTGTCAAAAATTGACTTGACAGACAAACACGACTCAAACTTGACTCGAAAAAATTCGGGACAGGGTTGGCTCGAATATTTTTCGAGTCGGGTTCAAATCAAAAAATTTGACTCATTTATTATTCAAGTCGGGTTCGATTTGAACCCAAAAATGACCCGAATAAACACGAAAATTCAAGGAGATCAGAAGAAATACATACATACATACATATATATATATTTGTGCCGCTATAAAAAAGCGCGATGAGGGCTCTGCCTGGGTTTCGGATTGCGATTCCCGGCGATAATTTTCCGGCTGACCAAACTGCTCGGCAGCGACTTCCTCCGTCGTCTTCGCTTCGTTTCGCATCGCACGAGGACCACGCTCCAGAGCGTCTTCGTGACTGCGGCTTCCGTCGTCTTCGCTTCGCTCCGGGACGACGGCGCTAGGGTTGGGTCCGCTCGCCTCCTCGCCTCGTCCTTGTGACTGCGGCGTCTCTGCTAGGTAAGACCGCTCGCCACCTCACCTCGTCGAGTCGCAGCGCTGCCCGAGCTGCTCCCTGCTGCGATCGTTTTCAGCGTCTCCTCTCTGCTCCGTTCACTGCCCTCTCTGCGCCCTCTCGCGCACTGCGATCCTACAATGGAAAGTAATCCTCCCTTAGGGGGGAAAATTTCTTATGCCTCTGCTCTGGCTTCTTCTCCATCTTGTGGTAAGGGAGTTTTTCCACAGAGCTTCCATGATGTTGCTCATGGGATACCCAACGCTGATAGTCAGTTTATTAAGCCAATCAGTAAGAAGAATGGGAAGCTCGCAATTTTTTCACTGAGGAGAAGATAAACACTTTGGCTGACAAGTTCAAATTCACTTTGGTTGGAAAGTTTCAGTTTGGCCATCCTAAAATGGAGCTTATCAGAAAGGTGTTTGAAAATTTGAAACTTTTTGGCTCGTGGAAAGTGGGACTGTTTGATGGCGAGCATGTGATCATCCAATTAAGTTTGGAAGATGATTATGCTAGGGTTTTCTCCATGAAAGCTATTACAATTGAAGGAAAATTGATGAAGATATTGAAATGGTCACTCGAATTTGACCCTTCTCTTGAACCTCTTATTGCCCCATCCTGGTTTAATTTGCACTGAACTACAATTGTACTTTTATGAGAAGCATACACTTTATAATATTGGGCTAGCCTTGGGCGAACCTCTACTTGTTGATGACCCGACCACTGAAGTTACTGAGCGCTTCGAGTGCTTAGAATGTTAATCGAAAGAGATGTCACTCTACCGAAGTGAAAGAATTGTGGCTTGGGATCGCACACAATGGATATTGGCAACCAATTGTGATGGAGAAGAGGTCTTACTATTGTTTACACTGCAAAATATTTGGTCACTCTATGAACAGGTGCTACAGGTTGAAGCCAGAACTAAGGAAAAAACCTCCACCGGTTGTGGCCCCCTCTGACCTAGTTGTTGATTCTGTCCCAGCTATCCCTCCTATTTCCAATAAGCCTGGCCTTCAGCTGGACCCTTTGGCACCTGCTGAAAAGGAAGGTTTTATTGTTAATGGGAATACTGAGAAAGTTGGTAATCTTGGTACAGATCCTGTTGGTATTGATTTGCTGGACACCTCCTCTTGTCTTCCCTCTGTTGAACCTTATTCTTCTACTGCTGAACCTCTTCCTGGTAACCCTCCAGCAGATGGTTCTAGTGAACCCTTACCTGTGTCACCTTTGGACCCAGGACAACATGCTTTATCAGAGTCAGCACCTCTACCTACACAAATAATTCTTCCACCAAGTACTTCATATCCAGATCCCATTGTGTTGCCTTCCTCTCCTAGCTCTGAACTCGTGTGTTTTGATAATGTTGCTACTGATTTTGTTGAAGGGTGAATCTGTTTACCATTCCAAAAGAAAAAGCTACCGCTAGAATTAAGGAACACGTCTTCGAGAACATAATTCAACCCAGAGCTAATTACGAAGAACAACTTGTATCTTCCATTCCTAGACTCACTAGGAGTGGAATGACTCCTAATGATTAACATGTTGTGTTGGAATATTAGGGGGGTTCTTTGCAGGGCTCCCTTAATAGATTGGTGAATCTTAATAGGATTCATAAATTTTGGGCCTTTGCTCTCTTGGAACCTATGGTTCGATATAACACTACAAGAATTACCAATAAATTTCCTCGAATTTAACTTTGTTGCCAATTGTTCCAACAAAGTTTGGTTTTTCGATGAGAAGAAATGATAGTGACTTGTTTTATTAGACCACCCTCGGTTCCTTCACATCCATTTTCACATTGAAGCGGTGGATCTGTATTGGCCACTTCTATTTATGCTTGGGTGCGACCAAGTCGATAGAGATGATCTGCGGAACTCATTACATCAGATCAGTAGCAGCATGTCTGAAATGTGGATAGTTGGTGGGGATTTCAACTGTATAGCTAATCCCAGTGAAAAGAAAGGAGGAAGGACACCTGATATCAGGAAAATGACTGATTTTTCAATAATATTTCAGATGCTAGACTTTTTGATTTGGGTTATGAAGGATCAGATTATACTTGGAAGAGAGGCGGGATTTGGGAAAGGCTAGATAGATTCTTGGCTAATCAAGAATGGATTAACTTCTTTACCTCGACCAATGTGAACCATCTCCCTGAGAGCTGGATCGGATCATTCCCCTCTTTGGTTAAGTTGTCGTTCCAGAGCTTTCGTAGTAAAGCCCATTTTAGATATCTGAATGTATGGGCTTCTCACTCTATAATGTTGTTCAATCTTCTTGGCTGGAACCCTTCCCCTATACATTTAACAATCCTATTGTTAAATTGAAGATGCTACTAAAAAGATTAGCTAAGAAGTCTGCGGGATTGGAATTGGAAGGTGTTTGGCAACATTCATTCACAAGTTTCATCTGTGAGAAATTGTGAATCGATTAAAGCAGGCTAACTTGGAAGGTAGTGTTAATGACAATGATTTAATGGTGGCTAATCAGCAACTCTTGGCAGCTGTAGATATTGAAGAACAATTCCTGAAACAGAAAACTGCATGTCAGTGGTTTGCACACGAGGACAGAAACTCTATATATTATCATGCTGTCATAAATTATAAGAGAAAGCTAAATGTTATAACTAAAATTAAAGGGGACGGGGGCGATTGGTTGGTCAGTACCTAGTTATTACCAATTCGTTGTACAATTTTTTCATCGGTTGTTTAACCTCGGCCCTCCAATCGGTCCTCTACTTCAAGCGAGATCTTACCCAAGTCGAAAACCGGTTTTGATGGTATTACTCTATCTCGCTCCACTGAGGAAGATGAAATCGAAGAGGCTCTTTTCTCCTTGGATCCATCAAAAACAGTGGACTCGATGGATATCTTGCTTGGATTCTATCAAAAGGCTTGGGAGACTATCAAGTTAGATCTTACTCTGGCTATTCAGTGTTTCTTCCGTGGTACAGAATTACCCAAGTACTTCACTGCTACCACAATTATTCTCATTCCTAAGGAAAATAACAAATCTACATGGAAGGACTTTAGGCCAATCAGTCTAACCACAGTATTTTCTAAGGTCATCAGTAGAATTATTGTTTCCAGAATGCAACCTTTCTTTGGATGACTTAATCTCACCCGACCAACTCGCATTTGTCCAAGGGAGAAGCATTGCGACAATGTTCTATTGGCACGAGAATTCTTGTTGGAGATTGACAGGCCTTGTAGAGGATCCAATCTTATCATTAAATTGGACATTGCTAAAGTTTATGATACAATAAACTGAGATTTTGTTCTACAGACTTAAAGCTAGGAACTTCCCTGAGGATTTCTGTTTACTTATCAAAAGATGGCTTCACAATTCTCACTATAGCATTTTAATCAATGGAGAGTGTCATGGCTTCTTTCTCGCTTCCGGGGCATTAAACAAGGGGATCCTTTGTCCCCTTACATTTTCATACTAGCTTTTGATTATCCATCGAGGTTGATTAACCATTCACGACGACGATATACGAGATACACGCACGGATCAGCTCGTATGGTCTCTCATCTTGCATATGCAGATGATGTCATTTTGTTCACCAATGGGAGCAAAAATGCTATTAGGAAGGTTATGAAATTGTTGGACTATTTCCATAATGCTTCTGGACTTTCCTTCAATAAATCAAAATGCCAAATCCTTCTTAGCAACAAGTTGCCACCTAACCAGGTTACCTGGATTAAGGATCTCACTGGTTTATCCACTACTACTTATCCCCTCAAATATTTAGGATTCCCTTTGATCAAGGGCAGAAGGAAGCAATCCCATTATGATGAGGTGGTGAAAAAGGTGACCTCCAAGATCCGATGTTGGACCACCTCATTTCGCCTCAATGGGGGAAGATTGACGCTCCTCAAATCGGTTCTCACTACTTACCCCACATACATCCTTCGAATGATCGAGTTAAAAATGAACCCTCAAAGAATGTTGGAAGTGTCGTTCAACGAGTTCTTATGGGTTGGTCAACACTAAACAACATCATTGGATTTCTTAGAACAAGATGCGTCATCCTACCGCCTACGGTGGACTCGAGGCTTTAAAAATTTAGCGCACATGAGCCATATCTTCTACTGTAAGCAATGGGTTAGATTCAGACAGCAATGTTCTTTATGGGCAAGATTTATGAAAGGTAAATATTGTCCCATTTCTCATCCATCACTTGTGAATCCTAAATTGGGAGACTCTAGAAACTGGAAAGCTCTTCTCCAGGTTAAAAATGCTGTCGAAGCTCTTTTCATTTGGGATGTGGGTGAAGGCCGAATCAATTTTGGCTTGACAACTGGTTGAGGAATCACTCCTTGAAGGAATATCAAACCATTAACTCTAGTATAATTAATGTATCCGATTGCTTGGGTACATGGTAAGTGGAACCTCTCCAAGATTAGTGAGGTTAATTACCCCGCATTGTCAAAAGTATTTTGAATCTCACTATCGATTCTTACACTACGATAGACTTATTACAAAAATGGCTCCCATCGAAGTACGTCGAGTTTATTTATCACTCTCACTACCAATGGCAATCTATCGATTGGGAAAAATGTGTTTGGAAAGCTAACATAACCCCATCCATGGCCTTCTTCTGCTGGAGGTTGTTTAGAAAATTTCTTCCTACTGATGACATTTTAAAACTTAAAGGTATCGGAGGACCATCCAGATGTCATCTATGCCGCTCTGTCGAGGAAGCCTTATAGACTGATGTTGCATTGTGAAGTCTCCGGAAGTGTTTGAGGCTGCTGTACTTACAAGAGAAACATTGCTCGTACCTTCTTACCGATTGGTCGAATATTAATGACTATTGGGATTCTTGGAAACATCATTCAAAAATACATATTCCTTTCATTATCTTCCGGTTTATCCGGGTGACGAGAATGCTGTCAAATACTAAACCCTTCTCGTCAGCTCTCATAAGATAAGCACTTACTGCTGAGTCCTTTATCGGAAAGTTGAATGGTTCATCTTCTAATTCACTCAGGAAAGTAAACCCTCCTGCTTGTCCAGTTAGTTGTTTGGAGGGCCCCTTCACGACGATTGGGTGAAACTAAACACCGATGGTAGTTACTGCAAGTAGCAGGGCTGGCATTAGTGGCCTTTGCGAGAAATTTAAAGGGCATTGTTTATGGTACTTTCTTTGCTCTATCGAAGCTCTAAATGCTCTTGAAGGTTGAAGCCATCAATTGTCTTTTGAAAGTTGAAATTGACTCAGCTCTAAAGCTAAACAATATTCATGTGGACCTGGATTGCTTACAACTCTTACACATCCTTCAGTCGAAGACCTCTCCCCATGGTATACGATATATTGGATAAAAAAATTCGACGATACGGCGGTTTCTACTCAAATCCTCCGGTCTTATGTTCCTAGGGAAGGCAACAAACCGGCTCACCACCTCGCATATGAAGCTTCTTCATCTACTATTACTTACTTGTCATAATATACCATCCCTTTTTTGTCTTTCTTTGAATGAGGATTGTTTGGACATACCCCATCTTAGATGTAACCTTTCTTTTTATCAATGAAATTGCCCTTTTAAAAAATATATATATATATATATATATATATATATGTATATATATTTGTGCCGCTTACCACGGCTTGTTGGTTGGCATCTATGGTGTAAAACCTCTCAGACCAGGGGTTCAAATCCCCCTCTAGCAACGTTAGCCTTAAGGAGAGAGGTACTCAAATTATTGACACATTAGGGGTGACTAGAGCTCGACTAATAGCCTCTAGCCATTCCTTTTTCAAAAAGAATATATATATATATCCGCTTCCACTTATTCATATGAATGTCTCACATAAAGTACACTAAATAGGTTGAGGTCATACTGTAGAACTTTTAGATAAATTAACTTTTGAAACCCTATTCCTTTATGAATCTGGACAATTCATTCCTCCGAAGAACTTCGAGTAGTACTGATTCTAGTTTATGCAAATCTTTTAGAATCAGTTTAAGTCGTGTTATACTTAGTTTCGTTATTCTTTTTATACTTTCACATAAATGTTCTCTCCGTTATTGATAAATCCTTTGTTCATTCTTCCGCATGGCTTATCTAGTTACTCATCTTAAACACTCATCAATGATGCGGGGCTGGGTCCAGCTGAACCAACAAGGGGCTCAATGGAATAGGGTCGATCCAGCAGGGGCGAGAATTGTCGCCCAAACTTTCTCCGCCCTTTTTCATTTTCAACCTTTTATTAATATGTGTTTGTAGAGTCTAGCGTTAGGTTATGTGTTTCAGATTTCTGCCTATAAGCTTCTTCCCCTTGTTAGGGTTGTATTTGAGAATAAGTGGTGCTCCAGTTGTATTTTGCTTCAAGGTGTTAACTATCCCTCTTTTTCCTTTCTGGCACTACCACTACCTGCTTCCAGCCATCGGCCAATACCATTTCCAACAGTCGGCTTGCCATTCTCTCGTTCCTATTCTAGCATCCAGCCGTCAACTGTTGTACCCTCCTTTTTATCCTCTTCAAGCAACCAGCCACTGCCCTCTCCATTCCTTTCTTCCCCTTACTCCTAGCCGCCAACCCACCTACTCCTCCAAGACGTCTCCTGTTCCAGCCATCCCTGCAGCTTTGTCTTCCGACAGCTCCTCAAAATCCACCCAACAGCCCACCACCCATTCCCCTTGATTTCGACCACTTGCCAACCAACTTCTCCTGCTCAACCTATCTACCTCAAACTCTATCCTACTCCGCCACCTACCACCAAGCCGCCACCTCTGCCCATGGATAACTCGCCCTAGCCCTAGCTGGATTTTGATGTTTGTTGTGTTTTCATTTCTATTTTGAGTCTTGATTGTAACCCTAGTTATTTGCTTAATGATATTTGCTTTCTTTGGTTAATTCCAAATAACGTTTGGTACCCGAACTAACCCAACTCTAGTTCTATTATAGCATTTCTAGCATACGCCTTACCCCTCCACCAAAATAGAAATTGGGATTAGTGAGGATGTAGAGGAAGTAGGGGAACACGTGCACGAGGTTCAGAAGCTCCACGAGAAAGTCCAAATAGAGATCACCAAGCAGAATCGCAAGTGGCACAACCAAATAAGATAAGAAAAATGATGATCTCTTAAAGAAGGAGACATAGGGGATCCAGCTAAAGAGAGAGAGAGAGAAAGATTACCAGTATGAGCATTCAGAAAACTCAAACCCATAACAGACAAACCATTAAGAATACTCCGAAAGTTGAATGGTAATGCGTATAAGATCGACCTGACAGGGGACTACAATGTTTCAGCCACATCTAATGTCATGGACCCGACGTCCTATTATGAAAATCCAGAATGTTTGACAAATGATTTCGAAGCTCCCTAACCCCGGGCGATTGACGCAGGGCTGGATCCAGATAAACTGGTCAAGGGCTTAGAGGGATAGGATCGGTCCAGCAGGGGGGAATTGCTGTCCAAACCTTCCCCCCTCCTTTTCTTTTTTTGGCCTATCTACCCTCTATTAATATGTGTGTTTGCTGAGTCTAGGGTTAGGTTATGTGTTTCAAACTTTTGCTTATAGGCTTGTTCCCCTTGCTAGAGTTGAATCCGAGGACAAGTGGTGCTCAGGTTGTCTCTTGCTCCGAGGTAGTGACTATCCCTCTTTGATTTCCATTCTGGCATTGCCCTACCTGCTTCCGTCTGTTGACCAGCACCAGTTCCAGCTGTCGGCCTGCCGTTCTCCCGTTCCTCTTCTAGCATCCAATCGTCAGCTGTAGTACCCCCCCCCCCCCTCTTATCCTCTTCAAGCAACCAGCCACCGACCCTCTCCCATCCTTTCTTCCCCTTACTCTTAGTCGCCAGCCCAGCTACTACTCCCCACGTCTCCTATTCTAGCCACCCCTACAGCCTCCTTCCAAAGCCCCCACAATAGCCACCTGAAAGCCCACCACCCTTCCCCCCGCCCGTTCAAACCACTAGCCACTCAACTTCTCCGACTCAACCTATCTACACCAACTCTCTCCCACTCCACCGCCAACCACCAAGCCGCCAACTATGCCCACAGATACCACTCCCCAGCCTTAGCTAGATCATGATGTTTATTGTGTTTTTATTTTTATTTTGATTCTTGATTGTAGCCCTAATTTTTTGTTTCATAATATTAATTTTCATTATTACCGGTTGGTTAATTCTGGTATCAATCACGCTCTCTAATTAAATCATTCTCATTCTAATTTTCTCTATTTACCAATTATCCATCCTAGAATTTTTATTTATATCAACTCAATAAACTTTCGGTAACCATTACTAATTTTTAGTAGCCTCGTTGATGCCCAATGCTATGATCGATACAATACATAGGGTGAAGTGGCAAAGCAAGAGCCTTCAATCTGTTTTCATATTCCTTTATGATATTTCTTATGTTTGTTGTATTTTTTTGTGATATGAAGCTATTAGTGCATCTTGGAACTTTATTAGTGACTAGAATGTTCGATCAAGTGGCCAACTTCACACGAGACCAAAGAAAATTCCAGGTGCTAACATATAGCTTGTTGGATTTTTTTTATGCAATCAAGCCGAAGGTGACATCTCCATGCAAGGCACAACTACACTTGGATTTCTCATGCAAGGCACAAACAAAAAGAGATGATTTCAAGTGTTGCAAGCATCTAACCACTAGCCTCTCCACTCTTCAAATCAAGATGCCATGTCTCGCCGCACTTCCTATCCTCCATCATATGAAAACTCTAGCTCTTTCCTTTATCTTTATTATTTTTTTTTAAATAAAGTTATAATTGTTTCATAGCGTCAAATTGTTGTTAAAATTATCTTTAATTTAATGAAAATTATTAGTGTTATCTTCAAACAGAATCTTACTTGATGGCTTGGTTACTTGGACATTGTTTGGGACCACATTCTGTTTTCTGTTTTTTTATTTTCAAAAATAAAAAACAGAAAACAAATCAAAAGATAGTGTTTGTTTATTCATTTTTTATTTTTTTTATTTTTTTAAAAATATATAAGACGTGTTTATAAAACAACAAAAACACGAAAATTGTGTTTTCGCTGTTTCATAAATATATATTTTTCAAACTATGCCTGAAAAACATAAATTAGTTTAATCATCATTGGTTGAAATTAACATAACCAAATTAAGCCATTAATCCACTAATAACTCCTAAACTCAATTAATTAACCATTAAAAAATTAATAGAATTATAAAAATTATTTACATTCAACCAATTAATAAAATACTTAATTAAACTAATAATCATCTAAATAAACATTAATTATTTTAATAGAACCTAAATGAATTTAATTAACTCATAATTACTCAATTTAATAATAAACCTACTTAATTAACTTAAAACCATAATTTTTCATCAAATAATTAAATAAATATTAATTAATTAAATCTAAAATTAATCAATTAAACTCATAACAATTCAAATAAAATTTTAATCATTTAATTAAGTTAATCATAATAAAATTAAAATCTTAAATTATTTAAACATATCATTAAATATATAAATAATTAAATAAAATATTAACAACGTAATTAAAATGCTAATTAATGAATTCATTAAATTAATTGAAATTTCGATTACTCCATAAAATTTTAATGAACTTATAAAAATTTTAGATCAATTAAAACTTCAATTTAACAAAAATCTTAACTTAATAAATTAATCAATTTCAATACTTCACTAAATAATTAATTAACTATTAAATAATTAAATTAATTACATGTTAATAGTTATTACGATTTATATACATATATATATATATATGAGATATAACATATTATAATTGAATTGCTTTTGAAGAGTTTTCAAATATTGGGCTTTGACACATTGATGTATTTACATGGTTAAAACTGTTGATCCTTTTTTTTTTTTGGATAAGAAATAGTAGGGTGGTCAAAATGTAAAAGGTGAAATTTGAGTGACATGTATCTAAATGTCAATTATCTTTAAATAGTTTTTTAAAAAGTACAATTTTTTCTTTAAATAAAATAAAAAATATACAACCAACATGTTTTATATTTTTTTATTATTAAAAAAATATAAATTATAATAGTACCAAAATGCGTTCCCTAAAAACAGAAGATAAAACGAAAACAAAAACATAAAAAAGAAAGTGATCGCAAACAGAGATTTAGGTTGGAAGCTTAATGCTCTACAACCAACCTTAGTTCTTTGGTGAGAATTAAGTTTATGGTTCATTGTTTCATTTTATTGTAATTTTCATTCCACATGCATCTCTTACACTCCCATAGTCTTCAAATTGCATCCCCACTTCCTCATCCACGGCCAAATCACAAAGCGTCATTCTCTATATTTTGTCTTCCCTCTTCAGCATTAAGCCTTTAGCCCTTAGTTTTAAATCTCCCTACAACCTTCAAAATTTTGTCTCAAATAGTTGAATTGGTCATGTCATCTATGAGTTGTCATCAGTCATATCCAATACCTTTGCAGCGTGATCTACTATGTTGCTTACATCTAAATCACTTCAATATAAATCAGCCATATCATGCCTCGGAGACATAGCTGATCACACTAGTAACTCTAAATTACGTTGGCCATTACAACAATGACCTAAAGTATTTTCATGAAAGAATATATTCCTAAAAATATTGCAACCCCAATTTGTCTGGGATAGTTGAAAGGAGGAAACCCATAACTGCTTAGTAGGCTACCTTAAATATATAGTTTAAAGCCCACTGCTTATGGTAAATTGGATCTATCGGTCAACCTAGAAAATCAAAACCATAGGATCTTAATCGAGCTGATGACCCCGCCCTCAATTCTATTTTAACGTAATTTTCAGATTAGAGGATAGTTGCTGTCCATGATCAAGATTATTCATTGTCAATAGGCAAACATGTAAGGACTTGCTTCCATGAGAAATGATTCATAAACCTGATCGTAAGTAGGTGGAACGAGGCTAATTATGAGGATGATGATGGTAATGATTAAATAACCAAAACTAAAGTATCTCGTCTTTGATCAAAGTTGTAAACAGCTCCATGCAGTCACATTAAAAATGATGCATCCATGTATAAAATTGTTTTGTGAGAAAAGAAAGTCATTTGATGTATGAACTAGCTTGATATCAGCCATTTGAGCAAAGTCAACCAATAGATTTTTGAATAATTAGACTACATTGAAAAAAAATTATAGTCTCTATATTATTTCCTTTTAAATAGATTAGCCAATCTAATCATTACTTATTTTATAATCAAAGTAATATAGAGGGAGTTTTTGTAATAACTGAAATTTTAAAGAATATTAATATTAATAATATTATTAATATTAGTTTAAATAGAATAAGAAGTTAAGGGATAAGCGTCTCTCCGGATTCGTCTTTAGGATGTCGCAGGCCCCTTTCGAACCTATAGAAACAAAGAATGAGCATGCGAAAAAGAGTGAGGAGTAAGAGTGAGAGCATAAGTGAAAACAGAGGAAGAAGGAAGAAGTTCTGTACCTCGTGTGTGTAACCCAAGCCGAGATCGATGTTGTTGTGTGCGAGGGAGGAAGACATAGGGAGGCTCGTGAGAAGTAAGATTCGTTGTTCCGAGTGGAAGAAGGAGAGGTCGAAGTCGAAGTCGAAGTCGAAGTTGAAGCTGAAGGAAGGAGGTGGCTCGTGCAAGGAAGAAGAAGCCGCATACATCCAGAGTGAGGAGACTGATGCCCTAGCGTGCTGGGAGCCCTTGCACTCGAAGGAAGAGAAGAGGGATCTTGTTTCTCTTAAACGAAGACTGTATGTTTGTGAATTGAAGGATAATTCGATTAACGAAAACTTCCTTGAATCTTAAAATTTTGATATTATGTTATATATGTTATTAATATTAAAATTAAGGTCATCGCGACGCCAAATTAGTTAAGACTAAAATTTAACGTGACAACTGAATTGAATAATTGTATTTCTAAGTTATAGTAATATTTATTGTTATTAAATATATCATTGCAGGTTGTCGCTATTATGTCTTATGTCAATGTCAATAAACTATATTTGATTCTTCATATTGATAGTCATGAAATAAGTATGTTAAAACTGTTGTATAAATAGATGCATTATAGTCTTCCGAAAAAGTTACCCCATTAAAGTTTGTCAAAGAAGATGTCACCTTATCACATAACATGTAAATTCTAGTATAGGTGCATAAATAAGTTTATTCATGACCTAAACTTTTAGTAAGAGTGAAATTATTCATTAGTGGATAAATGTAAAATGCCTCATAAAAGAAGAATGTATGTTATGGAGAATGACATAGCTTATATATGGATGTTTGTATGTGCATGCTAAGAGGAGTTCACTCCCTTATGGTACAGCTAGGGGGCACCAGTATAACCACGCTTGTAGATGTTATCCTATCACCCAGGGGCGAGTAAGCACATTTTTCACCTCAGATAGTCGTGCAAAGTAGGTTACAAACCATTATAGATACGAGATTATATTAGTAAGGAACGTGTTATGTTATGTTTTGATGGTGCTCTTAAGATAGATGAGAATGTTATGTGTATAAAATAAAAGTAAAGTTAAAAGACTAAACTTTGAAAAAGTAAAGTTAAAGTTAATGCATATAGAAATTTTAAGTTATTTTCCATTAAGTAGCTGTCATGAATGCATAGATAAGATTATTATAATCTTTTATAAAAGTATAAAAGACCAGAATGCATATTATTTTCTTCTCATTGGATTACTGTAGTTTAAAAGTATGATTGTTTAAAGATATCTTTAGATAACTCATTATGTTATTTTTACCTTTTTTTTTTTAGGTTTAAGCATTTGAATAAGAAGAATAAAAGGGAGCTAATGTTCACAGCAGATGAGAACAACAATCGAAAACGTAAAACTTTTACTTAATAAATAAGTTGCTTTCGTTAGTGGTCTTCCATGAATATTTGAATATTAAAATGTTAGTGATAAAAATAGAATATTAGAGAATTTAATTCCACCATTTGACAGTCTCCCATCTTAATTAATTCCAAGTCCCGAACAGAATCGTGACAATACTGGTATCAAAATAAAATTTAGATTAACTAACATGAATCTTAATGAAAGAATAAATATGATGATTGAATTAAATTATAAATAATAAAAATTAAAATTTTAATTGATTCTAATTAAATTGTTTTGCTATTATTTCAAAATTATGGATGATCAAAATGAAGAGGCTAGGGATGATAATGTTGAATTTAATTACCTTTGAATATCACAGCTAGTGCTGCTGCATTTTCTAATATGATGAATGTTGTGACTCAGCTGATTAAGAATTATGAATCTCAAATTAGTAGTAGTGAATGAGCATCGATGGATAAGTACTTGAAACTTTTTTAGGATATGAAATCTTTATTTTTTGGAGTAGGAGAGCCCATGAAAGCTGAAAATTGGCTTTTAAGGGTAAATAAATCATAGATGGTATGACATATCCACCAGAAAGGAGAGTTACCTTGTCACATTTACTTTTGAGAGGGAAGATGAGAAATGGTAGCAAGATCAGTTATAGTAGAAATTTGTTGGTTGGCCTAGCTCTTTGGTACAATGGGACGAGTTCGTGAAAACCTACAGAAACTGGTTGTTGTCGGTCAGAAGACGAATGTGGGATAATTCATTAGGTTGTTGCATGAAGATCCATTGGTTATGCATTACCAAATGAAATTTACTATGTTGTCGAGTTATGCACCACAAATCATTCCTACTGTATAGGTGAAATGTTACGGGTTTCTCTCTGAACTAAATGATTCAATCAGAAAGCCACTAGTGTCATTTAGGATCAAAGTCTATTCAGTGCTAGTAGAGAGGACTAGACGGGTAAAAATTGATTTTCAGCATACTTGAAAATGCAAAAACGTAGAAGAGAAAGAGTTTGAAAGAAGTATAGCACCAATCGTTCATTCAAGAAAGCCTAATGGGAAGAAGATAAAGCCCTACACTAATAGAGTTATTAGTCAGGCTGGCAGCAATACTATAGAGTCATTTGTTAAATGTGGGAGGTATCATCATGGTGAATGTCTATTAGATTTGAATGTGTTATTTATGCAGACAGTCTGAACATTAAATGATAGCTTGTCCTAATTCTGCTCAGAGATCCACATCAAACGTTAGCTCGGAAAATAATTCAACTCAGAAAGATTTTAGATGTGGTCAGCAGAGAGTGACAGAAACTGGCACTAAGACAGAACAATAGAATAAGAGTCTATTCCTTAGCTCATCAGGAACCTGAAGAATATGTTGCCACTGATGCTGGATGATTTGTCATTTGGGTGTTATTTTATCTTATGTCGTTTGAATTTCATGTTAGTTGTCTAGTGTTAAGTATCTCTATATACCTAGATCTCAGATGTTGGGTGGTGTTATTTTAGTTATGTTATTCTGTTTCAAATGTATGGAGATTGTTCAGTTGAATTATCTTATCTTAGATATGGGAATTATAATATTAGCTTTTTGTTATCAATCCAAAAGAATTAGGTTTTCTTAAATATTTATGGATATATGATGATTAATCTGCATAATGATTACCAGCTATAAAAATCATGAATTTCGAGAACGAAATTTTAAGGAGAAGAGAATGTAATAACAAAAATTATAAATAATAATAAAAATAATAATATTATTAATATTAATATTAGTTTGAATCGAATGGGCAGTTTAATGTACAGAGATCAAGAGAACTAGAAAGAAAGGGGAGTGAGAGCGAGAGCAAAATAAAAGGCAGATGAAGAAGGAACGAGGAAGTTCTATATCTTGTATGCGCAGCCCAAGCCCTAAAAGGCAGATGAAGAAGGAACAAGGAAGTTCTATATCTTGTATGCGTAGCCCAAGCCGAGGGCAGCATTATTATGTGTGAGGGGGAAGACAAAGGGAGTCTCGTGAGCGGTAAGAGTCATTATTTTGACTAGAAGGAGAGGCGGAAGTCAAAGTTGAAGTCGAAGGAGGCAGCACGTGCAAGGAAGTAGAAGTCGCATACGTGCAAAGCGATGAGACTAAAGCACTAGCGTGCTAGGAGCCCCTGTGCTAAAAGAAAGAGAAGAGGGCTCTCGTCAATCATAAATGAAGATTTTGGGTTCGTGCGGCTCTAGTGTGAAGGAAAAAAGGAAGGGAGCGAGCTGTGTAGAAGGGATGCTTGTTTCCGGTGTAGAAGGGATGCTTGTTTCCGTGCATTCAGGAAGGTGTGGCAGTGATCGTTGATGTGGGGATGAGACGCGCCAAGCTAAGGCAGTAAGGTTATGTTTTTAATAGCAAAGAATATATTTTTATTTCATTAGATGTTATTAGATTATATAATATCATATGAATTATTAGCAGAAATTATGTGGAGTTGGGGTTATTTGATTATTCTTTGTTATATAAATTATTTTAATTAAAAGTATTAAATTATGATTCATGTTTAGTTACTTAATGATAAATTGGAAACAAAAGTGTAGTTCATCAACTTAATTATTAAAGAGCAATGAATACAAATACATATAATAGTAATAACAACAATAGTCATAATTTAATAATAATTTGATTAACGGAAACTTGCTTGAATATTAAAGTTTGATATTATGTTCTATTGGTTATTGATATCAATATAAAGGTTATCGCGGCGCCAAACTAGTTACTGAAGATTGAGAATCGAACATGGTAATTGAGGTGAGTAATTATGTTTTTAAGTTGCAGTGATATTTCTTATTTTTAAATATATCGTTGATTGCATTTTGTCACATTATGTCTTATGTCAATATAATTAAACTATATCTGATTCTTCATATTGATAGTCACGAAATATGCATGTTAAAATTATTGTATAAATAGATGCATTATAAACTTCCTTGGAATAGGACATGCATTAGTTTTTCTAAGATGTCAATTTACTATATTAAATGTAAATTCAAATATAATTGCATAAATAAGTTTATTTCATAACCTATAATTTTAGTAAGAGTGCAATTATTCATTAGTGAATAAATATAAAATGTTTATGTTATGAAGAATGAAATAGTTTATATACAGAGGCTTGTATTTGCATGCTAAGAGGAGCTCACCCCCTTATTGTACAGGCATGGGACGTCAGTGTACTCGGCGTATAGGTGTTATCTTATCACCCCAGAAAATTGTGATGTTTAAATCGCTAACCGTTATGCCAACGGAAGAATATCGCCCCGAGGCGAATAAGCATATTTCCACGTCAGAAAATCGAATAAAGTAGATCACGAACAATTGTGCCAACAAAATAATATCAACTAGAGGTGTGTTTGGTTAAGTTTTGATGGTGATCCTAAGATGAATGGAAAAATTAAGTTAAAGACTATACTTTAGAAAATAAAGTTAAAGTAGATAAATATAGAAATTTAAATTAGTTTACATTAAATAAATGTCATGAGTACATATATTAGATTATTATAATACTTTTATAAAAAAATGAAAGAATATTATTTTCTTTTTCTTATTTTACTGTAATTTGGAAGTATAATTGTTCCTAGGTTATCTTTAAATAGCTCAATATGTTGTTTTAATTTTTTCTTTCAGATTTAAGCTTTTGAATCAAATAAATAAAAGAAAAGCTAATGTGTACAGGAGACGAGAACAACAACCGAAAAGGTAAAACTTTTACTTGTTAATTAAATTACTTTCTTTAGTGGCCTTTTATAACTATTTGAATATTAAATTGCAAGTGATAAAAATAGATTATCAGAGAAATTAACTTCACCGTCCGACCGTCTATTCCCATCTTGGTTAATTTCAAACGTTGGCTGGGTTGCGACAGTTTTTATGGGACCATTAAAGTAAAACTAGTTTCTTTGTTCAATGTATACATGAGTTAGATTTAAAATAGACTTGCATCCTTCCTTTATTTATTTGCTTTTTCTTGATTCTTGGATACACTTTGGCCAACGTTAAATCAATTTTTCAGTTGATACAGACATTGAAGGTCCTAGGAGGACAACTCGAATAGTAGATCTTAGTCTTGTAAATTTAGTGGAACACTTTTATGCTCTTCAATGATTTTTTTTTTTTTCCGCACACGTCCCACCCTCTTACTACCCAACAAAAAATTGAAAACAAGCTTATATTATTTAGCACATGCATATCAACATTACAAACTGAGCAAGTTGCAAATAAATCTAAGCAAAATATTAAAGACAATGTATAGAAATACGCACGCATATTAATTTTAGAGCAAGAAACTCATAGTTATTACTAATATGAAATATAGTCATTAAATTATACCATCATAGATCAGGCAGCCGACTTCTTAGTTTCTAATTACAGGTTTCAAGTTTGAATATGACTTATGCGGCAAGCTTTAAAGTACTCTCTATGTAGCGTTTATACTCTATAATCAGCATTATGTCCTGTCTATAATACATAACATTATATGATATACACACGCGCGCGCGCGCGCGTGTGCATTATGTGGTTTGTTTGTAGAGCAGTCGAGCAGCCGGTCGTAAGTCCCCTCAGGTCATGGGTTCAAATCCCTCTGTGGCGCCGTGTCGCCCTAAGCCAGTGATACTCGAATTCCTTGCACACCGCGCTAGCCCCAAGACCTGACGGGATTAGAGCTTAAGAGTGGTCAGCGGTTCCGCCCGTCCAAAATTCCTTTTGATATATTATATGTGTGTGTGCGCGCGCGCGTGTAAGATATTTTTTTGTTGGAAAGTGTGTATAAGATAGTTGGTATAAGGGCAATGGTTAGTTCACAGACATTTTGATATTATGATTAAATTAAATAGTCATAATCTAGTGGTCAATCATCATCCACTATATAGCTCAACCAATTACAAAATTTTAACAAACTAAATGGCATTGAAAGTGATGAAAGAGGAAGAAAGAAAAGAATAGCTATTGAGCACTGTATCTAGAACTCCAGCCTACACAAAAAACAACACAATCAAACAAAATACAATTACACATTATACTAGCAACAACAGCAACAACAACAACAAAGCCTTAATCCCACTAAGTGGAGTCGGCTACATGAATCCTTTTTCTCCATTGAGTCCTATTTAGTGTCAAATTTCCGTTTAATTCTAACAAATTAAGATCATTTTTTTATGCAATAAGCCCAAGTTTTCCTAGGTTTACCTCTGCCTTTCTTAACATTGTATCTAAAACATCTACTCTCTTAATCGGACCATCAAGTGGTCGACGTTTAATGTGACCAAACCATCTAAGGCGGCACTCTATAATTTTATTCGTCACTGATGCAACACCAACCCTATTATGGATATATTCATTTCGCATTTTTGTCTCTAAGTGTAAAGCCACTCATCCATCAAATCATTCTCATCTCGGCAACACTTAACTTAGCATTATGCTTCTCTTTGAAAGGCCATCATTCAACACCATAGAGCATTGCAGGTCTCACCACCATCTTATAAAATTTTCCTTTTAGTTTAAGCGATACTTTTCTATCACACAATAGGCCGGACGCATTCCTCCACTTCAACCAACCAATATGAATTCTACTATTAACATCCCCATCTATATCACCATTGCTTTGAATAATGGACCCGAGATATATAAATCGTTCACACCTTTTAATAATTTGACACTCAAATTTACACTTCTGTCACTAGAGCTACTATTACTAAAATTACATTTCATGTATTCAGTTTTAGTTCTACTCAAACGAAGACCTTTAGACTCTAATGTAGACCTTCATAATTCAAGTTTTTCCTGAGCTTTTTCTCTCGTCTTATCCACGAGGAGGATATCAACAGCAAAAAGCATACAACAAGGTACATCCTCTTGTAAATGTCCAGTAAGACCATCCATAAATAAAGCAAAAAGATATGGGCTTAAAGCCGATCCCTGATGTAAACCAACGAAATAGTAAAATATTTGGTCAATCCTCCTTCAGTTCGAACACATGTAACAGCTCTAGTATACATATCTTTAATGACTTGAATATAAGTCATATCAACACCTATCTTCCCAAGGACTCTCCAAAGAACATCTCTAGAAACCTTATCGTAAGCTTTTTCTAAATTAATAAAAATCAAATGTAGATCCTCCTTATTATCTTTGTACTTCTCCATCAAACCTCTCAATAAATGTATAGCTTCCATTGTAGACCTGCTCGGCATAAATCCAAATTGATTATGAGAAACCTTGGTAATACGTCTTAACCTATGTTCAATTACCCTCTCCCATCATTTTAAAGTATGACATATCAATTTAATTCCTCTATAATTTGCACTCTTGTGCATCTCCTTTATTTTTAAGAATGGGGACCAAAATACTCTTACTTCACTCCTCAGACATCTTTTTAGTTTTTAAAATAATATTTAAAAGTTTAGTAAGCCAAGAAACCCCCAAATCACCTAAACATTTCCACACTTCAATTGGGATATCATCAGGTCCTACAGACTTTCCACACTTGGTTTTCTTTAAAGCCTCATCAACTTCTTTTCTACTAATGCGACGGTAAAAATGAAAAGTTTTATTATTATTAACGATATTAAGATCACTAAGGTCGATCGTATTTTCAGCATCTTCATTAAAAGGTTTATTAAAATAACTCACCCACCTATGTTGAATATCTTTTTCTAAGAAAATCACTTTTTTAATACACTTTACTTGAGTTAAATCTTTACTTTTTTTTTCTCTTTGTTTGACTAGTTTATACATATATTTTTCACCCTCCTTAGTATCTAACATGTTATAAAAATCACTAAAAGCAGAATATTTAGCGTCACTTATACTAGCATTTACGAAAATATTGCAACCTAAAAGATACTATAAATACTAACAAAGAATCCGAGAGCCTCAATATGACAATGGTCCATGACCATGTTCATTTGTGCATAAAGAGAAATTCAAATCAAACATGTGCATATTTCTTTATTCCAAAGTATATGAAGTGGAGGATCGGTCCCCCATCCTGAATCATCTTTTACTCTTGTTAAGTTCTTTATGAAGTTAATTCAATGAACACTAAAATGTTGCAAAACATCTCTCCTTCAGCAATAAAATGGTTATATCAAACATTTTCAAGAACTGCTAATCAACGATAGCAGCAACTCAAAAGATAAGCATGAACAAAACATCTGAAAATATATCAAATAATTAAAAAAACACCATAATTGCAAAGAAATACTACTCAAACGAACATAAAATGTTCCAAACAAAAAATCAAACACCATGTAAGACAAAGACCTAAGAAAAATCTAAGTTCACAATAACAATACACAAGTCCCGGTTTCCTATTTTACATATGTACCATACAATTCCTATGTATTTACATATCTAACACTCAAAGTTTGATAATTAAACTTATAACATCTTGGTGTCATAAACATGTGCATGAAAAGATGAATCTAACTTTTAAAAATATAGTGATGGTGACATTTCTTATGTGATATTAAAGATTTGACACGTATGCATATAAATATGAATGTTTATGTATACATACAAAAGAATTGTGTGGTAAGTATATAAACGACCCAAATAGAAAACATAAAAACTAAATATCCATAAATGAGACAGAGTTGTGTCACAATACCTGTAATACTCCTAGCCATCGTATATGATCGATGTCAACACCATATGTCAAGTGATTACGGCCATGAAAGTATCCACCTTAAACCAATTTTGGCGTCAGTCATCCCAGTACTTCAGTGAAAGAAATAAAATGTTCAGGTGAACCAAAAGGCATGCCTTTACTTTATGTGAAAACATAATGGGGCCAATGGCCTAGAAAAAAATAGAGTAAACCTTGGAGCAAAACACCCAACCAAAAAAGCTTGATTGTTCTCATGATAATTTTTCTTGTAGCAGCAAATTTGTTGGTAGCTTTCTGCATAAAATTACAATATCTAATATGAGAACTCAAACAAAAGGATATGTGTGAACACAACATCTACAAAAGTCTCAAATCCAACATAAAATGAGGTAAAACATCCTGACATCCTGTGATTAACCACAAATTAATACTCTTCCTAAAATTTATGAATATGATAACCAAAATTATGAATCTAGTTCATATTAATTTGTATATGATTACTAAAATAATGAATTTTCTTACATAGAGCTTGAATGTCACCGCTGATTGACTTTCAGCAAATTAATAAACACATTAGGAGTGTGACTAATTAGATGAATAATGCTATTAACTACATCCAAAATGGTAATAACTAGTAACCAAATTCATAAATATTGGGATTTATTCTTGGTTTAGATGAAAATATAATTTGTGAGCAATTATAGAACCTTAGGTTAATATCCCCAAAAATATTACAGAAAGTAAAAGGGACCATGATAACTTAAGGCCTTTTAGCTAAAAAAAAAACTTTTGAAGGGAGGGTTTTTTTTTCTAAAAAGAATAAATAACATAAAATAATTGATGTCCCAATTTTGTTCATCAAATCACCAACTACGACATCTAAATATCACATGCATTAACTTTTTATAATAAGATCTACACTATTTTCTTGTTATATTTATTATTATTATTATATTTCCTAATTGTTAAAATTATTCTCCTTTATTGTACTTCTTCGGTATTCTCTTCTCTTCACAATATATAAGTAGATAGATGTATAGACTGTGAAGAAATTGAGTATAGATGTAACAATTTTCTCCCTTATAATATAGTGTCAAAGCAAAAGCCTAGAATTCTCCTGAACTTTTTTAGCACTTTTTTTCTAGATATTGTAATCCTCAAACTTCTTTATCTCCATATGGCAGCTCTCACAATTGCTTCTAACTCAATGTTAATATGCCATTGAGTATTCCCTTTGTGAAATCATCATCTTCATCTCAAACATTATCCTCTTTGATGACTCTGCCATTTGCTTTGACATTGCTATAGTGGTCACCATTCTTAGGCATCTTTGTAGACTTAAACCAAAAATTACAATGTTGTTATTCTCATTCAATACACTTAATCAACACTCATTGTTGATACCTCCGCTAACGCTTTATATTGATACATCTATTTAAAAATTTTATAAGTGTTTTTTATAACACATATCTCTTTGACAACTCTTTGCATATGATTCCTAATCTTTTATTCATTAATCTATCACGCTCGTTTTGCAACATGTGTAACATTCAAACAACAGACATTCGACCACTTTGTTCTTTTCATACTCAAATTATGACATCTTATATGCAACTTTGCGTAGAAATGCTACCATATATCTAAATTATCACATATAATAACTATTTATAATAGGAATCTATACTATTATTATTGTTGCATTAGTATTATTAAGGAAAATGTCATTTTTTTTTTATTTTTTTCAATTTTTGCTTATATAGGCAGATATATACTTGTATGATAAGCACATATATGTTTTTACTATAAATAAGATTTGATTAAGATACAATCCTTTTCATTTCTCTTATTTCTAGCATCACCATTAACTTACTACCAAGTATTTGAGATCTGATTAATGAATCCTCAATTCTTTTTATTCATTATTGTTGAATGTTCAATAAGGTGCTAAAAACTATTCATGCAAAACCTTTTGAGCAACTTCTAACCATGTTATCATTCAATCTAACTATTGTTGCTTCCTACTCCATTGGCATTAATTTTCTATACACATTTTACTGATACAACTTCTAACATTGAGTGTACATTCAAAAACCACCAATTTATTTTCCACTACCTATTTCTTCAATATATGCTTAATTTGGTTAATTTCTATAATTAAAAAGAAAAATCTACTAATCGTTCCATGATTGATAGATTTAGAGATTTCACCTTTAGTTTTCCCTCTCTATTATATTAAGCGACTCTGAACCCATGCTGGCCATTGTGAAGCCTTAAGGCACTGCAACATGAGCTACTACTGAATTTTCCTCAATGTGCAAGGAAAAAATAGGCTGAAGCATAAAAGATAGATAATTTGTTTGAATTCAAACCACCAAAAAAATTTCACTCGTAAGTAAAATAGAAGAACAAGTATCAATAACAAAGAACTGATTCTTATCTAAATGAAGAAGAGAAGCCCTAACACGTACTCTGCATGCGAGGGCGATGGACACTCCAACACCGAACAGAAAGAAGGGCATAACGAAGTCCGCAACAGTCACCCCGAACCACGGCGCGTGGTTGATCGCCGGAAAAGCTCCGCCGGCATCGTCTACGAGAATCATGAGCTGAAAAGAAGCAAGGCATTGGAATTTTACTGGATATTAGAGATTGCAATAAACATGTACACAATTCTATAAAAATTACAGCAACTGTGAGGCCACGAAAGACGTCAAGAGAGGCGAGCCGCTGGTTTGAACCGGAGGGCTTCGCTGAATAGCTCAAAGAGATGACAGGTGCAGGGGGAGGAGAGTGGTGGTGCTCAGGAAGAATCTCCCCGTCCTCCACCGAGGCAACGCCGCCGCTGCTACTACTGGCCGGCGGCGACAGCGAGCTGAGGAGCGGAACCCGCTCTTCCGCCATCAAGACCCGGGAATCCATGGTCAAATCCCAGTTCTTCGAACAGAATTATCTGTTTTATAGATGTAGTGGCGAAGTGAAAGACTGCGGCGGGGTTTTTATATAAAGAAATGCAGTTATATATCTAAAATTTAAATTGTTAATATCATAAAAAAAATATTATTAATATTAACTTTTTAAGTAAAATATAATTTATATATTTATTTCAAATAATTATAATACTAAGTATATATGCGTGTGCGCGTGTATGTGGGTAAGAAAATGTGACCGCATGAATCTTTAACGGATCTCGCTTACGAACATCGAGGAACTGCATTGGAATAATTAAAAAGACGGAAATGTGAAGAGTTTTTTCCTTCAATGGGAACTTCGAGCAAACCAAATGGATGCAGAACCGGGCGAAAGAAAAGGTGGCATTTGGTTCGAAGGACATTCATTCGTAACCAATTCTCTTAACTGACCTCGTAACTCTTAATAAATATTACCAAAGGGCACCCCATATAATACATTTCTTATCCTTTGAAGAAAGCCCCTTGTTCAAGGAGAGCAGCCTGTCAGGTTACGGTGATATATCATTTGTCTGATAGCCTAAGTTCACTTTTACGATATGAGGGGCTCTACTCAGGAATCTGTCAAGAAAGTCGAATGATGACCTTTCAGTCGACGAATTTCTTTTCGGTAGACAAGGTTTCAGCCGATCGAATGATATGGGTAACGAATCATTAAATGTCCCTCTTTAGGAAATTATGAATATGAAGCAGTGCTTATATTAGCTATAGATATGAAAATGTGTCGGACTCTGTTATGAATGTGAGAATGTGTCATAGTAACTAATAATGCTCTTATTAAAATAACAACAGATATGCAACTCCATACTAGATACCTACGTGACCTATAAATAGGGGGTCATTTCTTCAATAAAGGACTATTAAATTTACTCTCTCAAAACATGTGTTGCTGTGCACTCTATTTTCCTTATTTTATTTATTTGTTCCTCTCGTCCGGCCAATGCTCAATACCTTTGGTGTGATCAACGGGACATATTCAGATTCAACTTTCTCAAAGGTACGGTAAGCGTAAAATCATGTCATAAACAAGAAAATGAGTCTGCCATGAAGAAAGAATTCATTAGGGAGGAACGTCTCAGGCATGTAGTATGTACGAGAATTTGTGCAACAACAAATTTAGGAACTCTGAGATCAAATGATCGGTCAAATGACAAAATTGGCTTACTGACCAACTTTTAATATGTATGCAATTTATGTTTATAGCAACGGCACCAAAAACTTGATCCCGCTCTAAATATAGATATATGATTTAATGTATAATGTGGATTCTACGCAAGTATACGTATCATATCAAGTAATACGGAGCTACGAGTGGAGTCCCGGTTATCGATCCCACAGGGAAGTTTTTAACGTATTTGTTATCGACTAAATTTAAAGGAATTACTTACTAATAAAGTGAACAGAAATTCAAAGTAACTATAATAAACTAAAGTAAACTAATGCTTAAAATAAGTTGATTTAAATAATTTAGAAAAAGTATCATTCTCCTTGTTTTTAGAAAATTAAGTGAATGATGAATTTAAATAAGATTTTAATTGTATTGTGATAAATAGGAGCATTCCTATTCTTTACCCTTTAGTCCGAGTGCGAAGAACATTGACTAATCCTATGTTTGATCATCGAATCTGCGACTAGGCCGGGAGGATACCTGTCGCCACTCGAGCTCCCACGTTCCCCTCACCTGAGGGCTATCATCTACACTTCAGCTCTCAAACAGTAGGACCGAATTGAGTATTTTAGTCTGTCACACTAAAATATCCAATTCTACGCCCGATAATTAATATTTCCCTATTTATTTGCACCCGTCTTCCAAGGCTTTTGACTTCCCTGAATATTAGATGTAATTTTTACTATAGTTGATAATTCAACATATTTTAACTACTCAATTGGCCAGATTGAAAGTAAATTAAGTTTTAAGTAAAAATTATCACAATTTATTTATATTATATTAGGTGCTTCTATTTAATTTCATTAATCCGCATAATTTTCATAAACAAGGAGAAAGACTAAGAAAACTACTCGGAATGCATGGGAATAAAACAAAGCATGGATTTCATTTAAAGTTAACAACGATAAACAAGGATACTTATCTTAATTTCCTCCCAAACGTACTCCTGAAGTTCCTTTGACTTTTCCTTCTAGTACAGCAAACTAAATAGCACTCAATTAAACTAATGAACTCACTAAACACACTCAAACTAAATTAAACTCACACAAATGACACTTAAGACACTAGAAAGAGACACAAAAGACACACACAAATTACTAAAATTCGTCCTCTATTTATAGAGGTAGGCAAAGGTTCAAGGGGTGCCTAAACACCTCTTCAAAAAGTGTCGAGGTTCAATGTATATGCATTTTGAACTAGCTCGCCGTCGGCGGGAAACGACCTCGCCGTCAGCGGGGCTTCTAGAAGGTCTTCAAACCGCGCGATCTCGCTGTCGGCGGGCTCGGGCTCGCTGTCGGCGAGGTAGTTATAATTCCTTCAGAAAGTTCTCCTCACGATCTCGCCGTCGGCGGTCTCGATCTCGCCGTCGGCGAAGTAATTATATTTGCATGAATTTCCTCCTTTTTGATCCAAATTTGCTCCATTTCATGTTTTTTGCTTCTATCACTTATAAATCTGTATTCCTGCAATAAAATAAAGAAAATACCTTTCTTTAAAGTGTAATTTCATCAAAAATAGATATGAATTTCTTGATGTATTTTTCTGTGATCAAAATCCCCCAAACTTAATTATTACTTGTCCTCAAGTAATTTTAATACTAAATAAAAATAATGATTTTTATAATAGAATTTTTCAACTCACATAATATATGAATTAATTTTACATAACATTATAATAAAGTTGAATAGAAATATTTCTAAGTAATTAAATTAACTTTATAGAGATAAGATTATTTAGTTATCAAGTCTAAGATTTCTAGCTCTCTATTTAATTCAGGAATGACTATATTAAAAATAAAAAATTACTTAAGATATTTAGATGATAGGAAATTCAAGAAAACTCTATTTAGTAAAATACTAATCCACAAATATAAGTTTAGAAATATAATTAAGTTTTACCCTTTAGGTTGAATCCATTGAAGCCAATTTTGATAAGGCATATCCTCAAGCTTCTCCTCACTTTATGTTTTTCTTTTCTTTTCTTTTCTTTTTGGATTGATTTTCAATCCTTCTTTTTCTTTTTCATTTTTTTTTTAAGTGAGGATAACTCTATCTGGATAGCCTGTAAATAATTTTGAACTTCAATTTCTCTTCCTAAATTTGAAACTTAAAAGATTTCTTTGCTTATATATATTTCATAGCCTTTACTTCATTGAGTTTCTATCCTTTCTTTTTCACTTAAATACTTAAGAATTTTTTAATTTTAGAATATAGTTTTCCTTACTTTAAATAGTTTACTATATTCTTATTCCTTTTAACCGAATATCTTATTCCATTAATTAATTGAATTACTAGAAATATTTTCTTTAACTTTATATAATAATTAAATAAAGTAACTCATGTTTATTGAATTGAAAATTACTATAGAAAATCATTTAATAATAATTTTTGAAAATATAAATTGAGAACAATTTTAATAATTAAATTTGTATTTTATCTTCCCCCAAACTTAAATTTTTCTATCTATACTACATAGTGAAAAATGGAAAGTATATAAATAAAATTCATCATACCTTTGAGCTTTAGGTATTTCTTTTCTTTGAAATTTTCGCGAGCTTTTTCATTACTTACGTAACCCGTACTTGTTAGTATTCTTCCACATATAATATTTAAAAAGAAAGTGCAGGGATGGAAATTTTAAAATAAGTATCAAACATAACAAAGAAAACTTAATCTGTTACGACACATACATTTAAAATTTAAACAATACATTAAAGAAAGACTAACATCCTATATATATAAAAATTTGCAACTAATCTAACACACATAAGAAATTTAATATCACTGCTCAAGCAAACAAACAACATATCAAGTCCAAAGTCCACAGAAAGTACTAAAATATTACACACAGAAATAATAAAGTTTGCAAAACAACAAATCTAAACAAACCAAACAAACTAAACAAAGACTCTAATCTTCTACATTAAAATCTCAAACTATGTCATCTCCCTGATCTCCAGGCTGAGAAGGCTGGTACTGTGAATAATGGGGGCACTCAGGAAAGACAACATCTAAATCACCACTCCTATATCGACGCTCAGCTTCATAGTATGCAATCTCGTATTCTGAATGTCGCTGGAGATATTCACTATCATAATCGTGTCTTCTTTCCAAGCCTCCGATCCTTTGATCTATATGCTCAAATCTTCTTTCCATATTTTCTTCAAATAACTCAAAACTCTTTCTTCTCAGGGTTAACTCATTCATCAGATCTTGAAGGGTAGGAGTGGTGTGCGAGGGGTGGTTCATAACTAGTAGAGGGTATATCTCTACTTGAAGAAGGTACATAATCCCTTGTCCCGGATCTCCATCCTTCATGGGATTCATATTTCTTTATATTAGCTCGAGTAAGGGGTTTCATAGGCTACTATCCATTCCTCATCATCTCTTGCCTCTACCCCGAGATAATTGGCAAAGTGCATAGATAAGACCGGGATGTCCTAGTCCTCCTCCACTTTCATTTCTAGCGATGGCTAATATGTTTTTATATATAATATTTCCCACATTAATACTCTTCCGGTTCCGAATACGGAAATTCGAATCGCTTCATCTCTTGTTACCTCACTATGGTGATAGGTAGGTAACAAAGTAGAACAATTAAAATAATGTCGGGCTTTAGATGTTGCATTTAGCATAGAGAGAGGGAAGTTTACCCGTTCCCGTCGCTTTATCTTCCGGACTCCTTTCCCATCGGTGAGAAAGTCGATCACCTCTTCCAGTGGTCCTTCCATAGTTCCAAAAGTTTCATACTCGCTGGTGTAGGTGTCTCGTACTGCATAATAAGCGTTTATTCTAGCAGCGTTGAAATCTACAAAAAGTCCTCTAACCTTAACCAGTGCATCTTCAGCCTGTGTTAAGTTCGTATAAAATTCCTTCACAACTTCTACAGCTGCTCTGTTGGTCACGTAACATAAATTTTCCCATCCTTGCTCCTTTATAAATCGCTCTACTTCTCCTCCAGGATTTTTGAAAACTCGATCTTGTATGCACTTTCTTGCTTGAATATTTTGAAAATATCGAGTTTGTGCTCTTGCATTAATGAATTGGGTTTCGTCATAATCTATTCATCGCTTTTGTCGTGGAGCCATTTCTCGATCTGTGAAATTTACAAAAAATTTAACTAAACTCTAAAATATTACTAAGAAGGCTTCCTACAACAACTAAAATCCATTTAAATCAATTTCTATGAAATTCTTCCAAGTATTTTCTTCACATTTCAAAATTTTTCAAAATATCCCAATGTAGAAGAAATTCATGGTGAAAATAAAAAAATTTTGTATAGGAGTGAAGCTCTTACCAAGGGAAGATAAAATCCGGTGTCAAAAAGTGTTGAAATCGCTTCAAATCCGAGATCTCTCAAGCCCTAGGTCGGTTTTTTCGAAAATTTGAGGAAAGGGATGATGAATAGTGTCGGTTGACTGGTCAAATATAGGTCTTTTCGCGTTCTCGCTGTCAGCGAGGTTTTTCTCGCCGTCGACGAGCTAATTAATTCCATAAGGCAAAAGTTTCGGGAAAAATCCACCGTCGGCGAGCTCGGTCTCGCTGTCAGCGGGTTTTCTCGCTGTCGGCGAGATAATTCTCGCCGTCGGCGAGGTTCCAAAAAATTTTAAATTTTTGAAATTCGTCAATCATTTTCAACCTCGAATTGCCTTTAATCAATCTTCCGATCACTTAATTTAATAATAATACGAAGATTAGATACTTATACTCACAAAAAGTCACACAACACAAACAATATAACTTTATAAATGAAATCCATGAAACTTACAATTTTCACACCGATAACTTCACACATACTTAACTTAAATGTTCAAATCCATAATACTCAGCATCGCAATCCAAACCACAACACTCTAAATGCTGAGACATAACAATTTACATATAATCTCATCAAATCTGAGAAGATCAAATCAAAGTTTGACTCATAATAAAACTTAACTCCAAATCAAACACACATATATACAAATATAATAAAAACATAGAAATCTTTCCTACTCTTCAGTGTCTGAACTAACATCTTCTCTGATATTTCCGATGCGACGCAGGTGCACAAATAAATTGTAGAAAGGCCTAAAAGGGAATTCTGCAGTAGATTCTTCATTAATTAATCCTTTCTGTCTTAGTAAATGAATAAAACTGGCCTCCAGATGTCCAGTATGATCAAAGTGCTCCTTCATTCTCCAATCAATATGATTAAACATATCAGAGATATTGTCAATGGAATTCATCACATTCTACACTTCTTTCTCCAATCCTTTAATCTTCTTCAGAATGAAATTAGTCTTATCAGTAAAGGGCCTCGCTAAAGGATTGTTCTGTGATGCTCTGTCAGAAATAACGGTAATCTCATCATTGTTATCCAAAGTTGGAAACATATCAGTAGGATCCAGGAGTTTCCATGGTAAAAGTACTTTTTCTCAAGCCTCATAAGAAACTTGGTACTGACTGCATAAAGCAAATATAGTAGATGGGTATCCAAGTCCATGCACTGACCCATGCACAATTAATCCCAATACAGACTTTACTATTATTGATCCAACATCGATATGTAATCCAATTTGAATACAATAGTTTAAAATAGCGCATTCTTTTGAAACTTTATTTACTCTCATGGTAGGTAATAATTTTGATGATATAAAGAAATGCCGGTGCTTTCGAGATAGGGTTAAGAAGTGATGCGGAAAAGCCGACATACCCGTCTTCTCGTAACTCCCAATCATCCGGTTCATCGGTTAGGTATACGTAGATCTCGTTCATATTGTATCTTGAAGGCACAAAGTTGGAAAAATGACAAACAGAGGTATTTTCTATAGAAAACAATTCATTTACCCTTGCAGGAGTAAATGTTACCCATCTTCCTCTGACATACACATTTCCATTGTTGATTGCATGTAAATTAGAGTAAAACTCTTTAACTACTGGTATAACTACAGCGGATGTTGTATAACAAAATACCTCCCAATGCCGCTGTGCGATCATTTCTTCGATTTTTGTAGTAGAATTCTCTACTCCTCTATTGACGAATCCTCTTTCTTTGATAAGTCTTTTCTTCATCAAGCCTTTGTTGAAGATTCGCTGTGCCTCCGAACTGACGAATTTTCTCCGGTTGAAAACTTCAGTTTTTGTGGTTTCTAGGAATTTGGAGGCCATTTTGGATGGAATGGATTGGTCTCTAGTCGTTCATAAGGAAGAAAATGGTGTAAAATCGGATTTGGAATAATTTCTTACAAAGGAATGGCTTAGATCCGTCCAAAACCGCATGAAAAATCTTTAAGAAACCAAATTTTTAAGCTCGCCTCGCTCGTCGCGCGACTTAGTTATAAAACTGAATGAAGTAATGGTCCACGATCTCGCTGTCAGCAGGCTCGGGCTCGCTGTCGGCTGTCGGCGAGATTCGTAAAAATCGCCCGTTTTCGTTCTGGTCCGAATATTTTCTGATCTCATCTAATAGGTTCAATTTTTGTGATGATTCTAATAAAAATTTGAGTAATAAGATTTGTTTTAATAATATAGACTCACTAATATGTAGACATTTAAAAATAAAAGACTACTATGGTTGCCTCCCATAAAGCGCTTGGTTTAACGTCGTCGACCGACCTAATTCGGTTAGTGTTCGAGTTGATTAAGCATTAAAACCTCTTTAAAATTTGGTCGTCTATTTTCGAAATATGGTTTTAATCTATGTCCATTTACTTTAAATCTATGTCTCGTTTTTGGATCTTCAATTTCTATAGTTCCATATGAAAATATTTGAGTTATGGTGAAAGGTCCTAACCATCGAGATTTCAATTTCCCAGAAATAATTTCAATCTAGTATTATAAAGCAAAACTTCTTGTCCTGGTTCAAAATTTCTCTGATTAATTTTCCGATCATGCCATAATTTCATTCTTTCTTTATAAATCCTATCATTATCATATGATTCGTTCCTTAATTCTTCCAATTCATTTAATTGCAACAATCTCTTCTCACCAGCTTCTTTCATATTATAATTAAATTCTTTAATCGCCCAATATGCTTTATGTTCTAATTCAACCTGGTAAGTGGCAAGTTTTTCCATATATAAGCACTGTAAGGAGTCATTCCAATCGGAGTTTTATAAGCAGATCCTGTATGCCCATAATGCAGTTGTCTAGTCTTATAGACCAGCTCGATCTATTAGGATTTACGGACTTTTCTAATATACGCTTAATCTCTCGATTAGAAACTTCAACTAATCCACTAGTTTGTGGATGATATGCGATTGATATCTTATGCATAATATTATACTTTTCTACTAGTTTGTGAATATATTTGTTTCTAAAATGAGTTCCTCCGTCAGTGATAATCACTCTCGGCATTCCAAATCTAGTAAAAATATTTTTCATTAAAAATTTTGAAACACTTTTAGCATCACACCTAGATAAAGCATGTGCTTCAATCCATTTGGAAACATAATCAACAGCTACTAATATATATGAGTTTCTAAATGACGGAATAAAAGGTCCCATGAAATCTAATCCCCAAACATCAAAAATTTCAACTTCTAATATAAAATTCAGAGGCATTTCATTTTTTCTTGATATGTTTCCTACTCTCTGGCATTTATCGCGAGGTTTTTATATATCTATATACATCTCTAAATAGAGTAGGCCGATAGAATCCAGATTGTAGAATTTTATATGCAGTTTTATCTGTCCCAAAATGTCCTCCAAAATCAGAATCATGACATTTTTGAATGATTGGTTCAGTTTCTTCATAAGTCACACATCTTCTAATAATTAGATCCTTACATTGCTTATATAAGTATGGTTCATCCCAAAAATATGATTTAGTATCGTGAATGAATTTTTTCTGTTGTTGCAAAGTTAACATAGGTGGTAAAATGTCACTTACAATATAATTTACTATATCGAGCATACCAAGGTATTCTCAACTCATTAATATTATAAAGTTGTTCATCGGGAAAAGCATGTCTAAAATTTCATTATCAATATTAGATAATTCATGATTTTCTAATCTTGATAAATGATCGACAATTTGATTATCGGTTCCCTTTTTGTTAATTATCTCAAAATCAAATTCTTGCATTAATAATATCCATCTAATTAATCTTGGTTTAGAATCTTTCTTTTGCATTAAATATTTTATAGCAGAATGATCGGTATGCACAATACATTTAGTTCCTATTAGATAATGCTCGAAATTTATTAAAAGCATATACAATCGCTAATAATTCTCTTTAAGTAATCGTATAATTTATCTCGAAGCATCATTTAGAGTTTTACTTAGCGTAGTATATAACTTTGAAAATCTTATCATATCTTTGCCTGAAGCTGCTCCTATAAGCATAATCACTAGCATCACACATAAGCTCAAATGGTTTCTCCCAGGTTAGGTGAAACTATTATAGGTGCTGTAATTAATTTATCTTTTAATAATTCGAAAGCATTCAGGCATTCAGTTGTAAATTCAAATTTCTTGTCATTTTCAAGAAGTTGGCATAGAGGTTTATTAATTTTTGAAAAATCTTTAATACAACGCCTGTAAAATTCAGCATGTCCAAGAAAACTTCTTACCCCTTTTACCATAGTTGGAGGTGGTAATTTAGCTATTACTTGAATTTTTGCAGGGTCTACTTCCATGCCTTTTTCCGAAATTTTATGCCCTAATACAATGCCGCTCGTAACCATAAATTGACATTTCTCCCAATTAAGAACTAAATTAGTTTTCTCACATACTTCAAATACTTTTTCAAGATGATTTAAGCATGTGTCAAATGTTGTTCCAAATACGGAGAAATCATCCATAAATACTTCTATTCCATTATCAATTAATTTACTAAATATAGACATCATACATCTTTGGAATGTTGCGGGTGCATTACATAATCCAAAAGGCATTCTTCGAAAAGCGAAAGTTCCATAAGGACTAGTAAATGTAGTTTTATCTTGATCCTCGGGAGCAATTTGTATTTGATGATAACCGGTATATCCATCTAAGAAACAAAAATACTTATGTCCCAGTTAATCTATCTAACATCCGGTCAGAAATGGTAAAGGGAAGTGATCTTTTCTAGTGGGCGTGTTTAATTTTCTATAATCAATACATATTCGCCATCCAAGTAACTTGTCTTATAGGGATAAGATCATTATTTTCATTAGCTTTGACGATCACCCCTCCTTTTTTAGGTACACGATGAATTGGGCTTACCGAAGCATCGTCGAAATAGGATATATAATACCATTATCTAACCATTTTAAAATTTCCTTTTTGATTACTTCTTTCATTATCGATTTAATCTCCTTTGGGGATCGACTTTAGGTTTATGTTCATTATCTAAAATAATTTTGTGCATACGGATTGAAGGACTAATTCCTTTAATATCCGGTTAAAGTCCAACCAAAAATATTCTTATATTTTTTTAATGTATCTAAAAGTTTTTGTTCTTGAGATTCATTTAATTCAGATGAAATAATAACTGGTAGAGTTGAAGAATTACCTAAGTAAACATATTTTAAATGATTAGGTAACATTTTTAACTCGAGTTCGGGAGGTTTAATAATTGATGGAACTATATTTTTTTCGGTATTTTACGTGTTATCCAAAAATTCAAATTTCTCTTGAATATAATCTAGTTCTTCCTTTATATCGGCTTTTTCGATTAATTCGATATTTTCTTTTTCTAATTTTTCTTCATAATATTCTTTAAAATGTTCTTTTTGTAAATGATCGAGTACTTCCATTCGAAAACACTCATCATCTTTTTCTAGCGCGGGATATTTCATTGATTTAGCAATATTAAAAGTTACTTTTTGGTCATTTACTCTCATAGTTAATTCTCCTTTCTGAACATCAATCATAGCTTTTCCAGTGGCTAAAAATGGTCTTCCTAAAATGATAGGAATTTCTTTATCTTCTTCCATATCTAGAACAATAAAATCTACGGGGAAGATAAATTTGTCCACTTTTACTAATACATCTTCGATAACTCCCTTAGGATATGTAACGTAACGGTCGGCTAACCGAAGAGTTACTGAAGTAGGTGAAATTTCTCCCAATCCTAATCTCTTGAAAATTGATAGAGGCATTAGATTGATGCTTGCTCCTAAGTCACACAAAGCTTTTCCATAGAATTTTTCTCCGATAGCGCGAGGTATAGTGAAACTACCGGGATCTTTTAATTTTTCGGAAGTTTTTTCGAATAATAGCACTTCACTCTTCACTAAGTGCAACCATTTCATTATCGAGTAATTTTTTTTTTATTTAGAATATCTTTCATGAATTTTACATAGTTTGGCATCCGTTCTAAAGCTTCTACGAAAGGAATATTTATCGTTAATTTCTTCGAAATTTCAAGGAATTTAGCAAATTGTTTGTCTTTTTTATGTTGAATTAGTCGTTGAGGAAATGGTGGTGGAGGTTTTTCAACGAGACATTTTCATTGGTATTAAAGGATTTTCTAAGTTTGGATCTTGTTGATTCTTTTCCTTTTCAATTTCCACTTCCTCTTTTTGACTTTCAAGTTCTTTCGAATTCGAGGTTCTAATTCTTTTCCACTTCGTAATTGTATCGCTTTAATTTGTTCATTTCCCTTGTCTTTGGGATTTATTTCCACATTACTAGGAAATGTTCCAGGTATTCTATTATTAAGTGCAGTAGCGATATGTCCAAGTTGAGTTTCAATATTTTTAATAGCTGTCCCTTGATTTTGTAATTGGTTTCCTTGAATTTGTAATTGATTTCCTTGACTTTGTAAATGTTGACCCATATTTAATATTAATTCTTCTATAGATAATTTCTTATCTTTAAATTGAGGGTTATTATTATTAAATCCAGGTGGATAATTAGGTTTATAATTAGGATTTCCTTGATCAGATGGATTTCCTAATTGTTGTGTCATATTATTCATCCATGGTTGATTAGTTGTATTATTGTTCCAATTAAAATTAGAATGATTTTTCCATCCAGGATTATAATAATTTGCATAAGGATTATTGGGTCTGTTGTTAATTGCATTAATTGTTTTATATTGAGATTGGGATTCATAAGTTGTCCGGATGAATTTTCTTCGATATAGTTGGAGAGTAATTCATTCCAAAATGATCTAATTTTTTAGATATAGCAGCAATTTGTGAAGCTAACATAGATATTGCATCATTTTCATGAATACTAGCTATTTTTTTTGGATTCATTCTATCATCAGGCCATTGAAAATTATTTGTTGTCATTTCTTCGATTAGTGCGTAGGTGTTGACCTCATTTTTGATGAGGTCTTTTCTTCTTCTTTTTAGTACTTAGGATCTAGCCTTAAGCTTTTCCTTTGACTAATCTTAGAAGATTAGAATTGGGACCCACCACTTAGAAGTTCAAACCACTTCTTAACTCCCTGCAAACTCCACAAACTTGATTGTAGAACCCTAATCACCTAGAGGGTTGAAATCAAATGTGGATGTTTAAAGGATGAGTTCCTATAGGACTCTTTGACCTTAGGATCGCTCACGGTGGCTCGGTGCAGTGAAGGGGCTGACTTCCACACACACTACACCTATACACTACATTTTCACACACACCTCCTAAAACCACACCCATACCCAACTTGACCTCCTGACTCATGAAGGTGATTCACATGGATGGTCCTTAACCCCTAAGCCCTTAGCTAAGAGGGTTAGGAACAACATAGTGGATGTCTCAAATGAGTCCCTTCATGGCTCATGTGGGCTTGATATGGCTTCATGGCTCAAACAAAATGATTTCATTCCACTTACATTCACCCAATCTTCAATTTTCCAAATTTTCAATTTTTGACCCCCGGGACTCTACACCCCCCTAGCCTAACCCAAAACCCTTAAAACTACCCAAAAATTTGCAAAATCACCTAAATTACCCAAAATTCCTCAAGATGAATCCCAAACATTCCCACATTACTCAAGTTGATCATCCATACCCAAAAATACCAAAAATTCCAAAAATACCTCCCAATACCCTCCAAATACCCAAAATGCCCCTCTTAGCCAAAAAATCCAAAAATTCAGAAAATTCCCAGAAAATTCCAGAAAATCCCAAATATTCTCAATTTCATTTTGTTCAACTACACCATGGGCCAATTTTGTCAATGTACCCCACTTTTGTCAAAACCCCCAATTTGACCCATTTTTAACCCAAAGTGAACCCAATGTCAAACCAAACCTACCCAATTGACCCAAATTCTGGTCCAATTCAATTCCAAACTTCAATTCAGCATCCCCAACACCAATCTAGACCAAATCCAAGCCCAATTTGATTGGAATTTGAATCCAATTTCACTTTTGACCTTAAAGCCCAATTTGGACCCATGACCCAAACTTAGCCCAAACTCACCCAATTCAACTCCAATTAACCCCAAATCTTTTCTAAACCTTCCCTAACATCCCCAAAAACAAAACGCTAACATGATTTGCCCAAAATTTGGACCCAAACCCCACTCAAATTCAACCCAAAGCTAAAAGGCCCAATTTTGACCTAAACCCAAATCTAACCCAAATAAGCCCAAACCCCAAAATCAAAACCCAAACAAAGCCAAAACCTCTTTGAAACACTCCCATAAACATTTCCAAACATTTATTTTACATCAATTTCAACCCTAGCCCAACATTGGCCCAAGTTAGCCCAATTTGACCTATATTGGCCCATTCACCAAGGAAGCCCAAATTCAACCCAATTCAAACCCAAATCACTCCCAACTTGCTTCAAATCACTCATGACACATCCATGAGCTAAACCCAACATTTGTTTGGCCCAATCCTTCACAAAATTCCCATTCATAAATTTATTTTCAAACCAAAAGCCCATTTTCTTAAACCTTCCTAAAAGCCCAAAGTTCATGCTAAAGCCCATTTGACAAATTCTTCTCATCATACCCTTAATTAAAATCATCCCTAAGTTCAAATCAATCATCAAATGGTTCCAAATCAAGCCATATGCCAAATCCCATCAAATCACTCCTAAATTACCAAAATTCATAAAAACCTCTTTCATGAAAGTTGACTTAGCTTTTTCCAAGCCAAAGGTGAGCCATGAAGTCATGCATGAGCCACATGTGAGCCATGAAAGCCTTGGACACTTCACCATAATCAAAATGGCAAGAAGAGGGGACCCTTTAATGATTCTCTTAAAAGTGATTAACCACTCCCATGTCTCCCCTAACTCTTGCTTAAGCTTAATTGTACTTGGATTGTGACTTGACCCCACTAATCAAGCTGATCCAAGTGACTTTCCCTTCGACCCAAATTGGCCTTGGAGGGTGAACCTAACCCAAAACCAAGGGTTGACCCATTTAGACCCAAAACTAACCCTTTCCCATTCCACTTCGATTCAAACCCTTTACACATGTCCATGGCTAATTGATCGCACAAACCTCCAACCTCGACCCACTCGGACCCGAGAGTGACCCATGCCCGCAGCCGACCGCCCGGGTCGCCGGAAAACACCATGGCCGAGACCTTGGGAGGAGCCAAACTTTGGAATTCCACCTCGCTGAGTCGCCCCATGCCCGATGGCCACCATGGCCGTTCTTCCCTTGACTCTAGCGAGTCGATCCTAAGCCCTAACTCCCCCGGGAGGCCCTCCACCCTCTCCTATTTAAACACCACCCCTCTCGGCCATGGGAGGTGCCGAACCGGACCTTATCGAAATTCCGCCAAAATTGCTCTAGATCACTCTCCATACTTAGAGCGAGTTGATCCCCGGTGCCAATTTGCCCTAATCCCCACCAACGGAGCTCGATTTCTCGATCAAAATTCCACCCAAAACCAGGACACTTCTCCACAGGTGGATCAATCCTTAAATTGATTGGTCCTACACCTTCACCGGACTAGGGAAGAAGTCCACCAGCAAAAGCCCCCTCTCCGGTGCCACCCATCTGTTCCGGACTCCAAGCTTTGTGATCGGGCTTGGTCGAAATCATACCTAGGCAATTCACTGCACCAGGAGACTTCATCCGGAGCTTGCTGGGATCCAATCGAAGGTGACACAACCCTCAGATTGAAGCCACACTTCTCTGAGCAAAGGTATGAGCTAACTCTTTATCCCGAGCTTCTGGAGATTCTCCATTTCAAATGCCTTAATTTCAATGCATGATCACCATATAGATGTGTTCGTCTCTTCAGGACGAATCCATAGAGCACAAGAACACGAAAATCCGCTAAGTATTGAGTGAGATATTAGGGATTTAGTGTGGATGGTTCTCGGGTTAGGAGGCTTGGGGACGATGAACGGATGCCGTTCATTTAATACACGCGCGGACGGACGGCCAGGATCGCGCTGAATGAGGAGAAGGAACGATACAGCGGGCCCCTGGAGCGCTGAGTCGGATGGCAGCGTCGAATCAGAAAGCGCCACGCGGCGCTTCGAGCCGCCAGGATGAGTCGGCGCCGCCGTTTTAAATAGAAAATTAGGGTATTTTCTTATTTATTTAATTCCCTAAACTTCAAAAATGCATAACTTTGTGTAGAAAAATCGAGAAAAATAAAATAAAAATACCCTCTTGCTCGAGTGAACGGAGGAGAATAATGTGGAAAAGAAATCATTTAATTTCATCAAGTATTTTATTTTTAATGATTTATTTACCCTCTACATTGTTTTAATTCTCCATGCATATAGGAAATTCACCATGGCATGAGGCCATAGGGCTTTTGAAGCCTCTAAATTTGGGAACATTCCCTGAATTTTCCAAAGTCAGAGGCCATCCTTATGAAGAGTTATTGATTTTTTTCAAATTCATGTTACTGTTTTGAGTATTTTAAATCTAATAATTAGCATGTTGTGAAATAAATTCTAGGAAAATTTGGTGATGTTTCTTATGATCAGAGAACCCTAGGAAAAATAGGTTTTGAATTAATTCACTTGGAATAACCCTAATTGGCCTAAACACCCAAAATAGGTCTTTAATTAATTAGAGCTAATCATGCATCAAATTGACTTGAAATCAATTCTCCACTGACCTTTAGGATCGGAGGAACCCACCATAAAAATTTGAAGTCAATTGGACTTGGTTAGCTCTACTAAATGGGTTGATTAAGCCAATTTAGCCAATTTAAACTTTAAAAATTCATAACTTTCAAAATACTTTTAAAAAATTCACCAAATTGGTTTTGGAGCCTCTCTGTTATTAGGAAAATTTAAGAAAATTAAAATTTCAATTTTCTAAAAAAGTTGATTTTTTGTATTATTTTAATATTTTAATAATTAAAAAATAATAAAAATCACAAAAATAATAAAATTCACCAAAATGTCACATTTTGAATTTTAATCACTTAGGAACAAACCCCATATTTTTCTTAAGTCTCTATGATGAGATATTAAATTTTAAAGCCCTAAGGTAATTTTAAAATTAAAAAATGTATTTTTTAGCATTTCCACTAAAATAATTCTAATAAATCAAAGAAAAATCAGAAAATTGTAAAAGTTGGTTCTCTGATTTCTTTGATATCAGAGAGATTTTTGAAAAATATAAAATTCATTTTCAACTTTTATTTTATTTTTAAATTAATTAATACTCCAAAACTCAAAATAATTATAATAAAAATAATATAATTCAAAAAATCACCAAAATTGGTCCAAGTGGTCCTCTAGTCATTAGAAATGTCCCATAATTTTCTTAAGGACAGAAACTTTCCTTTGTCATATTATTAAATTTTCCTTGGAAATCCTTATTTTCCACAAAAAATAATTACATAAATAAATTAAATACAGAAAAATCACATTTTCTCCTCTCATGTCTTTATTGACATATAAGTGAAGTCACATAAAAATTTCAAGTTTATTTAAGCTCAATTTAGTGAGTTATGAAATTATTAAGCTTGAAGGGCAAAATGGTAATTAAAATTTTAACCCTTGATTAAAACTTTAGGTTTAATAAAATTAAAGAGTAAAATATTTGATTCTAATCTGACTTGGATGATTGAAATTTAAATAATTAAAGGGTAGAAACCTATTAAACAATTTAAAAATAATTGAAATGAACTTTAATTAAATAATTGATTAAATTTGGAAGAATAATAAAATTGAAATTATTAAAATAGGGATGTTATTAGGAAGAAATTTGTTCTTTAATTTAAGAATCCCTAAATTAATCATCTCAATAATATTTAATTACTAATTAAAATGATAATTCAAATTTAAGATTTAAAAATGCTAAAAGACTTAATCATTAAATTGAATTAAATTAAATTATTTAAATTAAATCCTTTTAAAATAAAATATTAAATTAAAATTAAAAATAAAATCAAATTAAAATTTAAATTAAATTAAATTAAATTAAATTAAATTAAAACATATTAAATCAAATTAAATTAAATCAAATTAGATTAAATTAAATTAAATTAAATCAAATTAAATTAAATTAAATTAAATTAAATTAAATTAAATCAAATTAAATCAAATTAAATTAAATTAAATTAAATTAAATCATATTATATTAAATTAACTTAAATTAAATTAAATTAAATTAAATTAAATTAAATTAAATTAAATTAAATATAACATCACCTAAGACATAAAAAATTCAAAAATAAATCTAAAACAACTTGAACACTATTCCAAACTTAAGCCCATTAATTGAAATTAAATTAAATCATAAATCACTTGAACATCAATTTGCCCTAAAAAAACTCATGATGTCATAACTCTTAAAAGGAGTGTTAAGTGAAGTGTTACTTCACTTATAAGATATTCAAATGTCCTAGTTCACTCGAGCAAGATAACAAAACTCGAACTCCCGGACGATTAATTCATTTGTATAATTAAATTCTCTTGGACTTAAAATAATCCTAGAAATATTGAAAAGATGTTTAAGACTCGTCTTAAGCACTTCCTCGATATGATAGGATATTTATAAGAACAATTGAACTTAATTGTTCTTCGATGAAGAAAATCGTCCTCAAACCAAAATACAAGAACCTAGACGTCATAGGAGATGACTAGCTATAGGATTAGGAACTTGGTAGAAAACCATAACCCTTCCCTTAGCTTTACCTAGGAATCTGCTTTAAATGCTTAAATATTCTAATTGTGTTTTAAGTGCAGCTTGGGATGACGGGAAGACCCTCCAGGTACGCTTTTATTTTATTGCAATTTATCTTATGGTAATTTATTTAATCGCATCGTACTTACTTTTCTTGCATGATAAACAACTCATTGCATGAAAACCCACACCTTTAGGATAGTCCCTAAAACCGAAACCAAAACTAAATTAAAAGTCATTACAAGATAAAATTCACCGCCACAACATTTCAAAATATAAAACAACTCAAAATTTAATCACAAACAAAACAACAAAACTACAACTACAACTAAATTAAAACGTCTTGTTGGATGATCGGGAATACCTCGAATGATGTAACCTACGTGTTGCTTAACGGGATTTCCCACGGTCTAAATGAAAATGTGGAACTCATTTAGTTGAGTTTAGCAAATTCATCCGGACTAAGTGAATCCGATAAAAATAACGATGCCGGAAGGATGGAACCGTGGGATCTTAACCGGTGTTGTTATAATCAACTTTAAGATTTGTTTTAATTAAAACATAAAAAACACTTGGAAATTAAGACTTTCTCTAAACCTGAACACTTCTCTCATCTCCTGATTTATGATTTCTAAAACTAAACCTCTGCAACAACAAGGAGCTCGGAGCATGGTGGGCAGCATGGCCATCGTCATCAGCAAAACCTGAGTCTACTTCAGCAAAACTTTCTTAGAATTAAATAACCAAGCCATAGGACTTCGAGGTAGCTTGCCTAGTGCAACATAAATCCTCAACTTTTCGTTAGGCATTTGCATAATCATGTTATGCAAATTAAGCCCTAACTGGTTTTAGGACTCCGAGGTAGTCGTCCGATATGACATAAACCCTCACATTTTCGAGGTTATTTGTATGATTTTATCGTACAAATATAAGTCCTAATTAATTAAAATTGGCAAGATCAAAACATTAAATAAACATTAGGACTTTCCTAAGTTCAAGCCAAACAGTAGGATAGTCGGGAAATTACCTAAGTTCGCTTCGAATCCGTGATTTTTCCTACCTTTCTTCCTTTGAATTCCCAAAATAAAATGTTCTAAATTTGATCCATTCCCTATTGAAATTCCAAAATTCAATCCTTTGAAAACTTAAACTTTGAAATTCTTGAGAGCGAGAATCCATTGATTATTATCGAGAGTTTTCTTAGGTGATTCCCGTCGCTTAAGATGTAATTAACTATAGGGGCTTGCCCTTATAGGGAACTTTAAGAACCCGAGTAATATAAACCTCGCTCGATTCATTTATATTAAGCGGGGAACTTGTCGGCTTATAAAATTGGTTCGCGGACCAAACGGATGTCACAAACCTTTCTAGTTTATTTAATCGAGCCCCATTATCGAGCGGTGTGTCCATTCTTCGGGATAGATACACGGTTTGTGGTGCGGCGCTCGTTTATATAAACTATTCGGGATGTGAGATCAGTTTGATTTCATATCTTAAAATTTTCAAATTTAAAATTATTTTCAAAATCAAATACTACTTTTCAAATTATTTATTTAAATTAAATTAAAAATTCACCGACAATTTCTGTAGGCGACCTCTTTTCAAAAATACAACACCACAAACCTAAAAATATGCCGACAATGAAGCTTCATCAAATGGTTTTGACATTAATGATCCTCCAGCAGCAGCATCAATGATTGATCTTAAAGATCCTACTAATCCATTATAAAATGTTTGGATAATTAACCAATCTGGTAACGCATGATGTGGGCATTTCCTAAGAAGTTTTTTAAATCTCTCCCAAGATTCATATATTGACTCTCCATCAAACTGACTAAAAGAAGTTATATCATTTCTAAGCTTAGCGAGTTTTAGATGGTGGAAAATATTTGGATATAAATTTTTGTGATAATTCTCCCCAAGTTTTAATAGATCCAGGTGCTAACAAATTTAACCACATTTTAGCCTTATCCCTTAAAGAAAAAGGAAAAAGTCTAAGTCTAATAACATCGTTAGATACTCCTTCATATTTGAAAGTAGCACATAGTTCTAAAAAACTTGCAAGATGTAAATTAGGATCTTCGATAGAGTGAACCACTAAATTGATTATTTTGTACCATTTGGACAATTGCGGAGTTTAAGTTCGAATGAATTATCGACTACATCGGGGTTTTAAATAGTTAAATGAATTTCATCTAATGTAGGGTTGGCATAATCTCGTAATGGTCTTGGTTGATTGATATTTTCATTTTCAGGTATATTTGCCATTTGTATTAAATTTATAATTTCTCTTTTTTGTTTTCTAATTCTTTTAATTGTACACTCTAATTCTGAATCGTAAGGTATTAAATTTACGTTTCCAAATTTTCGCATACAATTTATAAAATAAATTTTAGATTAGTCCGTTACTTTAGTAAAAAATTTCTTTACTTCCCCGGCAACGGCGCCAAAAACTTGACCCACTTTTAATATGTATGCAATTTATGTTTATAGCAACGACACCAAAAACTTGATCCCGCTTTAAATATAGATATATGATTTAATGTATAATGTGGATTCTACGCAAGTATACGTATCGTTTCAAGTAATACAGGGCTCTAGTAGAGTCCTGGTTATCGATCCCACAGGGAAGTTTTTAACAGATTTGTTATCAGCTAAATTTAAAGGAATTACTTACTAATAATGTGAACAGAAATTCAAAGTAACTATAATAAACTAAAGTAAACTAATGCTTAAAATAAGTTGATTTAAATAATTTAGAAAAAGTATCATTCTCCTTGTTTTTAGAAAATTAAGTGAATGATGAATTTAAATAAGATTTTAATTGTATTGTGACAAATAGGAGCATTCCTATTCTTTACCCTTTGGTCCAGTGCAAAGAACATTGACTAATCCTATGTTTGATTACGAATCTGCGATTCAAGCTGGGAGGATACGGTCGCCACTTCGGAGCTCCCACGTTCCCCTCACCCGAGGGCTAACATCTACACTTCAGCTCTCAAACAGTAGGATCGAATTGAGTATTTTTGTCTGTCACACTAAAATATCCAATTCTACGTTCGATAATTAATATTTTCCTATTTATTTGCACCCGCCTTCCAAGGCTTTTGACTTCCCTGAATATTGGATGTAATTTTTACTATAGTTGATAATTCAACATATTTTAACTACTCAATTGGCCGGATTGAAAGTAAATTAAGTTTTAAGTAAAAATTATCACAATTTATTTATATTATATTAGGTGCTTCTATTTAATTTCATTAATCCGCATAATTTTCATAAACAAGGAGAAAGACTAAGAAAAGCTACTCGTAATGCATGGGAATAAAACAAAACATGGATTTCATTTAAAGTTAACAACAATAAACAAAGATACTTATCTTAATTTCCTCCCATGCGTACTCCTCAAGTTCCTTTGACTTTTCCTTCTAGTACATCAAACTAAATAACACTCATTTAAACTAATGAACTCACTAAACACACTCAAACTAAATTAAACTCACACAAATGACACTTAAGACACTAGAAAGAGACACAAAAGACACACACAAATTACTAAAATTCGTCCTCTATTTATAGAGGTAAGCAAAGTTCCAAGGGGTGCCTAAACACCTCTTCAAAAAGTGTCCAGGTTCAATGTATATGCATTTTGAACTAGCTCGCCGTCAGCGGGGCTTCTAGAAGGTTTTCAAACCGCGCGATCTCGCTGTCGGCGGGCTCGGGCTCGATGTACGCGAGGTAGTTATAATTCCTTCAGAAATTTCTCCTCACGATCTCGCCGTCGGCGGCCTCGATCTCGCCGTCGGCGAAGTAGTTATATTTGCATGAATTTCCTCCTTTTTGATCCAAATTTGCTCCATTTCATGCTTTTTGCTTCTATCACTTATAAATCTTTATTCCTACAATAAAATAAAGAAAATACCTTTCTTTAAAGTGCAATTTCATCAAAAATAGATATGCATTTCTTGATGTATTTTTACGTGATAAAAATCCCCCAAACTTAATTATTACTTGTCCTCAAGTAATTTTAATACTAAATAAAAATAATGATTTCTATAATAGAATTTTTCAACTCAGATAATATATGAATTAATTTTACATAACATTATAATAAAGTTGAATAGAAATATTTCTAAGTAATTAAATTAACTTTATAGAGATAAGATTATTTAGTTATCAGGTCTAAGATTTCTAGCTCTCTATTTAATTCAGGAATGACTATATTAAAAATAACAAATTACTTAAGATATTTAGATGATAGGAAATTCAAGAAAACTCTATTTAGTAAAATACTAATCCACAAATATAAGTTTAGAAATATAATTAAGTTTTACCCTTTAGGTTGAATCTATTGAAGCCAATTTTTGATAAGGCATATCCTCAAGCTTCTCCTCACTTTATGTTTTTTTTTTCTTTTCTTTTCTTTTTGGATTGATTTTCAATCCTTCTTTTTCTTTTTCATTTTTTTTTTAAGTGAGGATAACTGTATCTGGATAGCCTGTTAATAATTTTGAACTTCAATTTCTCTTCCTAAATTTGAAACTTAAAAGATTTCTTTGCTTATATATATTTCATAGCCTTTACTTCATTGAGTTTCTATCCTTTCTTTTTCACTTAAATACTTAAGAATTTTTTAATTTTTAGAATATAGTTTTCCTTACTTTAAATAGTTTACTATATTCTTATTCCTTTTAACCGAATATCTTATTCCATTAATTAATTGAATTACTAGAAATATTTTCTTTAACTTTATATAATAATTAAATGAAGTAACTCATGTTTATTGAATTGAAAATTACTATAGAAAATCATTTAATAATAATTTTTGAAAATATAAATTGAGAACAATTTTAATAATTAAATTTGTATTTTATCTTCCCCAAACTTAAATTTTTCTATCTATACTACATAGTGAAAAAGGGAAAGTATATAAATAAAATTCATCATACATTTGAGCTTTAGGTATTTCTTTTCTTTGAAATTTTCGCAGGCTTTTTCATTACTTACGTAACTCTCGTACTGTTAGTATTCTTCCACATATAATATTTAAAAAAAAAGTGCGAGGATGGAAATTTTAAAATAAGTATCAAACATAACAAAGAAAACTTAATCTGTTACTACACATACATTTAAAATTTAAACAATACATTAAAGAAGGACTAACATCCTATATATATAAAATTTTGCAACTAATCTAACACACATAAGAAATTTAATATCACTGCTCAAGCAAACAAACAACATATCAAGTCTAAAGTCCAAATTTCTCCTTACGATCTCGCCATCGGCGGCCTCGATCTCGCCATCGGCGAAGTAGTTATATTTGCATGAATTTCCTCCTTTTTGATCCAAATTTGCTCCATTTCATGCTTTTTTCTTCTATCACTTATAAATCTTTATTCCTGCAATAAAATTAAGAAAATACCTTTCTTTAAAGTGCAATTTCATCAAAAATAGATATGAATTTCTTGATGTATTTTTCTGTGATCACTTGCATGCTACTCGAGGGAAGAATGGCAGAGTGCAAGCTCCTCATAACCAAACCCTTGAGTAGATCCCAAACCACAAGGCCACCACACAACTCAGAAAGCAGAAAGAATTGAAGAATTTCAGTATCAAGATAGTGTTGGGTCTATGCTGAGGGTCAGACCATGATTTGGGCTAATGGAGGTCTACTGTCAGCCAAAGAATGCATTCTTCCGACAAATTGTCTATGTTAAGCCCCTAAAGAAGTTAAAAATTCCATCTTTAGAATCCTACAAGGTTTGGAGCGATCTGACTGACCACATAGCTTCTTTTTGAGTTAGTCATCTGCCTTCTCAAAACCTCTGACGTACTTAAGTGTCGGTTATTCTATACCAAACTAAGAGATTCTACCCCCATGTGGTTGAATGGTTTTCCGACATGAGTTATTACATCCTTCGGTGAGTTCAAAAATATGTTCACGTCATAGTTCGCTAGTTCCTAAAATTCCATATGGACTCACAAGCTCTATGACACATCAAGCAAGAGCCGAACGAGAGCCTTCGAATGTATTTCTCTAGGATAAAGAAAGAAATGCTAGAAGTGAGTAATTTTGAGCCTACGATAGCACAGACCACCTTGGCCAAAGACTGGGGAGCTAATGATTTAAATATTTTATGTGTTTATGATAACGTAATAGTCCGGCTGAATTCTTGGAGTTGCCAACCGCCACATCGCGGTAAAGGAAAATTTTCACCCACCTTACCAAAGGGGGTGAACAATTTGACCGCCACACACAAAAAGATGGACTTGCGAGATGATGGGAGGAAGGCTGAAGGACACCCTACCGTCCAAATGTGGATAGCTTAGAGAGAGCGAGAGAAACTATGAAAAGAATTAAGTAAGTCAAATCATTGTACGAGAGAATAACACTGAAACCAACTTAGTTGAGGGTTTCAATGACAGAGTTGGTGAAAACCATACAAGAGAATTACTTCAAGAAGGCTCCACCTATGAGAATAAGAGCTTTTCTTCAGAACACCAATAAATTCTATAGATACCACAAGGACCATGGGCATGACACAAAAGAGTGTAGATACCTCAGAACTTAGTTTAAGAGTTAATCCAAGTCGGGAAACTTAAAGGGTTTGTGGCCCCAGGAGCATGAATAAAAAGGCTGAGGAAAGACCCAATAGAAGAAGACTTTGACGAACCTGCCTAAGCCAATGAAATGCACATCGCGGGAATAATGCCAACAATCATGGGAGGAGACTCGGTCAAGTAGTCTGACCATACGAGGCTCCAGACATCAGAACTTTGTGTTGTCTCCTTAGCTTCAAAGAGAAATCCTCATCCTCTATTATTTTTACTAGCCTCTGAATGGGAATCTTTAGAATGATGTTGTTATAGTTACGATGATGATTAACACTATCGGAGGGTTGTATTTTGGCTATCACCAGCAATACATGGAACGTCCAGTTCAAGTTAAGCGTTGATAAGATGCACCTATTGTTCGACCGGCTGGTGGCATCGAACGACCCACTCTATGGGTTTTTTCATGAAAGAAAGGAATCCCTGAGAATAGTCAAGCTACCTAGGGCCAAGGTGACTAGTTTACCAACAATGAGGACTTTATGATGGTTAACATGTCATACACTTATAATGTTATCTTCGATCGGCCACTACTCAACAAATTCAGAATTGTGGTTTCCATATACCACGTCATAGTAAATTTTCATGTGACGGGGAGAAATTAAACTCCTGGGAAAATCTGGAACAGTCTCGGACATGCTACCTCCCAGTGGTCGACTATGTGGAACAGGAGTCGTTCGACATACATAACTAGCGAAAGTGGGGTCTCAAGATCGATGAAATTGGTGTAGAGTTTCTTGTTGTTGACGAAGAGCCAGGCAAATATCTCATAATTAGTGAAGCCTTTGATGTGGGCTACAAAGACTTGTTGATCCAAACTCTCCGAGAGCATCGAGATGTTTTTGTCTGGTCGACCGTTGAAATGTTAGGAATCTTGATTAACATAGTATGTCACTATTAGAACATTAATCTAACTGCTAGGCCAGTAAAGCAAAAGATGAGAATAATGACCATGACGGTAGTCGGGTCAATCCGTGAAGAAGAGCAAAAGCATAAAGCGGCAGGGTGCATTCAAGTGGTAAATACATTACCATCCAATGTGGTCATTGTCTACAAGTGAAACAATAAGTGGAGAATGTGTGTAGACTTCACAAATCTAAACTCTACCTATCCAAAGGACAATTACCCCCTTGTTAAGAATAGATGACTTGGTAGATTTAATAATTAGTCACTCAGTAATGAGCCACATGGATGCGTTCTCTGGCTATCATCAGAATAAGATGCATCCAACCAAAGTGAAGAAATTGACATTCATCACGAACATAGGCTTGTAAATTTATGATGTAACATCCTTTGTCCTAAATAACTCTGAGAAAACCAACCAGTGTGTAAAAGTTGTAATATTTTTAAATTATAAAGAAAAAAAATATTAAAGTCTATGTGGATGATGTCCTTGTCAAAATTCTGTCGATTGAACAATATATAAATGATATAAAAGAAATATTTCAAAAACTCAAAAAATATGACATGAAACTAAATCCACTAAAATGTACATTTGGAGCTTTGACCTCCAAATTCCTCAATAATTTCTAACACCTGAATATATAAAGGCCAATCCATAAAAAGTAAAATCACTATTGAATATGCCCTTTCCCCGAAATATTAAAGGGCTGCAAAAGCTGACCGATCGGATAACATCACTCAGCCAATTTATTTCTAAGTCGAGCGCCAAATTTGTAGCATTCTTCAAAACACTAAGGAAATCTAATAGCTTTGAATGTTTGAACGAGAATGAGCAAGCATTCCAAAGCTTAAAAAAATTGCTAGCCTCATCATCACGTCTGCAAAGCCCAAAACCAAAAGAAGAGCTCTCTTATTTAGGAGCTGGACTCGAAGGCATCTGTTTGGTTTTTTTGGTAGAAGTTTGAAATGTATTTCTCAATTTACTTCACCATTTGGGTTCTTAGAGTCGCTGAGTTTAGGTATCCTATTAGGGAAAGTTAATATTTACTATAATTTTCTCTGCTCGCGAGCTCCCACCATATTTTCTGATGCATCCGATCAGGGTCTTCACTGATCATCCTCTCAAATCTGTGCTCACTAGGCCATAACATGTTGGTTGAATACTGAAGTGGGCCATGGAGCTCGGTGAATACAATATCATGTACATTTCCCAATTAGTTATTAAAGTGCAAGCCATAATAGAATTTCTGGCAAATTTCTTAAAGATGGAAAACGAGCGAAGGAATTACTGCTTGCAACCGAACTTTGACCTTACACATTGATGGAGCCTTGAATCATACAAGAGCAGGAAGCAAAACAACACTGAGTGATATGACTAGAGAACATCTTTATCATTCAGTTGTCCTTGAGTTTAAAGTCACTACTAATCAAACATAGTATGAATCACTTTTAGCCACTCTACACCTAGGTTTCATAACAGGGGTCTAACATCTACTGGAAAGTTTTATGGATCGATCGACTTTATTTCGTCGGCTCGCCCGATCAGCTCCACCAGCCTGATCAATAAGACCAAAAATTTTATTGAATTGTTCGATCGGCTGCCACATTGGCCCGATCATATAGATCGATGTGTTCCATCGATTTGCCTAATTAGCCTCGCCAACCCGTTGACCCAACCCACAATATTGCAGATAATTAAACTTACAAAAGATAGGTGAACTTGACCCTAAAATAAGAGGCTAGTGTGCAAGATTTAAATATTTTATAGATAATAATAAACACATTAAGGGTACTACGCAAGTATACGTATCGTTTCAAGTAATATAGGATTTTCTTTTTAAAATCCTAGATATCAATCCCACGGGGAAATTAGTGTGAATTGAAAGAAAACTTTTAATTATACTGAAATAAAATGAAGTGCTAATAACTAAACAAGAGTAAAATTAAAACTTACTAAAATTTCAGAATTATGCAAGTAAATGTCTAAGAACACAAATAAAATAATTAATTTAAAATACTTTTTCCTTACAAATATTTATGTAATAAGTAGAGGAATTCAATTGTTTTGAACTTAAAAATGTTGTATTGTGAAAAATAGGAGCATAAATATTTTTACCCTTTGGTCCAGGCATAAAGAACATTGGCAAGTCTAAAGGTTGGTGCAGGATGTGTTATTAGTCGTGATGAGTATATTCTAGGCTCTCACTTCTAAATTACCCACTATGCCCTCTCTATAGGACCTACCAGTGACCCATTTTCCTCACTTTAAACCAAATTGATAGAACTTAGCCTGTCACTCTAAAAACATTCAATTCTACACCCTTCAAATCTTATCTCCTTATCTATTTGCACTTCCCTTCATATGATAACTACTGGTCTTCTAATGTGAAATGTGATACTTACAAGTTAAGAAATCTTAGCCCATGGTCAGATCTAAACGTTTTCATCATAGATTTTAACAATACAATTAGCCAAGTTGTAAAGTAAAAGAAGTTTAGGTAAAATATCATCACAATTTTTAGGTAAGAAAAAGAAAAAGTTCTTAAATAAAAAATCCAAACCTCTTGATTTAATTACATTATATTTGTAAGGAGAAAGAGAAAAAAAATACTCAAAAAGCATTGGATTAACACAATAGAACATATTTATAATCATTAAAACCAAAGCACACAACTTAAGAGTTAAGTTACAAATACATATCTGGAATGTTCACCAAAGCAATCCTTTGAAGTTCTCTGGCTTCTCTGACTCTTTCACTCTCTTTACAAAACTTTAAACTTCAGGAAATTACAAACACTCACTAAACTCTTACAAACTTGAACTTAAAGTGAAAGAAACTAAGTATTAATTGAGAATGATTCTAAAACGACTCTCCTTTACTGTATAATTAATTCCTATTTATAGAGCTTAAAAAATGACCAAGGGTTGCTTCAATCATCTCTTCAAATCTCGTCCAAATTTGTTTAATCTTTTAGAATATAATTGTCGCGCCTAGGCGTCATCTCAAATGTTTGATTTACGCACTTTTTGCTTCAAGGGACACATCTTTTCATTAAAATGTGTCTAGATTCATTATATAACTCATTTGAAGAGTGCAATATCATCTAGGTGCTTCTAGAATACCTTGGAATTGCCAAATATTTCAAAAATTAACTTCTCTAATCGTGACTTCATTTTTCAACTTTTCTTCATAAAGCCCCAATTTTGATCCTTTTTGCTTCTTTTCATCCTTAAACTCATCTTCTTATACCTGCAACCCAAAACATAAAAATACCTTTCATTAAAGCATAATATCCTTAAAATTTTAAGAATAATTTATCCATAAAAAATGGTTAATTTTAAGGTAGATCAATTCCCCCAAACTTAAATGTTTTTTGTCCTCAAGTGACACTAATCTTTAAAAAAAAAACAAATTATGTGAATGAGTTCCTTTAGGAGTTTCCAAAATTTTGTTCTAGAAATATAGCAGTCTAATTTAGAAAAAATTTTGGTAATTGAGACCAATTTAAAGTTTAGAAAATTCTTAAGTAAAGGTGAAGTAGAAATATGAGTTCCTTATCTTATTCAGAAATAGTTGTAGATTTTCAAATATAGAGTTTAGGCATTCTATCTTCTCTACTTAAAAATTTTCATTAAAAATAATTCTACTCACTATATTATATCCTTAAGCTCTGGAGTTTATCAAATCTTATGCATTTAAAAAGATCAGATGTGGAACCAATTTTTGATTAGACACTAATCCTCAAGCTTCTCCTCCCATACTATACTTTTCTTTTCTTTTTCTTCTTTTTTTCTTTTCTTTACTTTTTCTCTTCTTTTTTTTTCTTTTCTTTTTCTCTTCTTTTCTTTTTTTCTTTCTAGCAATGATTACTATATCTGGATAGACATTTAATAATTTTGAATTCTACTCTTCTTTTCCTAAAGCAAAGGTCTGATATATCCTTTTACTTAAAAATATAATAATAGTTCTCAAAACTACTTTTAATAAAAGAAGATTAGTTATTGAGAATAAAATTCTAATCCTTATATATTTTTCAAAAATACAATATCTTTTACTAAGATAGTTACAAAATATTTATCATTTCTTTATTAATAAATTTTTAACTTTATATTTTTATACCCTTACTAAAAATTTCAACTAAATTTTTTTACTCATTTATATATTCAAAATTTTACTTCCCTAATATAACTTCATTCACATAATTATTTTTCAAAATCAAATTTATTTTTAGGACAATTGAGAACAATTAAATTTTAAATTTTTGAAGATTGGTTTTCATTCTCCCCCCCCCCAACTTAATTTTTAAAATATTTTGTAATTTAAAGTTTAAAATAAGCATAAAGAAGGAAAAACAATAAAGTTATTTTAAAGCAGGAGAATAAATGCAAGTGTAAAAAACAATAAAAAAGCAACAATATGAGTAGCATTTAAAAGCTAACACTATTTTCTATCACTGATACAATACTAAATAAACACAAGAGCAAAGAGTCACAGTGATAAATAACATAAGTCTTCAAACAACCCTACATAATCATCAGAGTCTAAACATAGCTAATAACAGACACATAAAATAAAAATAAAAAACATAAAGGATAAATACTGCAATAAAGAAAGAAGTCTAATCATCAACTTCAGTCTCCTCCTCCTCCTCCTCATCATCAAATTGGATATCAACATCCATAGCTTTTGGATCTGTATAATGTGAAAATCTAGGGCATGTAGGAAAATTTACAGACTGATCTCCCTTTAGAAACTTTACCTATGCTTCATCATATTCAGCATCATAGTCACTTTAACATAATCTGCCATATGATCAAATTTCTTATCCAAATCCTCCATACGACACTGCATCAGAAACATATCACTTTGATATTCTAAATATCTTTCACTCAAAACATCCTATAATCCAGGTGGAGGCTCAGTAGCAATGGATGTAGATGGTATAGAAATAGAAGGCATTGAAGTAGAAGGTGCACTAGGACTCTACCTCTAAGTCATCCATAAACATCTACATTAGCCTTTCCAATAAGTTTGAAAGGCTTCATCTGCTCTTCAGAATAATCATGTTTCACACCAGATTGCTTACACAAGGAGAAATTAAGAGATGGAAAGCCTAGTTTAGAAATACTACTAGCTCTTGCAGAAGAACTAATAGCATCATAAATTATTGACCCAACATCAATCAGCTTCATCTCTTGAATATAATAATTTAGAATGGCTCGTTCTTTTGTAACCTCACTTAAATGATCTGAGGGAAGGAGATGAGCAAAAATGAAATAATGCCAAGCTTTGGAAGGAGCATTCAGTGAGGTAGATGAAAAATTTACCTTCTTAGCATTTCTGACCTTCCACGCTCTAGATCCATCAGTTAAATAATGGATAATACTATCAATCTCAACCTCAGATGGAGTGTATTCTGAATAGAAACGGTCAGTGACAGGAGAAAGACCGTATATCATGTTAATCCTCTCTAGAGTGAACTCAACTTCCTTAGCTTGAAAAGTAATTCATTATCAACCCCCGCAGTAACATTCGCATAGAATTCACGAACAACAGGGATAATATCAACAACAGTATAATAGCAAAACTTCTCTCAGTTGCGCGCTACAATAACATTCTCGATCGCTCCACCGGGGTGATCAAAATTTCTCTCTACAATAAACTTTCTTGTGGAGGCAAACTCATTATAACGCATTTGTGCGTTAATATTAACGAATTTAGATCAATCAAAATCATCTCTCCTTTCCTCTCTTAGATTTAGGAGCCATCCTAAAAATCAAAAGAATTTCTAATTAAATTCTAAAATTAAGGTTATAGACTTCTTCCAAGCCTTTTCAAGCTAAATGCATCTTATATCAATGGATTTTTCACTAAGAAATAAAAAATTTATGAAAATTTTAGCTCTCTTCCAAAATTTTAGACATCTATGGTAGATTTACAAAATATTTAAGCCAAAGTAAAGATCTAACCTTAAGATGACGAGATCTGGTGTTTTCAAGCTTCAAAACTTCACAAATCGAGCTCTAGAAGGAACTCTAGGACTGGTTTTCATGAAATAGAGGAAGAATAAGGAGCTTAGGCGTTAAAAATGGCTTCGGGAGGCTTAAATCGCAAGTTCGACCGGTTCAGGTGAACCGATGCCTAAGCACCAGGTTTAGCGCCTAGGCGCCAGACTTACAAAATTTTTTAATTCTTCCAAATTTTGTCTTTTTTTAAAATAAATATCCTAAGCAAGTCTAGCACCTGTAGGCCCAATATTTCTTAACAAACTCATTCAATTCCTCTAATTCTTTCAATAAAAAGGAATTCCAAATCTAGATCAAATTTCAACATTCTAACACAAGATTTACACAAATCACTTCAATTTCATTCCAGATATTCAATACTGGGTTCAACAAACACAGAAAATACAAACATACACATCAACATATGATTTAACTCACAAACTAGATTCAACAAGTACACAATCATCATATAGATCAAACTTCAAATAGACAACACATATAGTAACACCATTAGATAACACCCTTCAACATTTCAAGACTTCACTAATTGTGATTAGAACCTTCATTCTCCCCATCGCATGGTAAATTGCTACCAACAAAGAAGTGAAAAAAGGGGCACGAGGAAATTCCATGGCAGTTTTCTCATCAATCCAATTGTTCTTGACATACATTGTTACCTGATAATCTTCAAAAGCAGCCATATGATCAAATTGACGCTTCATTTTCCATTCCATATGCTCGTATTGATAGAACGTCTCACGCATCCTATTATTAAAAAGAAGTAACTCCTCTTCAATCTTCTCAAATCAGTTGATCATCCTCTCCAAACTCATTGCTAAATATCCGTTGAAATAAGTTTGCGAATCCTTGTGCATAAACTTATCATTTCTCTCCAAACTCATATTTCTATTCTCCATGGAATCTAAAAAATCCTTATCTCTCACTAAATTTCGGCTTTACTGGTCAATTAACGGAGGGTATACTCATTAGGGATGAAGATAGGACATTTTATAAGGAAAGAAATGGTTAAAACTGCAATTTAGTGGTATTTCGCACGCCCAGTAATTATGGTGCTTAGGCGCCTATTCTAGCGCTTAGGCGCCAGAATCCAAAAAAATACCGTTTCGCCTCAAATCGAATATTTAAATGTTCCAAGCATATTTAAATCTTCATAAGGTGTTAAATAATTAGTATAAATCAGAAGGATGATCACATCCTAAAACAATCAACTTAAATCAAATCAAATCAACAGAAATATGGGTTGCCTCTCATAAAGTGCTTGGTTTAACGTAATCAGCCCGACTTATCCATAAGTTTTACTCAAACTAACTCAGTTCTATTGATCTTTATAATAAGGAGTGTTTTATCCAATATAAGGTTTCAATCTTTGCTCATTTACTTTAAATAAATTATCAGTCTTTGGATCTTTTATAACCACAACTCCGAAAGGATAAACTATTTCCGCAATATAAGGCCCCATCCATTTGGACTTTAATTTTCCAGGAAATAATTTCAATCGGGTATTGTATAATAAAACTTTATTTTCAGGCTCAAAATTCTTCTTTAAAATCTTTTTATCATGTAAATTCTTCATTTTTTCTTTATAAATTCTAGCATTCCCATAAGACTCATTTCTAATTTCATAAGCTCATTTAATTGTAAAATTATCTTTTTTTCCAGCATCTTTCAAATTATAATTAAATTCTTTTATCACCCAATAAGCTTTATGTTCTAACTCAACAGGTAAATGACAGGGTTTTTCATATATGAGCCTAGATGGTGACATTTCTATAAGAGTTTTATAAGTAGTCCTATAAGCCCATAATGCAGAATCAAGTCTGTCAACCCAATCTGTTCTTTTAGGATTTACAGTTTTCTCTAAAATTCTTTTAATGTCATGATTTGAGACTTCTGCCATTCCACTAAGTTTGAGGGTGATAAGCTGTTGCAATTTTATGCTTAATTCTATATTTAAGTAACTTTTTGAATCTTAAAATTCTTAAAGTGACTTCCCTCATAGGTAATAATGATTCTAGGTATTCCAAAAATCTAGTAAAAATCTTTTTGATTAAAAATTTTGAAACATTTTTAGCATCACAATGAGGTAAAGCTACAACTTCAATCCATTTAGACATATATTCAACAACTAATAATATATAAATTTTTATAGAAGATGGTATAAATAGTGCCATAAAATCCAAACCCTATACATCAAAAATTTCAACTTCTAAGGTGAAATTCAGAGGCATTTCATCTCTTCTAGAAATATTGCCTACTTTCTGACATCGATCACAAGCTTTTACATATTTTTAACATCTTTAAATAACGTAGGCCAAAAAAATCCAGATTGTAAAATTTTTAATGTAGTTTTATCAATGCCAAAATGTCCTCCAAAATCATAGTTGTGGTATTTGTGATGATTTCATGAGTTTCATTATTAGGTACATCTTTGAATAACAAAGTCTTTACATTGTTTAAATAAATAGGGCTCATCCCAAAAATAAAAGTTTGAATCATGTATGAATTTCTTTTTCTGATGGCTAGTTAATCCATATGGTAAAATATTACTAGCTAGATAATTAACCATGTCAGCATACCATGGAACTTGCCACCCAGAAAGCGCGTAAAGTTAGTCATCACGAAAATAATCATTAAAATCTTCTTAAAAAATATTATCATTTTTAATTCTAGACAAATGGTCAGCAATTTGATTATCAATACATTTTCTATCCACTATTTGAAAATTGAATTATTGCAAGAGAAGAATCCATCTAATTAACCTCGGTTTAACATCCTTTTTTGAAATTAAATACTTAATAGCAGAATGATCAGTATGGACTATGCATTTTGTTCCAAGTAAATACGGTCTAAATTTATCAAAAGCATATACTATTGCTAATAGTTCTTTTTCAGTAGTAGTATAATTAATTTGAGCTTCATTAAGGGTTTTGCTGGCATAATATATAACTTTAAAAATCTTATCATATTTTTGACCTAAAACTGCTCTAATAGCATAATCACTAGCATCACAAGTCAATTAAAATGGTTTTTCCCAATTAGGTGAGACAATAACAGGTACAATAATTAATTTTTTTTTAAAGAATTAAAAGCCTTTAAACAATTTTCATTAAAATTAAATTTAGTGTCTTTTTCCAAAAGATGGCATTGAGGTTTGACAATTTTAGAAAAATCTTTAATGTATCTCTTATAAAATCTAGCATGTCCGGGAAGTCTTCTCACAGCTGTAACTGAAGTAGGAGGTTGTATTCTAGCAATAATTTGAATTTTTGCTTGGTCAACGTCCATACCATTTTTAGAAATTTTATGTCCCAAAACAGTTCCTTCTGTAACCATAAATTGACATTTTTCCCAGTTCAGAACCAAATTTTTTTCTTCACAACATTTTAATACTTTATTTAAATGATCCAAACAAGAATCAAAAGAGGTTCTAAACACAGAAAAATCATCCATAAAAATTTCAATTTTTTTTTCAATTAAATCACAAAAAATATACATCATACACCTTTGGAACATTGCAGGTGCATTACACAACCCAAAAAACATTCTTCTAAAAGTAAAAGTTCCATAAGGACTAGTGAGTGTAGTCTTTTCTTAATCTTCTTGAGTTATCAGAATTTGGTGATAACCAGAATATCCATCCAAAAAACAAAAATATGAATATCCAGCTAATCTATCCAAAATTTGATCCAAGAAAGGTAAAGAAAATTAATCTTTTATAGTTGCAACATTCAATTTTCTATAATCGATACAAATTCACCATCCAGTGACTTGTCTTGTTTGAGTTACTTCATTATTTTCATTAACAGCAACAGTCACTGCCCCTTTCTTTGGAACACAATGAATTAGACTAACTCAATAACTGTCAAATATAGGATAAATAATTCCAGCATCTAAACAATTTAATATTTCTTTCTTTTCTACCTCTTTCATTATCAGATTTAATCTTCTTTAAGGTTCAACACTTGTTTTATAATCTTCTTCCATTAAAATTCAATGCATACAGATCGAAGGGCTTATTCCTTTTATATCTGCTATTGTCCAACCAAATGCTTTTTTATAACTTTTTAAAATTTCTAATAATTTATTTTCCTAATCTTTAGTTAATTTAGAAGATATAATCACAGGTAAAGTTGATGAATCCCCTAAAAAAACATATTTTAAATGAGTAGGTAATACTTTTAAATCAAGTTTAGGAGACTTTTCAATAGAGGGTATTATAGATTCATAATTTTCAGCAGTATTTAAAACTTCCTAATTTTCATGAATATAATTACAATTTTCAGAATCACTTTCATTTATATCATGTATGTCTTCATGATCTTTTAACTCTTTAACTTTTTCCTCAGAATTAACTTCACAATTTTCTTGATAATGTTTTGCTATTATGTAATAAAAAATATCCATCCTATAACACTTTTTGTTAATATGATACCTCATTAATTTAAGAACATAAATGTTACTTCATAATCATTAACTCTCATGGTTAACTCCCCTTTTTGTACCTCAATCATAGCTTGCCCAGTAACAAGAAAAGGTCTTCCTAAAATAATAGGAATTTTTTATCTTCTTCCATATCAAGTACAATAAAGTCTACCGGGAAGATAAATTTATCCACATTAACTAATACATCTTCAATAACACCTTTAGGATAAGTAATAGATCGATCAGCCAATTGCAGGGTTACAGTAGTAGGAGAAATCTCTCCTAAATCTAACCTTCGAAAGATGGATAAAGGCATGAGATTAATACTAGCTCCTAAATCACATAAGGCCTTACCATAAAATTTTCTCCAATTGCACATGGTATAGTGAAACTTCCAAGGTCTTTAAGCTTTTGAGGAAGCTTTTTTGGAATTATTGCACTACATTCTTCACTTAGTGCAACAGTTTCATAAGCTTCAAATTTTCTTTTTTATTAAAAATCTATTTCATGAATTTAACATAAATTGGAATTTTTTCCAAAGATTCAACAAATGAGATATTGATTGTAAACTTTTTTAATATTTTAAAAAATTTTGAAAATTGTTGATCAAGCTTCTGTTGTCTAAGTCTTTGAGAAAAAGGGGGTGGTATTCTTTCTACAACCTTTATAGTTGGAGAAACAGATTTCTCTTCATTTTCAGAATCAATTTCTTTAGGTTTCTCTATTTTCTTCAACTCTTTCTCATTTTGAACTTCAATTTGAATTCTTTCTTTTAATTCCTTTCCACTCCTTAGTTGAACAGCTTTAATTTGTTCATGCACATTTTCTTTAGAGTTTATTTCCACATTACTAGGGAGTGTTCCTTGAGGTCTATTACTAATTGTATTAGCTATTTATCTCATGTGATTCTCAATATTTCTTATCGCCACATTTTGACTTTATAAATAGTAACCTATTTATAAAATTAATTCTTCTATAAAAAATATCTTTCCTTTAAATTGCTGATTAAAATCAGGAAGATAAGAATGTCGATAGTTTGAATTTCCTTGATTATTCCTATTTTTAGTTGGTTTTATTTGATTATTCCTCATTGAGGATTTCTATTATTCAAATTAAAATTTAGGTGATTTTTCCCACCTGGGTTATAGTAATTAGAATATGAGTTATTTGTTTTGCTAGCTATAGCTTGTAATATTTCTAAAGATTGAGAATCATTCATATTTCCTAAATTTTCATTATTCATCTGAGTTATTTTGGACAGATTCATAGTGTAGTTATCTAATTTCTTAGATATCGTAGCTATTTGAGAAGCTAAAATAGAAAAGACATCATTAGATGTTGACCTCACTTTTGGTTGAGGTCTAGTCTCTCTTTAGAATATCCTAGGGTCTAGCCGTATGACTCTCCTGGTGAGTTTCTTAGAGGACTAGTCATGGAACCCTCCCCATAGAAATTCAAAACTCTTCTGCTTCACTAGGGGTTTTTATATGCTTAAGGCCTGACCTCCACCTTCTGGTAGGAAAAAGGCAAGCATAAGGAATCCTAGGGGAAGTCTCATATAGGTGGTCAGACCTTAAGATTTGCCCTGAGGGAGGTCTGGACTTCACCACTCACATGTACACATTCCCCCAAACCTTTGGAAACTCATGTAGATGGTTCATCTCAACTCTTGGCATCAGGCTAGGGTTTGACTAGTACCAATACATAGAGGACCAAAGGTTAGTGACCCTTGGTCCATAACTCAATTTAAACCATCTCATGACATTCATCTTAAACCAAGCTTCAATTTTCAAAAATTTCAAAAATTTGGCCCCTGACATCCCAAAATGCCCTAAATTACCCAAAATTCTTCAAATTCACCAAAATTCCCCAAAAAGTATTCCAAGATATTCCTTACCACTCAAATTGACTATCCATGACCAAAAATTCTAAAATTTCCAAAAATACCCCCCAATACCCTAAAAATACCCAAAATACCCTTTTAGCCAAAAAATCCAAAAATTCCACAAAATTCTCAAAAATTCCAAAAAAATCCTAAAAATTTCCAATTTCATTTTGTTCAACTACACCATAAGCCAATTTGTCAATTTAACCCAATTTAAATAAAAAACCCCCAATTTGGCCTATGTAGCCTAGAAGTGGCCAAATCAAACCTAATCTTGACCCAATTGACAAAAATCTTGCCCAATTTCAATTCCAAACTTCAATTCTAAATCCCCAATATCAATTTAAACCAAATTTAAGCCCAATGTGACCCACATTTGAATCCAATTCCACTTGAAATCCAAAATCCCTAATTTTGCCTAAATAATCCAAAATCCCCTAAATAAACCCAATATCAATCAATTCCTCCCAAATTTCAATCCCAAACTCTTTATAACACCTCCTTAAACTAAATTGAATAATCAATTGTCCACAATTTGAGCTCAAGTCTTACCCAAACCCATTTTGGACAAAAACCCCCAATTTTGACCCAAATTGAACACATGTCCTAAATCCACCAAATTGACCCTCCAAACTTTGTCAAAACCATTTCATATCTTCATGAAAAATCTTCGAGACAACTATATGTACACTATTGTTGAAGACCTCTAGAACACATTCCCACTCAAACTCAAGATAACTTGACCCAAATCCAATATGGTCCAAAATAATCAAAAATCCTATCCATACCAAAATTGAACTTCCAAATGAGCTCAAAACCACTTTATGTCTTCATGAAAGATCTTCATTACAATCATATGGACAATAGTGATCAAGGCACTTGGGCTTCATTCAAGCTCTAACCCAAGTTAAGTCAACCCAAACCCAAATGAACCTAATTGAACTAATAATTCAAATCAAACCAAATTAAACCAAAATTAACCAAATTAACCTCATGGCATCCCTAAAATAAAAAAAAATATATATATATATATATATATATATATATAATAAAAATAATAAAAATAATAAATATATCTATAAAAAAAATATCTCTCCCTCATCTCTCCCTCACCTCTCCCTCACTTCTCCCCTCACCTCCTCCTTACCTTCACCATATCTCCACCTCACCTCCTCCTTACCTTCACCATATCTCCACCTCACTTCCTCCTTATCTCCCCCACTCCACAAAACCGTGATCCTCCCCCATTAAAAACCACTCTCCATCTCATTTTTGCACTCTTACACACTCACTTACTCACTTCAATCACTTCCTCATTCCTCTCCTAGCCGTAAGCCTCCCTTCCCCTTCTCCTCCTTCTTCCAAGCTAGCCACACTTCACCACAACGCACCCAACCTCTCCTAGCCGTGAGCTTCAACAAAGGCATCCCCTCTTCAAATTCTTCCATCAACTCCTCCAAAGCTAAGGTACTTTTCTTCCCCTCTCATTTATTCTTTTTTTTTATGGAAATTTTTGTTTCAAAAATTCTTTTTAGATTCCATCTTCATGTTTAGCCTAAATATTTCACACCTACATGAATTTTCTTTAAAATACTTCTTCCTTTACAAAGATTTTTAAATTTACATACAAGTCATTTAATTTTTTTAAATCTTCATGTATGCTTTTTAAATGTTTCCATGCTTAGGCTTAGGAATTCCTTTTTTATGCAAGGTTATTTAGCTATTTAGTTTTTAAATCTTTCCATGTTTAGCCTTAGGATTTCTTTTTCATGCAAATTATCTAATTAGGTTAACTAGTTTTAAATATTTACAAATTTACCACCTAGTTTTTAACTAACTTGAAAAATAAATTTTAAAATTAAAAAAAAAATAATATAACATAAAGGAAATAAAATAAAAGAGAAAAGAGAAATAAACATAATGATAAAATAAAAATAAGAAGAAAGAAAATGAAAAAAAAATTCAAAATGACATAATGAAAATAATAATGAACAAATATACTGCTAAAATAATGACATAAATTACATATATGTAAATTAATAATATAAATGTAAATAAATTATATGTACTAAATAATATATAAATTAATGTTAAATACAATGTAAATAAATATACACTAAATAAATAATGTTTATAATAATGTAAATAAAATAATAAATAACAAAATGTAAAAACATAAGTGATATAATTGTAAATTTAAATAAATTAAATAATATCTTTACTAAATTTTAACTAAAATAAACTATACTAAATTTAAAATAACTATATTAAATTTAACTACTAAAATAACTATACTAAATGTAAATAATATAACAATACTAAATTTAATAACTTTACTAAATAAAAGAACTACACTAAATTTAAATAATATAACTACACTATATTAAATTTAAATAAATACTACTAAAATATAAATAACTAAATGAATAATAATGATATATGAATAATAATAATATGTAAATAATAAAAAATAATGTGATAAGAATAAAATAAATAACTATAAACTTAAATAGATAATGAAAATATAAGAAAATGATAATAATAATAACTAAAATAATAATTGTAAATATAAATAAATAAAAAAAAAGTAAATAAAAATGTCATTCCTTTTTAAAATAATATAAATGTAAATATATAAATAAATAATGATTGTAATAGCTTTAAATAAATGGTAATAACTTAAAATAAATAAAAGAATAATTGAGGAGTGAGAAAAGTGAAAAGCTTTATAATTAAATAAATAATAATATAAATGATAAATAAATGATATAAATAATAAACTTAAATATACATCTAAATAATAACAATAATAAATTAAAATAAAAATAACTTATAATTTATATATATTAAATGATAAGAATATAAGGAATAGTAAAATAAATAACACATATATATATACATAAATTGAAAATAATGTAAATAATATAAATAAATAATAAGTTAAATTGAAAATAAATAGTTAAAATTAAATAAAACCAAAAAAAATAATTAATAATTAAATTAAACAAATTAAATTAAATAATAATTAATTAAATAAAAAACAATTATATAAACAAATATTAAATTAAATTAAATTAAATAATAAATAATAAATTAAAATAAAATAAATTAAATAATAAATGTAAATAAATAATAAATGAAAAACCTACCCTTGAATTCATGAAGATAGAAATCCTGATCTAAATCAAGAGTTATCTCAGGTGACTTCGGTCATTTGAGGTGTAATTGACTATAGGAGCTTGCCTCTATAGGGAGCTTTAAAGACCCCATGTAATATAAACTCTATTTAATTCTTTTTGTATTAAATAGGGGAATTTTTCGGTCCACATAAAGGTTCGCAGACCAGAACGGATGTCATGAATTTCGTGGTTTATTTGATCGAGCGATATTGTCAAGTAAGGTGTCTATTCTTCGGAATAGATGCGTTACTTGCGATATGACGCTCGTTCATTCAAACTGCTAAACGAATGAGATTCGTCCATTCTCATTTTTCAAATTTAAAATTTTATTTTCAAAACTAATATATATATATATATATATATATATATATATATATATATATATATATATATATATATATATATATATATATATATATATATATACATACATACATTAAATTAAATCTCAAAGACGCGCATTTCAGCGGCCGACAACTTTTGGCGACTCCGTTGGGGAATTACTCTACTCTCCATCATGATCAGGGGTTTCTATCTTCATACATCGGCAATATGTCCACGTCCCTCGTGGTCCAGATTGTCATTCTTCTTCCGTTGACATGCTTCACTCATTTCTTTCTTGGGCGAGCATAGTCAACTCTCTTGGATTTCGGGATCGTTTGTTTAATCACCTTTAAACAGAGTGGTTCGGGAATCCTTAGGGTTTTCTTTTGATTTTGTGGGGTCGGATCCCCGATAGGTGTGTTGTATGCGAGGTGCGTTGTGAATTCAGCCGAGGACTGGGTCATGAGTTTCATTTTTATTCCGTGTCTCTCGAATTTGATTTGCTATCGACAAGTTAAACCAAATCTCTACTCTTGTACCTTTTGTTCATATCCTGAAATTAAGCAAACACTGTTAACAAATGTAAAAGCAAAAAAAAAATAATAATAAAATAAGGTGAATGCACCAAAATAAAATAAAAGAATACAAGAATAATGTACATTAATTAAATCCAAACAAAAAAATGTATAAAGAAAATTGCCCAGATTATAGTACGAGTGAGGTAGCTTGAGTACTTCCGTTGAAACTGCAAGACACGGACGTTACTGACTTCCAGAAATTCTTTAAATTTCAGGAACGATGTCTTCGCCAAAGTTGATCTTTTCTTTCGCCTCCGGAGTAGAGTTCACCGTCAATAGGGACGAGCTGCCTGAGCTGGCGGTCATCAAATTCGGACAAGGGTTCGATGATGTTGAAGCCAAGTTCAGGGATGTGACCCGTTGCAGTGTCAAAGTCTGAAATGAACAAGTCCGTTAAGCCTATTGTAACGTTCAACATGAAGTCTGTTGAGGAACTCCCCATGCCAAAGAAGGATTGGATTGAAAAGAACTCAGATGCCGTTGGGACTGCTCCTGAGACTGTTTCTGCTCTTACTGCCGGATTCACTACCGCTGTACCAGTCGTTCCAGTTGATGCTTGTGTTCTGCCGTCTTCTAAGTTCAATATTGAGTCTGATTCAAAGTCCGTACAAATGACGAAGACACAGAAAAGGAAACACGATCAGGGAATTCGAAGATCGAGCGGCCAGCGACAACGAATCGGCAACGGTCCGAAGAACGATCGTTCCGGTTGAGACCATACCGTGATAGATGGGAGACGAGGGTCCAACAATGAATCATTGATTAAGCGAGGTATACTCGTTCAAAGAGGAGTCGGTGTCGCGGATATTCCGTTACTTGATAAAGAGGCCGAATTCGGACTACGGAGCCAAAGAAACCGAGAGGAGGTCAGCAAGAAAAATCATCCCCGCATCGCCCATACCACCGAATGCTCGTCCATACCATAGAAAACTACTTCAGCTTCAAGGACTGGCTCGAGAAGAATATCAGAAGTGGAAATGTGATAATCTTGAATGAGTACTTAAAAGAATTTGAAAAAGGATCTATAACTATGATTTTGGGTGATTCAACTGACTTCTACATGACGACGCCGCTGCTCGAGGGAATAAGTGATGTTTCTCGAAAACCTTCAGCTGATCTTAAAGTTATTAAAGGAAAGTCAATTGAGTTTGCCTTGGAAAAGCTTCGAGCTGACGTTGCACAACTGTCTAAAGATAAAAAAAAAAGAATTGAAGATGAATATTACAACCTAACAGATTACGTTGTTGAAACCAGATCACTTTTGGTTGAGGTCTAGTCTCTCTTTAGAATAGCCTAGGGTCTAGCCGTAGGACTCTCCAGGTGACTTTCTTAGAGGACTAGTCATGGAACCCTCCCCATAGAAATTCAAAACTCTTCTTGCTTCACTAGGGGTTTTCATATGCTTAAGGCCCGACCTCCACCTTCTGGTAGGAAAAAGGCAAGCATAAGGAATCCTAGGGGAAGTCTCCTATAGGTGGTCAGACCTTAGGATTTGCTCTGAGGGAGGTTTGGACTTCACCACTCACATGTACACATTCCCCCAAACCTTTGGAAACTAATGTAGATGGTTCTTCTCAACTCTTGGCATCAGGCTAGGGTTTGACTAGTACCAATACATAGAGGACCAAATGTGAGTGACCCTTGGTCCATAACTCAATTTAAACTATTTCATGACATTCATCTTAAACCAAGCTTCAATTTTCCAAATTTTCAAAAATTTGGCCCCTGGCCTCTCAAAATGCCCTAAATTACCCAAAATTCTTCAAATTCACCAAAATTCCCCAAAAATCTTTCCAATATATTCCTTACCACTAAAATTGACTATCCATGACAAAAAATTCCAAAATTTCCAAAAATACCCCCCCAATACCCTCAAAATATCCAAAATACCCTTTTAGCCAAAAAATCTAAAAATTCCAAAAAATTCTTAAAAATTCCAAAAAAATCCTAAAAATTCTCAATTTCATTTTGTTCAACTACACCATAAGCCATTTTTGTCAATTTAACCCAATTTAAAATCTTGCCTAATTTCAATTCTAAACTTCAATTCGACATCCCCAATATCAATCTAAAGCAAATTAAAGCCCAATGTGACCTACATTTGAATCCAATTCCACTTGAAATCCAAAATCCCCAATTTTGCCTAAATAATCCAAAATCCCCTAAATAAACCCAATATCAATCAATTCCTCGAAAATTCTAATCCCAAACTCTTTATAACACCTCCTTAAACTGAATTGAATCATCAATTGTCCACAATTTGAGCTCAAGTCTTACCCAAATCCATTTTGGACCAAAACCCCCAATTTTGACCCAAATTGAACACATGTCCTAAATCCACCAAATTGACCCTCCAAACTTTGTCAAAACCATTTCATATCTTCATAAAAAATCTTCGAGACAACCATATCTACACTATTGTTGAAGACCTCTGGACCTCATTCCTACTCAAACTCAGGATAACTTGACCCAAATCCAATATGGTCCAAAATAATAAAAAATCCTATGCATATCAAAATTGAACTTCCAAATGAGCTCAAAACCACTTTGTGTCTTCATGAAAGATCTTCATTACAATCATATGGACAATATTGATGAAGGCACTTGGGCTTCATTCAAGCTCTAACCCAAGTTAAGTCAACCCAAATCCAAATGAACCTAATTGAGCTAATTCAAATCAAACAAAATTAAACCAAAATTAACCAAATTAACCTCATGCATCCCTATATATATATATATATATATATATATATATATATATATATATATATATATATATATATAATAAAAATAATAAAAATAATAAATAAATAAAATAAAAAAAAATCTCTCCCTCATCTCTCCCTCACCTCTCCCTCACTTCTCCCCTCACCTCCTCCTTACCTTCACCATATCTCCACCTCACCTCCTCCTTATCTCCCCCACTCCACAAACCGTGAGCCTCCCCCATTAAAAGCCACTCACCATCTCATTTTTACACTTTTACACACTCACTTACTCACTTCAGTCACTTCCTCATTCCACCCCCCCAAATTCCTCTCCTAGCCGTGAGCCTCCCTTCCCCTCCTCCTCCTTCTTCCAAGCTAGCCACACTTCACCACAACACCCCCTACCTCTCCTAGCCGTGAGCTTCAACAAAGGCATCCCCTTTTCAAATTCTTCCATCAACTCCTCCAAAGCTAAGGTAAATTTCTTCCCATCTCATTTATTCTTTTTTTATGAAAATTTTTGTTTCAAAAATTATTTTTAGATTCCATCTTCATGTTTAGCCTAAATATTTCACACCTACATGAATTTTCTTTAAAATACTTCTTCCTTTACAAAGATTTTTAAATTTACATACAAGTCATTTAATTTTTTTTTTAAAATCTTCATGTATGTTTTTTAAATGTTTCCATGCTTAGACTTACGAATTCCTTTTTTATTCAAGGTTATTTAGCTATTTAATTTTTAAATCTTTCCATGTTTAGCCTTAGGATTTCTTTTTCATGCCATATATCTAATTAGGTTAACTAGTTTTAAATATTTACAAATTTACCACCTAGTTTTTAACTAACTTGAAAAATAAATTTTAAAATTTAAAAAAAGAAATAATATAACATAAAGGAAATAAAATAAAAGAGAAAAGAGAAATAAACATAATGATAAAATAAAAATAAGAAGAAAGAAAATGAAATAAAATTTTAAAATGACATAATGAAAATAATAATGAACAAATATACTATTAAAATAATTACATAAATTACATATATGTAAATTAATAATATAAATGTAAATAAATTATATGTACTAAATAATATATAAATTAATGTTAAATACATTGTAAATAAACTATATACACTAAATAAATAATGTTTATAATAATGTAAATAAAATAATAAATAACAAAATGTAAAAACATAAGTGATATAATTGTAAATTTAAATAAATTAAATAATATCTTTACTAAATTTTAACTAAAATAAACTATACTAAATTTAAAATAACTATATTAAATAAAACTACTAAAATAACTATACTAAATGTAAATAATATAACCATACTAAATTTAATAACTTTGCTAAATAAAAGAACTACACTAAATTTAAATAATATAACTACACTATATTAAATTTAAATAAATACTACTAAAATATAAATAACTAAATGAATAAAAATGATATATGAATAATAACAATATGTAAATAATAAAAAATAATGTGATAAGAATAAAATAAATAACTATAAACTTAAATAGATAATGAAAATATAAGAAAATGATAATAATAATAACTAAAATAATAATTGTAAATATAAATAAATAAAAAAAAAAGTAAATAAAAATGTCATTCCTTTTTAAAATAATATAAGTGTAAATATATAAATAAATAATAATTGTAATAGCTTTAAATAAATGGTAATAACTTAAAATAAATAAAAGAATAATTGAGGAGTGAGAAAAGTGAAAAGCTTTATAATTAAATAAATAATAATATAAATGATAAATAAATGATATAAATAATAAACTTAAATATACATCTAAATAATAACAATAATAAATTAAAATAAAAATAACTTATAATTTATTTATATTAAATGATAAGAATATAAGGAATAGGAAAATAAATAACACATATATATATATATATATATATATATATATATATATATATATATATACATAAATTGAAAATAATGTAAATAATATAAATGAATAATAAATTAAATTGAAATTAAATTGTTAAAATTAAATAAAACAAAAAAATAAATAATAATTAAATTAAACAAATTAAATTAAATAATAATTAATTAAATAAACAAAAAAAACAATTATATAAACAAATATTAAATTAAACTAAATTAAATAATAAATAATAAATTAAATTAAAATTAAATAATAAATGTAAATAAATAATAAATTAAAATAAATTAAATTAAATTAAATAAATTAAATAAATTAGGTTAAATTAAATTAAACAATAATGTAAATGAATAGTAATATTAAATTAAATTAAATAAATTAAATAAATTAGGTTAAATTAAATTAAACAATAATGTAAATGAATAGTAATTTGAAATTAAATTAAATAAATTAAATAAATTAAATAAATTAAATAAATTAAATTAAATTAAAATTAAATAATAACGTAAATAAATAATAAATTAAGTTAAAATTAAATAAATTAAAATTACATAAAATCGAAAATAAATAAAAATTAAATTAAATAAATAAAATAAAATAAATTAAATAATTATAAATAATAATAAATTAAATTAAATTGAATTGATAAAATTAAATTAAATAATAATATAAATAAATGATAAACTAAAATAAAATAAAATAAATTAAATAAATGAATTAAATTAAATTAAATAATTGTAAATAATAATAAATTAAATTAAACTAAACAAATTAAATTAAATTAAATAATAATATAAATAAATGATAAATTAAAATAAAATAAAATAAATTAAGTTAAATTAAATTAAATTAAATAAATAATAATAAACTAAATTAAATTAAATTAATTAAATTGAATTAAATAAATAATAATAATAAAATAATAAATAAATATTAAGCAATCATAAAGAAATAACAATAAATAAATAACAACTAAGTAAGTAAAGTAAATGATGATCAATCAATTAAATAAAAGAAATAAATAACAATCAAATAAAAGTAAATAAATCACAATGAATTAAATAAGATAATAAATTAAATAAATAATTTCAATTACAAATAAAAGATAATGACTTTAAATAACACATAATAAAACTAATGACACATAAATAATAATTAACAATAATTACATAAAATGATAACACATAACAAAATAAACAATAATAAAATAAATAATAACATAATAATCACATACAATCACAACTCTAATCACATCAACAATCATACACATTACACACATACGATCACATATAATCATAACACAACACAATCATCACAAATCACAACAATCACAACATACAACAACAATCCCGACCACAATACAGTACCAACACGATAACAATAAAACCTAGTATAAGCCTCCTGAGGCATGGTTTATTTTTCCCTTTACAAAGACCCCTAGGAAATCACAACTTGGTGTAAAAAAAAAAAAAAAAAAAAAAAACATAATAAGAATACCCTTATGCTTAGTGAATGCTTGGAGTAACCCAAATTTTACCCGATGTCTTCCCAATTTACATTCCAAACTCAAAGTCCCTAGTTCCAAAACCAAACCAAAACCATAACCATAACCAAAACCAAAACCAAACCAAAACCAAAACCAAACCAAAACCAAAAGCAAATCCAAACACAAACCAAATTTAAACATAAACCAAAACCAAACCCAAACCGAAACCAAAAACCAAATCCAAACACAAACTCAATCAAATCTTCCACAAATAAAATCACAAACTTTTCACAGCACTCCCATAAGTCCAAATCAAACTACCAATTGCCACCAATCCAAATCCAAACCACACCTAAAACCATCTGCCCTAACCTACCCCGAACACTTGTGTTCATTAAGCATAAGGGTATAGGTAGGATGAGTTGTTAAGCAACATAATAAGTCTAAATGAGCCCGAGACTTTTCACCAGGCTGTGAGAGGGAAGCATGGACCTGCATCCTTCTCTGACCTTTTGGATACCTCAGAGGTCTGTTAAACTTAATATGTGTGTTTAACGAAACCATCCTCAATTAAATTAACAAAGTTCATTGAAACACAACATAGAAATTCACATAGACATCACAGGACTTGGTAGACAACCAGGATCTTTACATGGACATCATAGGATTGAGTAGTTACTGCTTGTTAGTCCTACTTCTTCCTGTTTTCTGGCATGCTTTAATTTCTACAAAATTATAAACACATACATGCAATGCAATACTAAAGTTTCAGTTGGGAATGACAAGAAGACCCTACCAGGTACGCTTTTATTTTATTGCGATTTATTTTCCTGCATTGTACTTTACTTTTCTTGCATGTTAAACAAGAATGTCACCCTGCATGAAAACAGAAAACCTTTAGGATAGTCACAAAACTGAAACCCAAAACTAAATTAAAATCGACACAAGATAAAATTCACCGCCACAATATTCAAAAGATAAAACAACTCAAAATTTAATCACAAACAGAACAACAAAACTACAACTACAACCAAATTAAAACGTCTCGTTGGATGATCGGGAATACCTCGGATGATGTAACCCACATGTTGCTAACGGGATTTCCCACGGTCTAAATGAAACTGTGGAACTCATTCAGTTGAGTTTAGCAAATTCATCTGAACTAAGTGAATCCGATAAAAATAACGGTGTCGGGATGACGGAACCGTGGGATCTTAATCGGTTCTGTTTAATCAACTTTAAGATTTGTTTTAATTAAAACACTAAAACACTTGGATTCTAAGACTTTTCTAAACCAAAAAACTTCTCTCATCTCTTGATTATCATTTTCCAAAACTGAACCTCTGTAACGACGTGGGGCACGGAGCAGGACTTCGAGGGCAGCACGACTATCTTCAACAGCAGAACCTGTGTCGACATCAGCAAAACCACTCCTTAATCTAAATAACAATCTATAAGAATTCCAGGTAGTCCGCCTAGTGCGACATAAATCCTCACCTGTTCTTTTAGGCCTTTGCATAGCCTTGCGGTGCAATATAAGCCCTAACTCGCTTAGGATTCCGAGGTCGTCGCCGGTACGACGTAAATCCTCCTATCTTTCAGGTTATTTGCATAATCGGATATTATGCAAATGTAATTCCTATAATTAATTGGCAGGATTGAAACTTAAATGTATTCATTTCCAAAATTTAAAGCCCAACATTAGGATAGTCTGGGATGTCATCGAGGTTCTCCTCGAGATCTGTGACATCCCCTACCTTTCTTTTCTCTGACTCCGAAAATAACTGTTCCACATTGCGCCTTTCACCTATTGGATTTCCTACTACCACACTTCGCTGAAAACCCTACCCTTGAATTTATGAAGATAGAAACCCTGATCTAAATTGAGAGTTCTCTCAGGTGACTTCGGTCATTTGAGGGGTAATTGACTATAGGGGCTTGCCTCTATAGGGAGCTTTAAAGACCCCAGGTAATGTAAACCCTATTTAATTCTTTTGTATTAAATAGGGGAATTTTTTGGTCCACATAAAGGTTCGCAAACCAGAACGGATGTCATGAATTTCGTGATTTATTTGATCGAGCGATATTATCAAGTAAGGTGTCTATTCTTTGGAATAGATGCGTTACTTGTGATATGACGCTCGTTCATTTAAACTGCTAAATGAATGAGATTCGTCCATTCTCATTTTTCAAATTTAAAATTTTACTTTCAAAACTAATATATATATATATATATATATATATATATATATATATATATATATATATATATATATATATATACATTAAATTAAATCTCAAAGACGCGCATTTCAGCGGCCGACATTAGCATGATTATTGACCACTCTTTTAGGATTTACTCTTTCAGAAGGCCATTGAAAATTATTAGTTGTCATTTCTTCAATTAAAGCATAAGCTTCATCAAATGATTTTGTCATTAAATAACCTCCATCAACAACATCAATTATAGATATAAGAGAACCTACCAATCAATTATAAAATGTTTAAATGATTAATCTGGTAATTCATGGTGTGGAATGATCCACTGAAAATTTGATAGCGTTTTACTATCCATTTCATACCTATTTTTGATGATATTGCACTTTAAAGAAATGTATTTTCATGATTTCATGCAGGTACAATGATTTTAGACCTTTAGAGCAAAATGAAGCAAAAAGAAGAAAATTTGGAGAAAAAAGGGGCAAAAGTCCATTTTATTGAACTAGCGCTGAACGAAGCTATCACCAGCACCGGACCGTGCCAATTTACAGAGACTTTGGATGCTAAAGGCAGAAAATAGCGCCGAACGGTGCACTATCCTGTGCCGGACCGCGCCCTATCCCGAATTCAAAATAGATTCAACGTATTTGGCCGGATTTTGGAGGGTTTCTTGAGAAACTCTTGGGAAATCAATTATGGCTAGATTTAAACCACTTTGGAGCCAAATTTAGAGAGGGAGAGAGAGTTTAGAGTGTAGAGAGAGTGTCTTTCATTTTTTTTAGGAAATCTAGGTTTTGTATTTTCTCTTTTAAGGAGTGTAAGAGAAGAAGGAAAGTGAGAAATTTCTTCTTCCTTACTTATCTAAAGAGAGAATTGTGTGTTGTTGTTAAGAAAGAAGAGGAGTCAAAGGAATTCTTTGAGATTCGCTTGGGAAGAGTTTGAGATAAGTTGTCTTTTCTTTACTATATTTGTATGACTTTGCTTTTATATATTTAATCCATGTTTTATAATATTTTCATCATGAGTCTTTAGTAGATATCTTTGTCTTCCTCATTTTCATGTGATGTGTTGATGTTGTGATATATAAATAATGTGCCGACTTATTATGGAGAATTTGTGATGACCTTTTCACTTCGAACTTCTTTTACTTTTTGATCTGGCCAATTAAATTGCTAAAACTTGTTGGGAAACATATGTTCTGAAAAGATTATGAGTTCCACAATAAAAGTGAAGGTCACATTCAATGTCCATGAATGAGTGATGTAGTTCATGGGGCTTGAGTGCAAATAAATAGGGAAATATACTTTGATGGGCATAGAATTAGAGATTTCAGAGTGACAGGCTGAAATCCTTAATTTGGTCATAGGTTTTGGAAACCAAAACAAGAGTTTGCCTTCAGGGGAAGGGAAGTGGGAGCTCTAGAGTGAGAGCAAGTATCCTCCTAGCCTAACCACAAATTTGGGGACTAAACATAGGATTATCCAATGTTCTTTATGCGCTTGGAAAAGGGGAAAGAATAGGAATGCTCCTATTTGGCACAATACATTTGCATCACTAATCTATATCATAAAAATTATCATATTATAATTGGAGAGGAGGAAGAATTTTTCTTACAACTAAACTTTGTTATAACTTTAGACTTGTGTTAGTTTAAATTGTTAGAAGATTAGAACATACTTTGGTAGGAGTTATAACTACAACTGTTTGTTATTATTTTAAGAATTGAACTTACTTGCAATTGTGTTGTGATTTGATTAGTGATTTCTGTGCTACACCATAAAAATAATTGTCTCAATGTGGGATCGATATTCAGGACTTCACTAGAGCTCTGTATTACTTGAGCGATACGTATACTTGCGTTTAGTTGTGTGACTCAGTATAAAACTAATTCAATATATATATATATATATATATATATATATATATATCCGAGTTCATAAATTTTGGCAAATTTAAAAAGTCGCACAAAGTTTTTGGCACCATTATCGGGAGGAAAGGTAATTGTCTAAATTAATTTTGTAGTATTTAAAATCTTACTTTTGAATTGCAAGTCATAATTGTGTTTGTTTATTGTTAGTGTGTTTATTGTGTTTGTATGGTAGTGTCAGATCAATAGGTTTAGTGCCTTACAATTCTGAATTAGAGCGTACTATTAGAAAAATTCGAAAACAACAAAAACAATCTGAAAATCCTCACAAAATGGTGAACAACTTAAATAATCAAAATGAAAATATACCAAAACTTTTAAGAGATTATACTAATCCAACAACATATGAAATTTACTTAGCTATCCAAAATCCTAGTGTTGCTTCTAATTTATTTGAGCTTAAACCTGCTATTATCCAAATGGTACAGAATAATCAATTTGGAGGAACACCTAATGAAGATCCTAACTTACATCTCGCTAGTTGTCTAGAATTGTGTGCTACTTTTAAATATGATGGAGTGTCTAATGATGCTGTTAGGCTTAGACTTTTTTCTTTTTCATTAAGGGATAAGACTAAGGAGTGGTTAAATTCATTAGAACCTGGATCTATTAGAACTTGGGGAAAGCTTTCACAAAAGTTTCTGTCAAATTATTTCTCTCCTGAAAAAACTGCTAAGCTGAGGAATGATATCACATCTTTTAGTCAGTTTGATGGAGAATCCATATATGAAGCTTGGGAAAGATTCAAAGATCTTTTAAGAAAGTGTCCACACCATGCTTTACCAGACTGGTTAATAATTTAATCCTTTTATAATGGATTAGTAGGATCTTCGAGATTGATTATTGATGCTGCTGCTGGTGGATCATTAATGTCTAAACCTTTTGATGAAACATATTCGTTAATTGAAGAGATGGCTACTAATAATTTTCAATGGCACTCTGAGCTGGTAAATCCTAAGAGAGTAGCTAGTATTCATGATTCTGATGAGATAACTATGATAATCTCTCAAATTTCTACACTTTCTAAGAATGGATCAATGTGGAATGAATTATTCTCCAATACCCCCAGTATTAGAGGAAAATTCATCAGAACAGATGATAGACTCTCAAATTTCTTATGAATCCTTGAATGCCATATACAACAAAGTTAATAATCCTTATTCAAATTATTATAATCCTAGTTGGAGGAATCACCCGAACTTCAACTTGAATAACATCAATGTTGTTGTTAACCCGTAATGGGGAAACAATCCTATGAATCCAGTTGGAAATCCGAACAACCAAGGAAAGACCAATTATAAACCTTCTTATCATCCTTTTTTTAATAGTAATTAATAATTTAAGGAAAAGAAGTTGTCTACTAAAAAAATGATTCTGAATACAGGTAATCAAATTCAAGCTCAAAAAATTGCAATGAATAACATTGAGAATCAATTGGGACATATCTTTACTGCGCTTAATAATAGATGATGCACCAAAAATATATACAGTTTGTGCTAAATAATTTTACCCATTTTTGGTGATATTACACTTTAAAGAAAGGTATTTTTCATGATTTGTTACAGGTATGATGATTTAAGGTTATTGGAGCGAAAAGAAGCAAAAATGAACAAATTCAGAGTAGAAAGGAGCAAAAAGGAGCAAAAAAGAGGAAAACAAGTTGTGGCACCGCTGGCACCAGAATGGGCACCGCTGGCGCCAGAATGGGCGCCGCCGGTGTCATTTTCCAGAGAGTTCAGAATTAATTCCATGATAGAGCGCCGCCGGTGCCCTATCGGGCGCCGTCGGCACCCAAAGTCGGTGGAATTCAAATTTGAAGAGTTTTTGTGACTTATTGAAGGGATGCCTATGAAAACTCTTGGGATTTCGTTCCTAACTTATAAGTAACTATTTTTGGACAAAAATAGGTGTGTCTCTTGGTCTCTCTTGTGTGTGTCTTGTGTATTGTAGTGGTTTTGGTGTGTGTTAAGTGTTAGGGTTTAGGAGAAGAGTGTGTAGAAGTGAGAATTTGAGAGGAATTCTTCTCAAAGGAGTGAAGGAGAAGGAGTAAAGTGAGAGATTGCTTCTTCCTTTCCATTCTAAAGAGGGAATTAAGTGTTGTAAAGAAGAGAGAAAATAATTCAAAGGAACTTCAAGGGAATTGCATTTTGTGGTTTATATGACTTTTATTTTATATATATAAAATTCATGTTTTATTGTATCTTCTTCATGAATTTTGAGTAGTCTCCTTTTTCTTTCTTCTTACATAGGGATGTGATGATGGATTGATGTGGATTTGATGTACTTTTAATGTATTGAAGAAATTGTGATGGTTTCATTTTGAACTTAATTTAATTTTCAATTTGGCCAATTGAATTTTTAAAATATGTTGTTGAACATTAATTCTGAAAGGATTTAATGTCTTACAATAATAATGAAGAATCCAATTTCCATGGATGAATTGCGTAGTTCATGGGAATTGAGTGCAAATAAATTAGGAAATGTGTTTTGATGGACTTCAATTTGGAGGTTTCAGGTGACAGGCTGAGATCCCCAAATTGGTTCTAAACTCGAAGGTTAGCCTTCAGGTGAAGGGTGAGTGGGAGCTCCAAAGTGAGAGCCGGTATCCTCCCAGCCTAGCCTTAGATTTTGTGACTAAGCTTAGGATATGTCAATGTTCTTTTCATGCTTGTAAGAGGGGGTACTCTTTTAAGGGTAAAGAAACATTTATGCTCCTATTTGGCACAATAACATAGATATTTATTTCATAGCATCCACACATTATATTCTCATTACAAGAGGAAAGATAATTTTCTCATATATCAAAAACCTTTCAAATACATAGTTTAGTGTGTCTGTTAGTTAATTCTGTTTTCAAAGTTATTAGAAGTAATTATAGTTTGATTAATTGTTACTGTTTTCTGCATAATGGTAATAGAAGTACGTATTAAACTTTAAGTACAATTTGATTATTGGATTTCAGTGCTACATTATCTATTGTGAAACACTTTCTTCTAATTCGTAACTTCCCTGTGGGATCGATAACCAGGACTCCATTAAAGCTCTGTATTACTTGATACGATACGTATACTTGAGTTGAGTGCTTGGACTTTACAAAATCATTATAAACATATATAAATTTGATTTCATAAATTCTTGAAATATAAAAGTCTGTGAAATGTCTCGGTCAAGTATTTGGCGCCGTTGCCGGGGAAGGTAACGAAGTAACTAAGTAAGCTAGTAAGGAAGGAAGTATAAACAATATTTATTGATAATATAATAACAAAAAATATTTACTTTGTAGTGTGTAATTGTGTGTTTGTTTACTTTTTAAAAGTATTTGTGTGATTGTATATGCGTAGTAGTGGATCTATAGGTTTAGTGCCTTACGATTCAAAGTTAGAGCGTACTGACAGAAAAACTAGAAAACAACAAAAACAAATTAAAAATCATTTTGAAATGGCGAATAATCAAGATAATCAGAAAAATGATATTGGAAATTTGCCAAGTCCTTTAAGAGATTATGCTAACAAAACAGCAGACGAAATTCACATAACTATTCAAAATCTCGATGTTGCTGCTAATTCATTTGAACTTAAACCTGCTATTATCCAAATGGTAAAAAATAATCAATTTGGAGGAACACCTAATGAGGATCCAAATGAACACCTAATGAAATTCTACCCACAAGACAAATTAATGGATGACGAATTTGTATTGACTATAGGAGATTAATTGCCGCCACAAAAAAAGATCACTTTCCTCTTCCTTTTCTTGATCAAATGCTAGATAGACTTGTTCGACACAAGTACTACTGCTTTCTGGATGGATATACTGGTTACCATCAAATACCTATTACTCCGGAGGATCAAGAAAAGACAACATTTCTAGCCCTTATGGAACTTTTGCTTTCGAAGAATGTAATGCACATGCAACATTTCAGAGATTTATGATGTCTATCTTTAGTAGTATGATAGATAATGAAATAGAAGTTTTTATGGATAATTTCTCTATATTCAGGACTTTATTTGAAATTTTCCTAGAAAACTTAGCAAAAGTTTTGGAGCTCTGTGAGAAAACAAATCTAGTTCTGAATTGGGAGAAATGTCAATTTATGGTTGCAGGAGGAATTGTGCTTGGGCATAAAATTTTTGAATATGGTATGGAGGTCGATCCTACTAAAATTAGAGTGATTGAGAGATTGTCGCCACCCACTACAGTGAGAGAGGTGAGGAGTTTCTTAGGATACGCTGGATTTTACAGGCAATATATTTAAGATTTTTCTAAAATTACCAAAACTTTGTGCCAACTTTTAGAAAATGATAGAAAATTTGATTTTAATGATGAATGCTTGAGTGCTTTCAAGTTATTGAAAGAGAAATTAATCACTGCACCTATAGTTGTTTCACCAGATTGGGAGAAACCATTTGAACTTATGTGTGATGCGAGTGATAATGCGATCGGAGTAGCATTGGGGCAAAGACATGATAAAGTTTTCAAAGTCATTTACTATGCTAGTAAAACTCTTAATGAGGCTCAAATTAATTATACCACAACTGAAAGAGAGTTATTAGCTATAGTATTTTCATTTGAAAATTTTAACTTTATTTAATTGGAGCTAATAGTATTGTGCATACTAACCATTCGACTATTAAATATTTAATGCAAAAGAAGGACGCGAAAGCTAGAATAATTAGATGGATACTTCTTCTGCAAGAATTTGATTTTATGATAGTTGATAGGAAGGGAGCCGATAACCAGAGAGCTGATCATCTGTCAAGATTAGAGTATGATATATTATCTGAATTTGAGAAGGAAGTTACAGAAATTTTCTCTGATGAGCAACTTTATACTATTATGGGTTGCAATTTGCCTTGATATGCTGATATTGTGAATTATATTGTAAGTGACATTGTACCATCAGATTTAACAGGCAACAACAAAAAAAATTTAAATATGATGCAAGATTTGGGATGAGCCCTATCTATATAAACAGTGTAAGGATCTGATTATTAGGAAATGTGTGCCACAAGAAGAAACCAATTTGATTATTCAACGATGTCATGATTCTGAATTTGGAGGTCATTTGGTTCTGATAAACTTGCTTTTAAGATTTTACAATCTGAATTTTATTGGCCTCCTCTTTTTAGAGATGTTTATAAATTTATTAAATCATGTGATCGATCTCAGAGAGTAGGTAATATCTTTAAAAGAAATGAGATGCCTCTAAATTATAATTTAGAAGTTGAAATTTTTGATGTATAGGGATTAGATTTCCTGGGACCATTTACTCCTTCATTTAGAAATTTATATATATTGGTTGTCGTTGATTATGTCTCGAAATGGATTGAAGCTATTGCTTTACCTAGATGTGATGCTCGGAGTGTTTCAAAATTTTTTAAAGAAAAATATATTTACAAGATATGGAATGTCAAGAGTGATCATAACTGATGGTGGATCCCATTTTAGGAATAGTCAAATTAAGAGATTGATTGAGAAATATAATATTAATCATAGAATCTCTACTGGTTATCATCCCCAGACTAGTGCTTTAGCAGAAGTGTCTAATCGTGAAATTAAAAGAATTTTGGAGAAAACTGTGGATAATCATAAAGTAGATTGGTCTGCTCGATTAGATACTGCTTTATGGGCTTATAGGACTGCTTTTAAAACCCCTATTGGAATGTCTCCTTATAGATTAGTGTTTGGTAAGACTTACAATTTACCTGTTGAACTTGAGCATAAAACATATTGGGCGATAAAATAGTTGACTTTTAATTTGAAAAATGCTGGAAAAAAAGATTTATGCAATTGAATGAATTAGAAGAGATTAGAAATGCATCTTATCACAATCATAGGATCTATAAAGAGAAAATGAAATTGTGGCATGATCGGAAAATATTGAGAAAGAAATTGGAATTTGGATAAAAAGTTTTGTTATACAAAACAAGATTGAAGTTATTTCCTGGAAAGCTCAAGTCTAGATGGTTAGGACCTTTTACAGTTGTAAAAGTTCATTCTTTTAGAGCTTTTGATATTAAAGATCCTGATACTAGAAAGATTTTCAAAGTTAATGGGCATCGATTAAAGCCTTACTTTAATGGGTTTCAACCTGACTTCAAAGAGGTTTTAATGCTTAGTCATCTTGATTAACTGAATGGTTTGTCAGGCTGGCGACGTTAAACCAAGCGCTTAATGGGAGGCAACCCATATGTATCTGTGTGGTGTGTTTGCTTGTTCGATGTAGTTGTGCTATTTAGATAGTTGTTTTTTTGAATCCTAATTACTCCTAAATACTTTTAAAATTGATAAATAGTGGATTGAATTGAGATATTGAAATATTTTGGTTCAAACGAAGTTTGGTGAAATTTTTGACCACTAGCGCCGCCGGCGCCTTATCGCATGAATACTGAACTTACAAGTTTGAGCGCCGCCGGTGCCCAAAACCTGTTGACTATTTTTGAAGTTTCTAAATGTGAGTTTTGGCAGTTTTGAGCGGGATCTTCATCCTTATAACTTCCTAAACTCTATTTTAGACTTCCTAATTCCAGAAAAACAAAAACTACCATTCCCAATTCGCATCCCATGGATTCCTACTCTATAGAAACCCCTAGATCTCGCATGTTTAACCGAAGGAAGTTCATAAGTTTCAAGGCGGAGCGATTGTTCAACAAAGTGATGATGAAGAGGAGGATTATCATAAAAAGGGGCTTCATAAATCGAGGTATGGATAATCCTACTACGAGAATTGAAGAGATAATTAAGGAGAGACGTTGGGAAGTGCTTTGCTACACTAACGCTGCCGTAGTTGTTCCTGTCGTGAAAGAATTCTATGCAAATCTTCACGGGATCAACCAAGGGTTCGTATTTGTGCAAGGTAGGTTCATGCAATTCACTCCTGCAAAAATTAACGATCTCTTTATGATCGAGAATGTACCTATTTGCCATTATTCTAATTTCAATGACACGAGTGATAATATGAATGATGTGTATCATTATTTTACGGATGAGAATGAGGATTGTGAAATTAGAGAAAATGGATATATTAGTTTCTGTCGGCATATTTTTAGGTTATGTGTTTTATTTTAAAAAGGGGTCGCCTAACAGAAGTTGTCGGCGAACTTTTAATTTAATTTAAATAAATAATTTGAAATAAGTAGTATTTGATTTTTGAAAATAATTTTAAATTTGAAGATTTTAAGATATGAAATCAAACCGATCTCACATCCCAAATAGTTTATATAAACGAGCACCGCACCGCAAACCGTGTATCTATCCCTAAGGATAGACACACCGCTTGATGGTGGGGCTCGGTTAAATAAACTAGAAGATTTGTGACATCCGTTTGGTACTGCGAACCAATTTTATAAGCCGACAAATTCCCTCGCTTAATATGAAAACATTAAACGGGGTTTATATTACTCAGGTTCTTTAAAATTCCCTATAAGGGCAAGCCCCTATAGTTAATTACATCTTAAGTGACGGGAATCACCTAAGAAAACTCTCGATAATAATCAATAATTCTGCTCTCAAGAATTTCAAAGTTTAAGTTTTCAAAGAATTGAATTTTTGAATCTCAATAGGGAATGGATCAAGTTTGGAACATTTTATTTTGGGAATTCGAAAGGAAGAAAAGTAGGAGAAATTACGGATTCGAAGTGAACTTCGATAATCTCCCGACTATCCTATTGTTTGGCTTGGATTTAGGAAAGTCCTAACGTTCATTTAATGTTTTAATCTTGCCAATTTTAGTTAATTAGGGCTTATATTTATATGATAGAATCATACAAATTGCACTGGAAGATATGAGGGTTTATGTCGTATCGGACGACTACCTCGGAATCCTAAGACCGGTTAGGGCTTAATTTGCAATGCAAATGCACTAACGAAGAGTTGAGGATTTATGTTGCACTAGAGCAAACTACCTCGAAGTCCTATGGTTTTGTTGTTTAATTCTAGGAAAGTTTTGTTGATGTCGACACGAGTTTTGCGACGACGATGGTCGTGCTTGCCCACCATGCTCCGAGCTCCTTGTTGTTGCGAGAGGTTTAGTTGTAGAAGTCATAAATCGGGAGATGAGAGAAGTGTTTGGTTTAGAGAAGTCTTAATTTCCAAGTGTTCTTTATGTTTTAATTAAAACGGATCTTAAAGTTGATTAAACAGAACCGATTAAGATCCCGCGGTTCCGTCATCCCGACACAGTTATTTTCATCGAATTCACTTAGTCCGGATGAATTTGCTAAACTCAACTAAATGAGTTCCGCACTTTCATTTAGACCGTGGGAAATCCCGTTAGCAACACGTGGGTTACATCATCCGAGTTATTCCCGATCATTCGATGAGACGTTTTAATTTAGTTGTAGTTGTAGTTTTGTTGTTACGTTTGTGATTAAATTTTGAGTTGTCTTATATTTTGAAATGTTGTGGAGGTGAATTTTATCTTGTAGTGTCTTTTAATTTAGTTATGGGTTTCAGTTTTGGTTTCTATCCTAAAGGTGTAGGTTTTCATGCAACAATTGTTTTATCATGCAAGAAAAGTAAAGTGCATTTGCAATAAAATAAATTGCAAGAAAATAAATTGCAGTAAAATAAAAGCGTACCTGGAGGGTCTTCCCGTCATCCCAAACTGCACTTAAAACACAATTAGAATATTTAAGCAAGTTCCTGGTAAAGCTAAGGGAAAGATTTATGGTTTTCTACCAAGTTCTTAATCCTATAGCTAGTCATTTCCTATGACGTCTAGGTTCTCGTGTTTTTAGTTTGAGGACGATTTTCTTCATCAAAGAATAACTAAGTTCAATTGTTCTTATAAATGTCCTATCATATTGAGGAAGTGCTTAGGAAGGATCCCAAACATCTTTTCGATATTTCTAGGATTGTTTTAAGTCCAAGAGAATTTAATTATGTAAATGAATCGATCGTCCGAGGTTTTCAAATTTTATTAACTTGCTCAGTGAACTAGGACATTTGAATATCCTATAAGTGAAGTAACATTTCATTTTATATTCTGTTTAGGAGTTATGATAACTAAAGCTCTTGAGGGTAAATTGGTGTTCAAATGGTTCGTGATTCAAATTTAAGTTCAGATTAATGATTTAAATTCGGAATAAGATTGTTCAAGTTTATTTTAGTATTTATTTTTCGAGTTCTTTTAATGTTACTTAGTGTGATGTTATTTAATTCAACTTAATTCAATTTAATTTAATTTAATTTAATTTAATTTAATTTAATTTAATTTATTTAATTTAATTTAATTTAATTTAATTTAATTTAATTTATTTTAATTCATTTATTTAATTTAATTTAATTTAATTTAATTCTATTTATTTAATTTAATTTATTTAATTCAACTTTTAATCTTAATTTAATTTAATTTAATTTTAATTTAATTTACTTAATTTAATTTAATTTTTAATTTAATTTAATTTAATTTTAATTGAAATTTTTGAAAGAGTTTAATGATTTAATTTTAGTTTAATGATTAAGTCTTTTAATATTTTAAATTTGAGTTATTATTTTAATTAAGAGTTGAATATTAATGAGATGATTAATTTAGGGATTTTTAAATTAAAGAATAAATCTCTTCCTAATAATATCCCTATTTTAATAATTCCAATTTTATTATTCTTCCAAATTTAATCAATTATTTAATTAATGTTTAATCATTTTAAATTGCTCGATGGGTTTCTACCCTTTAATTATTTAAATTTCAATCATCCAAATCAGATTAGGATCAAATATTTTACTTGTTAAAAAAAAATTTATTAAACCTAAAGTTTTAATTAAGGGTTAAAATTTAATTACCATTTTTGCCCTTTAAGCTTAATAATTTTATAACTCACTAAATTGAATTCAAATGAACTTGAAATTTTTATGTGACTTCACTCATATGTCAATAAAGACATGAGAGGAGAAAATATGATTTTTCTGTATTTAATTTATTTATATAATTATTTTTAGTAGAAAATAGAGATTTTCAAGGAAAATTTGATAACATGACCAAAGGAAAGTTTCTGTCCTTAAGAAAATTAGGGGACATTCCTAATGACCAGAGGACCACTTGGACCAAAATTTGTGATTTTTTGAATTATATTTTATTTATTAGAATTATTTTAAGTTCTGGAGTATTAATTAATTTAAAAATAGAATACAAGTTGAAAAATGAATTTTATAATTTTTTAAAATTCTCTCTGATATCAAGGATTCCAGAGAACCAAACTTTACAATTTTCTGATTTTTCTATGATTTATTACAATTATTTTAGTGAAAATGCTAGAAAATACATTTTTTTAATTTTAAAATTACCCTAGAGCTTTAAAATTTAATATCTCACTAAATAGACCTAGGAAAAATATGGGGTTTGTTCCTAAGTGATTAAAATTTAAAATGTGACATTTTGGTGAATTTTATTATTTTTGTGATTTTTATTATTTTTTAATTATTAAAAAATATTAAAATAATATTAAAAATCAACTTTTTTAGAAAATTGAAATTTTAATTTTCTTAAACTCCCTGATATCAGAGAGACTCCAAAACCAATTTGGTAAATTTTTGAAAGATATTTTGAAAGTTATGAATTTTTAAAGTTTAAAATGACTAAGTGGCTTAATCAACCCAATTAGTGGGGCTAAACAAGTCCAATTGACCTCAAATTTTTATGGTGGGTTCCTCTGATCCTAAAGGTCAGTGGAGAATTGATTTCAAGTCAATTTGATTTATGGTTAACTCTAATTAATTAGAGACCTATTTTGGGTGTTTAAGCCAATTAGGGTTAATCTGAGTGAATTAACTCAAATCCTATTTTTCCTAGGGTTCTCTGGTCATAAGGAACATCACCAAATTTTCCTAGAATTTATTACACAACATGCTATTTATTGGAATTAAAATACTCAAAACAGTGACATGAATTTGAAAAATCAATAACTCTTCATAGGGTGGCCTCCGACTTTGGAAAATTCAGGGAATGTTCCCAAATTCGGAGGCTTCAAAAGCCCTATGGTCTCGATGCCATGGTGAATTGTATACATGCATGGAGAGTTAAATGTATGCAGAGAGTAAATAAATTATAAAAAATAAAATACTTAATGAAATTAAATGATTTCTTTTCCACATTATTCTCCTCTGTTCACTGAGCAAGAGGGTATTTTTATTTTATTTTTCTGATTTTCCTACACAAAGATATGAATTTTCCAAGTTTAGGGAATTAAATAAATCGAGAAAATACCCTATTTTTCTATTTATCCGAGTCGGCGCCGCGTCGGCCTTAGCCTCTCCGAAGCGGTACGTGTCGCGCTGTGATTGGGCGCCGCCATCTGAGTCAGCCGTCCCGGGACCCGCAGTTCATGTAACATTCTCTGGTCCGGCGCAATCTGATCCGTCCGCTCGATACACGCGCGATCCAACGGCTCCTGGTCATCGTCTACGACGCGGTGTGCACCCGTGACCGTCAACCTTCTAACCCTAATTTCTCACTCGATTCTCGATGGATTTTCGTGTTCTTATGCTCTCATGGATTCGTCTTGAAGAGACGAACACATCCATACGGTAAACATGCATTGAAATTTACTCAAATGAAATGGAGAATCTCTGTAAGCTCGGGAAGAAGAATGAGTTCATACCTTTGCTCAGAGAAGTGAAGCTTCGATCTGAGAGTTGTTGCACCTTCGATTGGATCCTAGCAAGCTCCAGATGAAGTCTCCTGGTCGGTGAATTATCTAGGTTGGACTTCGACCACAGCCGATCACAAAGCTTGGAGTCTGGAGCAACTGGGTGGCCTGGAGATGGGGCTTTTGCTGGTGGACACCTTCCCTTGGTCTGGTGAAGGTGTAGGACCAATCAATTTGGGGATTGGTTTACTGTGGAGAAGTGTCCTGGTTTTGGGTGGAATTTCGACTGCGAAATTGAGCTCACAGAGAAGAAATGGCAGGGGGATCTCACTGGGGATCAAGTGCTCTGTGTATGGGGAGGTGTCTGGAACAATTTTGGCAGAGTTTTGGCAAGGTTTGTGCAACTCTTCTTCTATGGCCGAGAGGGGGTGGTGTTTAAATAGGCATGGCTGGAGGCTCTCCCAGGGGGGTTTAATGGTTGGGATCAGCTGCTCTGGTGAGGAGAAGAACAGCTGCAATGGCCATTTGGAGTGAGGCAGCTCAGCAAGGTGGAATTCCAAAATTTGGCTCCTCCCAAGGTCTCGGCCATGGTGTTTTCCGGCGACCCAGGCGGCTGGCCGGCAAGCATGGGTCACTCTCGAGTCCGGGTGGGTCGTGGCTGGAGGCTTGTGCGATCGGTGGGCCTTGCCATGTGTAAAGGGTTTGAATCAAAATGGCATGAGGAGGTGGCTTCTTTTGCACTTGGTTTGGTCAACCCATTGAAAATGGGCTTGGTTCACCTCTCCATGGTTGATTTGGGCTGAGGGAGGATCGGGTAAATCGGCTAGAAAAGGGTGGAAAGGTCACCATCCATGAATATTTTGATTAATCATGGATTAAGGTGAAGCATTAAAAGGGTTAAAACCTTTTTAAGGGGGCTTAAAAGAGGCTCCTCCTTTTGCCATTAATGGCTTGATCACATGTCAAACCTTCCATGGCTTCATGTGGCTTGTTCATGGCTTGCATTTGGCTCCATTTGGCTTAGGAAAAGTTTAGTCAATTTCATGGAAATAGAATTTAGGAATTTTGGTACTTTGGTGGAGAATTTTCATGAAGCTTGATTTGGAATGGCTTAATGATGATTTTAGGACTTAGGTATTGAGTTTAATTGAAAGTATGATGAGGGGAAATGTCATGTGGGCTTTAGGATGATTTGGGCTCATTGAAATGGTTTTAGATGGGCTTTTAAAATGGTTTAGGAAAGTGGGCTTTTGAATTTTAAAATGGATTTTGGGATGAAATTTTGGTAAAGGCTTGGGCCAAATAATTGTTGAGTTTGGTTTAGGGATGCTTCATGAGTGGTTTGAAACAAGTTTGAGGTGATTTGGGTTTGAATTGGGTTGGATATGGGCCTTTTTGGTAAAGTGGCTAAGGTGGGCCAAAATGGGCTACCATGGGCCAAAGTTGGGCTAGAGTTGAAATTGATGTAAAATTAATGTTGGGAAATGTTTATGGGAGTGTTTCAAAGAGGTTTTGGCTTTGGTTAGGTTTTGATTTTGGGATTTGGGCTCATTTGGGCTAGGTTTAAGTTTAGGTCAAAATTGGGCTTTTTGATTTTGGGTTGAATTTGAGTGGGGTTTGGGTCTAAATTTTGGGCAAATCATGTTAGTGTTTTGTTTATGGGGATGTTAAGGAAGGTTTGGAAAAGATTTGAGGTTAATTGGAGTTGAATTGGGTGAGTTTGGGTTAGGTTTAGGTCATAGGTCCAAATTGGGCTTTAAGGCCAAAAGTGAAATTGGATCCCAATGCCACTCAAATTGGGCTTGGATTGGGTCTGGATTGGTGTTGGGGATGTTGAATTGAAGTTTAGAATTGAATTGGACCAGAATTTGGGTCAATTGGGTGGGTTAGGTTTGACATTGGGTTTACTTTGGGTTAAAATGGGTCAAATTGGGGGTTTTGATAAAAGTGGGGTAAATTGACAAAATTGGCCCATGGTGTAGTTGAACAAAATGAAATTGGGAATATTTGGGATTTTCTGGAATTTTCTGGGAATTTTCTGAATTTTTGGATTTTTGGGTCAAGAGGGGTATTTTGGGTATTTGAAAGGTATTGGGGGGTATTTTGGAATTTTTGGCATTTTTGGGTATGGATGATCAATTTAAGTGGTGTGGAGATGTTTGGGATTGATTTTGGAGAGTTTTGGGTAATTTGGAAATTTTTGAGAAATTCGGGTAGTTTTAAAGGCATTTGGTAGGTTAGGCGGGGTGTAGGGTCCCTGGGGTTAAAAATTGAAAATTTGGAAAATTGAAGATTGGGTGGATGTAAGTGGAATACAACCATTTTGGTTGAGCCATGAAGCCATATCAAGCCCACATGAGCCATGAAGGGACTCATTCGAGGCATTCACTATGTTGTTCCTAACCTCTTAGCCGAGGGCTTAGGGGTTAAGGACCATCCATGTGAATCACCTACATGAGTCGGGAGGTCAAGTTGGCTAAGGGTGTGTTTTTTAGGAGGTGTATGGAAGTGTAGTGTGTGTGTAGTGTATGTGTAAGTCGGCCCTCACCAAACCGGGCCACCGGTGGCGGTCCTGAGGCCGAAAGAGTCCTATAGGAACTCATCCTTTAAACTTCCATATTTGATTTCAACCCTCTAGGTGATTAGGGGTTTACGGTCAAGTTTGTGGAGTTTGCGAGGAGTTAAGAAGTGGTTTGAATTTCTAAAAGGTGGGTCCCAATTCTAATCCTCTAAGATAGTCAAAGGAAAAGCCTAAGGCTAGATCCTAAGTACTAAAGAGAAGAAGAGAAGACCTCATCAAAAATGAGGTCAACAGCTTCCCATCTGCATCTCTAAATCCAGTGTTAAAGCAGTGGCACTACTTTATTTCGACAAAGTTATTTCCAACATTGAAGATTAGCAAGGTGACTAAGGAAAGTGCCATTTTGAATTTCGTATTCAAACTGGGAGGCCGATTGACATTGGTAATATAATTGTGAAATCAGCTTTGGGATTAATTGTTTATGGATCTAAATATGGTCTTGGACACTCGTCCACCATATTTCTGTTATGTAGTCAATCACAAGTTCCATATGAAAGTTGGGAAAAAGGTTCTTCTTCCATGGATGTCTATTGATCCAACTAGTCCTTATGACTACCAAATAGTGGGAGATGAAGATGATATGAATTTGCATGCTGATCAAACCAACACAGACTTCACAAACGATTCAAACCTATTTTCCTGAAAGTTCCAGAATGATATTGAAGAAGATCAAACAGTTGAAAAAAGAGGTATAGAACATTATGAATGCAATCAATAACATTTCTGATTTATTCAATCATATAGATTGAAGAACGAAGGAACAATTTGATCACACTGGTCGAATTGAGATGAGCTTGATTAATCTGATGAAGAAGAACACAGTGATTGCTGAGGATTCATCTGACGAATTTCCATTTCGTCCATTCTATAATTTGTTCATGCATCAGCAATCAATTAGAGACATTAGAGGAGAGGATAGTTCTGAAACCGATGTGGAGTAATTATTGGATTCTACTTATGCTTGTTGTGTGTTTAGTTTACTTTGCTTAATTATGCTTGGTGTGTATAGTATTTACTTTGCTTTGTAATTTGAATTTGGATTTGGATATGCTTACTTTCATTGTGTGCTTAGATTTTAGTGTTTGCCTATCGTAGCGTAATTGCAACACTAAACATCTAAGAGTTGTTGGTTTGGTTTGAATGAACATATTTGGTGTTTATGTTGTAACTTGGACTTTATATATAAAAGTTTGTTGTGTATTGTTTGTGTAAAGAATTGTGTTAGTTATTGCTTGTGAGATGAAGTAGATGCTTATTGAAGTGTTAAACAACATTGTGGAAGTCGAAACAATCGAAATTACGAAAAAATTTTTGGACCCAGAAAAAATTTTGGACTGGCGCCGCCGGCGCCCAAATCCAAAGAGTTTGGCAATTTCTTTTAAATAAAGTGCCGCCGACGCCCGAACACAGTAAAAGGCCGAAAACCCTCGATTTTGCAATTTTTACCCTGGGACCCGCAAAATTTTCCATTGCTTTCGTCTTCCTCCTCCATTTTTGCGATTTTGAAGACCTAGGGCTTGCTAGATCTCGGATTTGAGGAGATTTCAAAGCTTTTTGAGGCCGGATCTACACTTCTCTTGGTAAGAGATTCACTTTAAGTTAAAAATTTTTTATTTTCACCATGGAAATCTATCACATTGCTTAGGTTGAAGTTTTTGGAGATTTAAAGAGATTTGAGATTTCCATGATGAAATTTGCCCTTACTTGTTTAGAATAGTATTTAGAGTTTGTTACATTGTGAATTTGGGATTTATTGGAATTTTCTTGCAAATTTTAGAAATTCACATGGCTCCAAGGATGAGTAAAGGGAAGAGGAAATTGGATTTTGATGAAGAAAAATTAGTTAATATTAAAGCACAATTTAGCTTTAACTGTTACCTTTACAATAAGAAGTGAGTTTAGTATCGAGCTTTTGATAGTCCTCGTGGATCTGTATAACAGTTAATTGCAAAGCGAAACTCGGAACGATTTTGTTATTTTACTACGAATGCTGTTTTGGGAGTTGTTAGAGAGTTCTATGCTAATGTGCCCTGGATTGAGACTGAGTATGTGTTAGTTAGAGAAATAATTGTTGAGTTAACTCCTTAACGTATCAATGCTTTCTATCAGACTATGGAACCATTTTTTTGTGAATATGAAAATTTTGATACTCGAGGGGAAAATATGAGAGAAGTGATTGCTTTTTTTACAGATGGATGAGGGGAATGGAAGATAAGTAAAAAACATATTATTAACTTCCCCGCTTCCACATTGAATGTCGCATCAAAAGTTTGGCATTATTTCATCTCTGCGAGACTATTACCTTCTTATCACCATAGCGAAGTTACAAGGGATAGAGCAATTCTGAACTATTGTATTCAGAAGATGAAAAAGATTGATATTGGAGCTATTGTCTACAAGAACATTTAGACTATTGCTAGAGGCGAGACAACTAGTGGATTAGGGCATCCTGCCTTAGTTCATGCCCTGTGTGTTCAGTCTGTAGTAGAGTTTAATAGTTCTGAAGAAGTGGCTATACCGTTGAGACCAATTACAAAGACTATTATTTGTACTTACGAGTCTCATGTGGGAGCCCGAGTAGAGAGTAGGAGTACTGATATTCCTACTACGAGTTATGATGTTCCATCTACATCTGAGCCGCCTACCTTATCTGATATTATGGAGCAACTGAGATTGCAAAGTGCTAGTATGGATAGACTCCATGGTAGGATGGATGTGTTTGAGGCCAGAAGTGATGTGAATGAAGATTATCTGCGGAGGAGAGTTGAGTTCGATATTGCCTATTATGACGTTCAGGTCAGATTTATGAGGGGGGAGTCCGATGTGATATTTCGTACTTGCCCCAGTTATACACCATATAGACCTGACCCTGCTGATGACCCTGCTGATGACCCTGCTGATGACCCTGCTGATGATCCTAGTGATGGAGATTGGTAGATTGTTTGTTTCTATTTCTGTTGTTCTTATTGTATTGTGTTGTACTGTTGTGATGTATTAGTTATTTGTTTTTCATGTGATGTGTAACCCTGTTAGTGTATTGTTATGTTGAAACATTGAAATTGTTAGCTGGACTGTGTAGTGCTGTGATAGTTTGTTTAGTAGTTATGGTGTTTTGTTGGATGTTTAGATGTTTAAATTTAATTTCTCTTTACCCATGCAAATGTTTAAAATATTTATATCACTGTTACTAATTGTTTCATGCCTGCTAGTTGTCAATTTTGACTAATACCAGATAGCTGTTGAAGATTTTAAGATCCCAGCACAAAAATGTTAGTTTTCTTTTAATGTCTACTGTTTCAAATTTATTGAAAAATTTAAGTTTAGGGGAGGGTAGAGAAATATTAACTTTATTTGTTCTCAATTATTATATTTTCAAAAATTATTAGCATAACTTCTCGCAGTTAAACCTCACTGTAGGTAACTAAAACTTTATATTTCAGTTGAATATTATGGAAGGATTGGATGAAAGTTTTAGTAATAAAGATTAATTTTATAAGGGTAAGATATTTGTTATGAAAGGATTTGATTATAGTTAACTATTTAAGTAAAGAAAACTGTAGTTTTGAAATGTTAAGGGACTTAAAGTATTGTGTGTCAAGAAAAGATTGTGACTTTATGATGAATAATAAAGCTTAATTATAAAGTAAGGAAGTGTCTCAAGTTTGATCTTTAGAAAGAGGAGAGTGAAGTTCAAAATCATTAAAGGCTATCCAGATATAGTAATCCTCATTAAAAAAAAAGAGAGAGAAGAAAAAGGAAAGAAGGATTGAAAAACAATCCAGAGAAGAAAGAAAGAAAGAAGAAAAAGAAAAGAAAAAGAAAGAAAAATATTTATGGGGAGAAGCTTGAGGAGATACCTAATAAAAAATTTGTTTCACTTGAGTCACCCTAAAGGGAGAATCTCATTTCATTTCTGAATTTATATTTACAGTATTGGCCTACATTCTGACGAAGTTTGCATGAACTCCTTTTTCACATAGTCTTTCAAGGCACTCTTAATGTAACAAATTATGGTTAAGCTTGAAATAAATAGAAGACTAGAACCCTTAGACTTGATTACTGAATATTCTTATACCTGTAATGTTGACCTTAGTTACTGAATTTCTTTCTAAAAGTCTTACCAATATATTCTTTTGAATGAAAAAGTTTTGGTGTCCTACGGTTGAAAAATACATTGCACAGAGTTATATTTTATGTAGTAAAAAAGATTACTTGAGGACAAGTAATAGTTAAGTTTGGGGAATTTTGATACACCAAAAATATATAAGGTTTTTGCTATATAATTTTACCTATTTTTAGTGATATTGCACTTTAAAGAAAGGTATTTTTCATGATTTGTTGCAGGTATGATGATTAGGTGATTGGAGCGAAAAAAAGCGAAAAGGAACGAATTTAGAGCAGAAAAGAGCAAAAAGGAGCAAAAAGGAGAAAACAGGTTCTGGCGCCGCGGGCACCCTTTTCCAGAGAGTTCATAATTAATTTGACGATAAAGCGCCACCGGCGCCCTATTGGGCGTCGCCGGTGCCCAAAGTCGATGGAATTCAAATTTGAAGAGTTTTGGCAAATTTTTGAAGGGATGCCTATGGAAACTCTTGGGTTTTCGTTCCAAACTTGTAAGTAACTATTTTTGGACAAAAATAGGTGTGTCGCTTGGTATCTCTTGTGTGTGTCTTGTGTATTGTAGTGGTTTTGGTGTGTGTTAAGTGTTAGGGTTTCGGAGAAGAGTGTGTAGAAGTGAGAATTTGAGAGGAATTATTCTCTAAAGAGTGAAGGAGAAGGAGTAAAGTGAGAGATTGCTTCTTCCTTTCCATTCTAAAGAGGGAATTAAGTGTTGTGAAGAAGAGAGAAAAGGATTCAAAGGAACTTCAAGGGAATTGCATTAGGGAAGAGAAAGAGATAAGTTGTATTTTCTTTTGTGGTTTGTATGACTTTTTTTATATATAAAATCCATGTTTTATTGTATCTTCTTAATGAATTCTGAGTAGTCTCCTTTGTCTTTCTTTTTGCATCGAGATGTGATGATGGATTGATGTGGATTTGACGTGCTCTTAATGTATTGAAGAAATTGTGATGGTTTTTTATTTCAAACTTAATTTACTTTTCAATTTGGCCAATTGAATTGTTAAAATATGTTGTTGAGCATTAATTCTAAAAGTATTTAATGTCCTACAACAATAATGAAGAATCCATTCAATTCTCATGGATGAATTGCATAGTTCATGGGAATTGAGTGCAAATAAATAGGGAAATGTGTTTTGATGGACTTCAATTTAGAGGTTTCAGGGTGACAGGCTGAGATCCCCAAATTGGTTCTAAGATTAGTAACTAAACTCGAAGGTTAGCCTTCAGGTGAAGGGTGAGTGGGAGCTCCGAAGTGAGAGCCGGTATCCTCCCAGCCTAGCCTTAGATTTGTGACTAAACTTAAGATATGTCAATGTTATTTTCATGCTTCGAAGAGAGGGGTACTCTTTTTAGGGTAAAGAAACATTTAAGCTCCTATTTGACACAATAACATAGATAATTATTTCATATCATCCACACATCATATTTTCATTGCAAGAGGAAAGATATTTTTCTCATATATTAAAAACCTTTTAAATACATAATTTAGTGTGTCTGTTAGTTAATTCTATTTTCAAAGTTATTAGAAGTAATTGTAGTTTGATTAATTGTTACTGTTTTCTGCATAGTGATAGTAGAAGTACGTATTAAAATTTAAGTGCAATTTGAGTATTGGATTTCAATGCTACATTATCTATTGTGTAACACATTGTTCTACTTTGTAACTTCCCTTTGGGATTGATAACCAGGACTCCATTAGAGTCTTGTATTACTTGATACGATACGTATACTTGCGTTGAGTTCTTGGACTTTACAAAATCATTATAAACATATATAAATTTGAGTTCAGAAATTCTTGTAATATAAAAGTCTGTAAAATGTCCCAATTAATAGACCTTCTGTAAATCTTCCTAGCAACGTTAAGATCAACCCAAAGGATCAAAACAAGGAGCAAATTAAGGTTATTCAATTAAGGAGTAGAAAATTATTGGAACCAAGAGTGCAAAAAGAAGTCGAAGTTGAAAGAGCCGAAGTGAACATTGAGAAAGGTTCTAATAGGATATATCCTGACGAATATTTGCTTGAACCAATGAAGATAACTGTTGAAAAACTACCTCCTCATTTTCCTCAAAGACTAAAGAAATAGAGCATGGATAATATATTTGCAATGTTTTTGTAAATTCTTAAGAAATTAACGATTAATTTTCCTTTTGTTGAAGCATTAGAGCAAATGCCTGATTATGCAACGTTTATGAAGGATATTCTTAAAAAGAAAAGAAAGTTCAAACACCACGAGACTGTTGCACTTAGTGGTGAGTTTAGTGAAATTATTCAGAAGAAGCTTCCTGAAAAACTTAACGATCCAGGTAGTTTCACTATCCCGTGTGCTATAGGTGAGAAATTTTTTGGAAGAGTTTGATGTGATCTTGGAGCTAGTATTAATCTTATGCCTTTATCAACTTTCAAAAGATTGGGAATAGAAGAAATTTCACATACATTTGTGAGACTTCAATTGGCTAATCGTTCTATCACTTATCCTAAAGGAGTTGTGGAAGATGTATTAGTGAAGGTGGATAAATTTGTCTTTCCTTTGGACTTTATTGTATTAGATATGGAGGAAGATAAAGAAATTCCAATTATTTTGGGAAGAACATTCCTTGCTACTGGGAGAGCTATGATCGATGTTCAAAAAGGAGAATTAACTATGAGAGTCAATGATCAAGAGGTAACTTTCAATATTCTGAAATCTATGAAATACCCTTCAACTGAAAAAGATGAAGAGTGCTTTCAAATGGAAATCTGCGATTATTTGAGAGATCATTTTAAATAAGTATTTGAAGAAAATTTGGAATGTTAGGATGAAAATGAAAGTGAAAGTGAAGATGATTTGGATGATATGAAAAATAAAAAGTTAGAATTTGTTCAGGAAAGATTTGAAAGATTGGATACTATGGAAAATGGAGATAAAAGTTTAATTCCATTTATCATTAAACCCCCTAAACTTTAGCTGAAAATTCTCCCTAATCATTTGAAATATATGTTTTTAGAAGAATAATTTACTTTACCAGTCATTGTATATTCATATTTTAATGAATATCAAGAACAAAAATTATTGGACACCTTGAAAAGATACAAAAAGGCTTTTAGTTGGTCCATAACTGATATTAAAGGAATCAGTCCATCGATTTGTATGCATAGAATTTTGTTAAATGAATAACATAAACCTAGAGTTGATTCACAAAGGAGACTAAACCCAATAATGAATGAAGTGGTTAAAAAAGAGATTTTAAAATGGTTAGATGCTGGAATTATATATCATATTTCTGATAGTGTTTGGGTAAGCCCAATTCATTGTGTTCCTAAGAAGGAAGGAGTGATTGTTAACATAAATGTTCGAAATGAAATCATACTGACAAGATAAGTCACTGGTTAACGAATATGTATTGATTATAGAAAATTAAACACTGCCACCAGAAAACATCACTTTCCCTTACCTTTTTTAGACCAAATGCGAGACAAACTTGCTGGACACAAGCACTATTACTTTTTGGATGAATATACTAGTTATCACTAAATACCTATTGCTCCTGAGGATCAAGAGAAGACTACATTTACTAGCCCTTATGGAACTTTTGCTTTTAGAAGAATGCCCTTTGGATTATGTAATGCACCTGCAACATTTCAAAGATGTATGACGTCCATATTTAGCAAATTAATAAATGATGGAATAGAAGTATTTATGGAAGATTTCTCAATATTTGGAGATTCATTTGATGCATGCTTATGCAACTTAGAAAAAGTTTTAGAGGTATGCGAAAGAACAAATTTAGTCCTAAACTGGGAAAAGTGTCAATTTATGGTTGCAGGAGGAATTGTGCTTGGGCATAAAATATCTGAATATGGTATGGAAGTGGATCCTGTAAAAATTCAAATTATAGAAAAATTACCACCTCCAACAACTGTGAGAGGGGTAAGAAACTTTTTGGGACATGTAGGATTCTACAAGTGTTATATTAAAGACTTTTCAAAAATAACTAAGCCTCTTGTCAACTTTTGAAGAAAGATAGGAAGTTTGATTTTAACAATGAATGCTTAAAAGCTTTCAATCTATTAAAGGAAAAATTAATCGTTGCCCCTATAATAGTTTAACCTGACTAGGAGAAACCATTCGAATTAATGTGCGTTGCTGGCGATTATGCTATTGGAGTTATTTTAGGGCAAAGACACGATAAAATGTTTAAAGTTATATACTACGTTAGTAAGACTCTTACTGATGCTAAAATTAACTATACCACTACAGAAAGAGAGTATTTAGCTATCGTTTATGCCTTTGAAAAATTTAGATCTTACTTAATTGGAGCTAAATGTATAGTGCATACTAATCATTCTGCTATTAAATATTTAATACAAAAGAAGGATGCTAAACCAAGACTGATCTGATGGATACTTATAATGCAAGAATTTGATTTTGAGATCATTAATAGGAAAGGGGTCGATAATCAAATAACTAATCATTTATCTAGACTTGAACAACCTAATTTGGATGACTTTGAATGGGAAATCACCGAAACTTTTCATAATTAACAATTATATAATATTATTGATGGAAATTTACTGTTGTATGCTGATATTGTAAACTACATCGTTAGTAATATTTTACCACCTGACTTAATAATGTAACAATAGAAAAAATTTAAGCATGATGCTAAATTTTATTTTTGGGATGATCCTTATCTGTACAAGCAATGTAAAGATCTTATTATTAGGAGATGTGTGCCTTATGAAGAAACTGAAAGAATTATTCGAGAATGTCATGATTCTGAATTTGGAGGACATTTCAAAATTGATAGAACTGCACATAAGATTTTGTAATCTGGATTTTATTGGCCTACTATTTTCAGAGATGTTTATAGATTTATCAAAACTTGTGATCGATATCAGAGAATAGGTAATATATCTAGAAGAAATGAAATACCTCTTAATTTTATTTTAGAAGTTGAAATTTTTGATGCTTGGGGATTAGATTTTATGGGACCATTTATACCTTCATTTGGAAATATACTGATTATTGTTGATTATGTATCAAAATGGATTGAGGCAATAGCTTTACCTAAGTGTGATGCTAGAAGTGTTTTGAGTTTTTTAATGAAAAATATTTTCACAAGATATGGAATGCCTAGAGTAATCATCACTTATGGAGGATCCCATTTTAACAACAATCTGATTCAGAGATTGGCAGAAAAATATAATATTGTGCATATAATCTCTACGCTTATCATCCTCAAACTAATGGCTTAGCAGAGGTAGCTAATCATGAAATTAAGCGAATTTTGGAGAAATTCATTAATCCTGAGAAATTTGATTGGTCTGCTAGATTAGACACTACTTTATGGGCATACAGAACTGCTTTTAAAACTCCTATAGGAATGTCCCCTTACAGATTAATCTTTGGAAAGACTTGTCACTTGCCAGTTGAACTAGAATATAAAGCATATTGGGCGATAAAGAAATTAAATTTTAATTTGAAATATGCTAGTGAGAAAAGACTGTTGCAATTAAATGAATTGGAAGAAAAAAAAATGAATTATATGATAATGATAGAATATACAAGGAGAGAAGAAAAATATGACATGATTGGAAGATTGTTAAAAAAAGAATTTGAACCAGGACAAAAATTTTTATTATATAATAAAAGATTGAAATTATTTCCTGGGAAACTGAAATCTAATGGACATGACCTTTCATTGTCGTTAAAATCTATCAATTTGGAGCTGTGATTATCGAAGACCCTAAATCTGGAAGAATATTCAAAGTTAATGGACTAAGATTAAAATCATATTTTGAAGGTAATAAACCTAATTTTAATGAGGTTTTAATGTTGGATCAACCTGAATAAGTTGAAGTTATGTCAGGCTGACGACGTTAAACCAAGCACTTTATGGGAGACAACCCACAGTTATTGAGTGTTTGCTTTATTTAATGTGTTATTTGTGTTTGTTTATTACTGAATTAAGTCCTACCCTTCCTCATATATCATTAACATCATTAAAGAAATGAATCGAATCAAAGTTTGGAAAGAATTTTGACAAAACAAAGTTTGACAAAATTTGAACTAGCGTCGAACGGCGCTGTTATTAGCGCCGGACCGCGCTGCTGTTCAGAAAACAATTTCTCATCTTTAAATTCAAGTTTTGGCGGTTCTAGGCGGCAAATCTTCCACTTGAACTCCCAAAAACTGCCACTAGACGCAGGAACTTCCAAAGGAATGAAAAGGAAGACCCTAAATCTTGTCCAAATATATTCCGACTCGATAGAAACTTCAAGATTTCAAGTTTTCAACTCTAGAAAGTTTGTCAGTTTCTATGCGCAACGTCTATTCCACAAAAAATCTTGAAGATGAGGTTAATTAAAGAGCAAGGCTTTGTGAATCGAGGTACGAATTCTCCTACTACTAGAATTGACGAAATCATTATTCAGAGACGTTGGGCAGTGCTATGTTGTAATACTACTGCCGTAGTTTTCCCGGTTGTGAAGGAGTTTTATGCAAATTTTAATGAAATCAACTAAGGATCAGTCTATGTGTGAGGTAGGTTTGTCACATTTACTCCTGCAAAGATTAATGATTTATACATGATCGATAATGTGCCAATCTGCCACTATTCAAATTTTTCCCCAACAAAGAACAATATGAATGATATATACAAATATCTGACGGATGAAAGTGATGATTGGGAGATAAAAGATAACATGTATGTAAGTTTTTTGACCATATTGTTAAATCCTATGTTGAAACACTTACATTATTTCATATGTGCAAAATTGCTCCCAACAATGAAAATCAGTAAAGTAACTAAGGAGTGTGTTATTCTGAACTACTGTATTCAAATGGGGATTCTTATTGATGTTGGTTCGATAATTATTAAGTCTATTTTGAGATTGATTGTTTGTGGATCAAAGTATGGGCTTGGACATCCTTCCAACATATTTCTCCTCTGCAGTCAATCACAAGTGCCATATGAGAACTGGGAAAGAGTACTTCTACCTTAGAAGCCTATAGACCCGGTAGATGAACATAGTAACTAGGTAGTTGGTGATATGAATGACATGAGCATCATTGAAGATTAACCATCTCAGAGGTCAACACCTATTCCTCGTTACTTTCCTAAAAGTTCACAGATCATCTTGAAAGAAATTAAGAAATTGGAGAAGGAAGTACAACATATGATGAATTCAATTAATAATCTATCCGAATTCTTTGATCATCTGGATTAGAGAATGAAGGAGCACTTTGATCATTCTGGGTATCTCGAAGGAAGTAAGACACGGTGGATGAAAAGGTAAGGTTGGATTGAAGAGGATTCTACCGAAGAATTCCCATTTCTTCCATTCTATAATTTGTTTGTTCACGCTCAATCAATTAGAGATTTAAGAGTTGATGATAGTTCTGAGAAAGAATGAAGACTTGATTAATGTATTTCTGTGTTTGTGTTTGAGCTTATTGTTTTTTCTTTGCTTGGATGTTATATTTGGACTTGCTTTCTTGTTTAGTTTTCAGTTTTATTGTGTTTTGGTTGTGATCGATGTTGAATTTTAGAATTATACGGCTTGATGATGTGTAGTGTTTAGTGTCATTTGAATGTTTGTGTAATTTGGATTTTATATATGAAAGTAATTTTTTATGTTTTTGTGTTTAGAAAAATCATTTGTCATGGCTTTAGAATGTTATTCAATGTTTAATTAGATTAATTAGACGTCGGAGCGGGCTTCAAATGGTTGAAATTGAAAAAGAAAGTCGGAAGCCCAGTTTTTGAACTAGCGCCGATTGGCACTGTCACCAGCGCCGGACCGCGCCAAAAGACAGAGAGTTTGGCCTTATGAGCAGAAAATAGTGCCAAACAACATTGTCACTAGCGCCAGACAGCGCTAGACCAAAAAAAGGCCCTAAACTCTAAAATTTTCATGATTTAACCCTGGGACCCACCATTTTTTCCCAAACCATCGTCTTCATCTTCAGTCCAAGACTAATTATCGCACCTAGGGATCACTAGCATTTGGATTTGAAGCCATTTCGTGGCCGGAAAAGTTTGGATTTGATCTTCTCTTGGTAAGAGCTAAACTTTAACCTAAATTTTTTCGATTTTGATCCTGAAAATCTCCTACAATAGGAAGATTTGAATTTTGAGATTTTTAGAGAAATGTGGAGATTTTTCATGGTATTTGAATTCTTATCTATTTAGATCTACCTTGGAGTCCATTACATTGCAATTTTGAAATTGATTTGAAAAAATTTGTTATTTTTAGACAAATGGCTCCAAGAATGGCTAAGGGAAAGCGAAAGTTTGATTATGATGAGCATTAATTTATGAATTTCAAGGCTTATTCACGCTTCAGTACATTTCTTAACAATAAGAAATGTATTCAAGAGAAAGCCTTTGAAAATCCTGGGGGCATGATTAAAGAACTGATTGCAAATCGTCAATGGGAGATTTTCTGTTATTTCAATGCTGAAGCAATGTTGGGAATTGCGAGGGAGTTTTATGCTAATTTGTACTATTTTGAAGGTGAGTATATCCTGGTTAGAGAAAAAATGGTTGAATTTACCCCTGCCAGCATCAATGCATTCTATCAATTGAGAGAACCCTTTTTATGTGAATATGAAAATTTTCCTGTTACAAATGAGGCATTGGATACGATTATGAACTCTTTGATTAACAGAAAAGGGGAATGGAAGATTAAATAGAAACAAAAAGTTAATTTCCCCCTTTCTACTTTGAATCCTGTATCAAAAGCCTGACACTTTTTCATTTCTGTAAGACTTTTGCCTACCAACCATCACAGCGAGGTTACTGTAGATAAAGCTATTCTGAATTACTGTATTCAGAATATGAAAAATATTAGTATTGAGGCTATTATTCATAAGAGTATTTTGATAAGCTCAAAAGAAGAGACTACAGGTGGACTAGGACACCCAGCCTGATTCATGCCTTACGTATTTAGTCAAGTGTAGCTACTGAAGATAATGATGAGGTAGTCTATCCCCTGAAGCCCATTAATAAATTAAATCTGAAAACCTATGAAGCCCATGTAGGATGGAAATGGAGTAAGAAAGCGGATGAACCTTCTTCTAGCCATGAGAGACTGTCTACATCTAGGGAACCTACTCTGCATGATGTTATGGATCAGTTGGAAGATTAAACACCAGAGTGGAAGGGCTAGAAACAAGGAAAAAAATAAATGATGATTATCAAGTGCGGTGGCGAGAATATGAGATAGCTTATCATGTCACACAGATGAGATTTTTCAGGGGAGACACTAGTGCTGTATTTCATACTTACCCTGAGTATACTCCATACCAGCCTGATGAACCTGATGATGGTGGAAATCCTACAGATGACGATTGGTAGTTTATTAGTTTTATTTTCATTTTATTTTGTATTTGTGTTTTGTATATGTGTGATGTACCTGAGACTCTCTCTGATTGGTATCTGTGATGTAATTTGTATTTGGTTGTGTTTTTAGCAGACTTTATGTTGATTTGTGATGTATGTGATGCGATAGAGGAGTTTACATGTGGTTTAGTAATCTGTGATAGTAACAATTGGATGTTAATGTTGTGTGTATAGTTTATGTTTTATTTTTTTAAACTTCTTCCTTTGCAAATTTCAAACCCATATTTGTGTATAGAAGTGCTCTTAACTATTTCAGGCTTAATGTTCTAATTATGAAGGAAAACCTTCTTAAACTCAAGGTATGAAAAACCCAACATATTGAGGTATGAGTTATATAATTGTATCTTTTCTTTCTTCCCATGTTAATCATATTGATATTCAAAAATTTAAGTTTGGGGGAGGGAAAGAATTGACTGTTAACTGTTCTCATTTAAAAGTATTTTCAAAATTATTAACATGATTTCCTGTGATAGAACTCAATTTTAGATAAATGTATTTTGATTTCATTTAAGTATTTTATGAAATTGAATGAAAGTAATTGGTATTGAAAAGTAATTTTGTAGGCTAAGATATTTGGTATAAGAGAATATGAATATAGTCAACTATTCAAAGTAAGAAAAACTGTATGTTTGAAATATTAAGAATCTTAAAACCTTATGTGATAGGAAAAGGATTGAGACTCTATGATGAATCATTAATAAGCTAAAGAAATGCTGTCGGCATATTTTTAGGTTGAGTGTTGCGTTTTTTTTTTAAAGAGGTCGCCTACAGAAGTTGTCGGCGAATTTTAAATTTAATTTAAATATAGATATAATTTAGAAAGTAGTATTTGATTTTGAAAATAATTTTAAATTTGAAGATTTTAAGATATGAAATCAAACCGATCTCACATCCCAAATAGTTTATATAAATGAGCACCGCATCACAAACCGTGTATCTATCCCTAAGGATAAACACACTGCTTGATGGTGGGGCTCGGTTAAATAAACTAGAAGATTTGTGACATCCGTTTGGTCTGCGAACCAATTTTATAAGCCGACAAGTTCCCCTGCTTAATATAAATGAATTAAGCGAGGTTTATATTACACCAGGTTCTTTAAAATTCCCTATAAGGGCAAGCCCTTATAGTTAATTACATCTTAAGTGACGGGAATCACCTAAGAAAACTCTCGATAATAATCAATAATTCCGCTCTCAAGAATTTCAAAGTTTAATTTTTCAAAGAATTGAATTTTGAATCTCAATAGGGAATGGATCAAGTTTGGAACATTTTATTTTGGGAATTCAAAGGAAGAAAAGTAGGAGAAATTACGGATTCGAAGTGAACTTCGATAATCTCCCGACTATCCTATTGTTTGGCTTGGATTTAGGAAAGTCCTAATGTTTATTTAATGTTTTAATCTTGCCAATTTTAATTAATTAGGGCTTATATTTATATGATAGAATCATACAAATAGCTCGGAAGATATGAGGGTTTATGTCGTATCGGACGACTACCTCGGAATCCTAAGACCGGTTAGGGCTTAATTTGCAATGCAAATGCCTAACGAAGAGTTGAGGATTTATGTTGCACTAGGCAAACTACCTCGAAGTCCTATGGCTTTGTTGTTTAATTCTAGGAAAGTTTTGCTGAAGTAGACTCAGGTTTTGCTGATGACGATGGCCGTGCTGCCCACCATGCTCCGAGCTCCTTGTTGTTGCAGAGTTTAGTTTTAGAAATCATAAATCAGGGGATGAGAAAAGTGTTTTGGTTTAGAGGAGTCTTAATTTCCGAGTGTTTTTTGTGTTTTAATTAAAACAAATCTTAAAGTTGATTATAACAACACCGGTTAAGATCTAACGGTTCCATCCTTCCGGCATCATTATTTTTATCGGATTCACTTAGTCCGGATGAATTTGCTTAACTCAATCGAATGAGTTCCACACTTTCATTTAGCACCGTGGGAAATCCCGTTAGCAACACGTAGGTTACATCATCCGAGGTATTCCCGATCATCCAACAGGACGTTTTAATTCGGTTGTAATTGTAGTTTTGTGTTCCGTTTCGTGATTAAATTTTGAGTTGCTTTATATTTTGAAATGTTGTGGAGGTGAATTTTATCTTGTAGTGTCTTTTAATTTAGTTATGGGTTTCGGCTTTGGTTTACGTCCCGAAGGTGTAGGTTTTCATGCAACTCGTTGTTTATCATGCAAGAAAAATAAGTGCGATGCGATTAAATAAATTACCGTAAAGTAATTCACAATAAAATAAAAGCGTACCTAGAGGGTCTTCCCGTCATCCCAAGCCGCACTTAAAACACGATTAGAATATTTAAGCAAGTTCCTAGGTAAAGCTAAGGTAAGGGTTATGGTTTTCTACCAAATTCCTAATCCTATAGCTTAGTCATTTCTTATGACGTCTGCAGTTCCTTGTGTTTTTGGTTCGAAGACGATTTTCTTCATCAAAGAACAATTAAGTTCAATTGTTCTTATAAATATCCTATCATATTGAGGAAGTGCTTAAGAAGAATCTTAAACATCTTTTCAATATTTCTAGGATTGTTTTAAGTCCAAATGAATTTAATTATGTAAATGAATCGATCGTCCGAGGTTTTCAAGTTTTGTTAACTTGCTCGTTGAACTAGGATATTTGAATGTCCTATAAGTGAAGTAACATTTCATTTAATATTCTGTTTAGGAGTTATGATAACTAAAGCTTTTGAGGGTAAATTGGTATTCAAATGGTTTGTGATTTAGCTTAATTTCAATTGAAGGGTTTAAATTTGGAATAGTGTTCAAGTTATTTTTAGGCTTATTTCTTTATGTCTTAGGTGATGTTATTTAATTCAACTTAATTCGATTTAATTTAATTTAATTTAATTTAATTTAATTCAATTTAATTCAATTTAGTTTGATTTGATGTTACATTGAATTAATTTGATTTAATTTAATTAATTTTTTTATTTAATTTGATTTAATTTAATTTAATTTAATTTAATTTAATTTATTTAATTTAATTTAATTTTTAATTTAATTTAATTTAATTTAATTTAATTTTTAATTTAATTTAATTTAATTTAATTTAATTTTTAATTTAATTTAATTTAATTTAATTTAATTTAATTTAATTTGTAATTTAATTTAATTTTTAATTTAATTTTTAATTTGATTTAATTTGATTTAATTTAATTTTTTTTAATTCAATTTTATTCATTTTAATTTTAATTAAAATTTTAAAAGAGTTCAATAATTTAATTTTAGTTTAATGATTAAGTCTTTTAATATTTTAAATTTGAATTATCATTTTAATTAGGAATTAAACACTAATGAAATGATTAATTTAGGGATTTTTTTAAATTAAAGAATAAATCTCTTCCTAATAATATCCCTATTTTAATAATTCCAATTTTATTATTCTTCCAAATTTAATCAATTATTTAATTAAAGTTTAATCATTTTAAATTGCTTAATGGGTTTCTACCCTTCAATTATTAAATTTCAATCATCCAAATCAGATTAGGATCAAATATTTTACTTGTTAATTTTTTATTAAACCTAAAGTTTTAATTAAGGATTAAAAAAAATTTAATTACCACTTTACCCTTTAAGCTTAATAATTTCATAACTCACTAAATTGAACTCAAATGAACTTGAAATTTTTATGTGACTTCACTCATATGTCAATAAAGACATGAGAGGAGAAAATGTGATTTTTCTGTATTTAATTTATTTATATAATTATTTTTGGTAGAAAATAGAGATTTCCAAGGAAAATTTAATAACATGACCAAGGGAAAGTTTCTGTCCTTAAGAAAATTAGGGGACATTCCTAATGACCAGGGGACCACTTGGACCAATTTTGGTGATTTTTTGAATTATATTATTTTTATTATAAATATTTTAAGTTCTGGAGTGTTAATTAATTTAAAAATAAAATAAATGTTGAAAAATGAATTTTATGTTTTTCAAAAATCTCTCTGATATCAAGGAAATCAGAGAAGCAAATTTTGCAATTTTCTGATTTTTCTATGATTTATTATAATTATTTTAGTGAAAATGCTAGAAAATACATTTTTTAATTTTAAAATTACCCTAGAGCTTTAAAAATTAATATCTCACCAAATAGGCCTAAGAAAAATACGGGGTTTGTTCCTAAGTGATTAAAATTCAAAATGTGACATTTTGGTGAATTTTATTATTTTTGTGATTTTTATTATTTTTTAATTATTAAAAATATTAAAATAATATTAAAAATCAACTTTTTTAGAAAATTAAAATTTTAATTTTCTTAAATTCCCCTGATATCAGAGAGGTTCCAAAACCAATTTGGTGAATTTTTGAAAGATATTTTGAAAGTTATGAATTTTTAAAGTTTAAAATGACTAAATGGCTTAATCAACCCAATTAATAGGGCTAACCAAGTCTAATTGACCTCAAATTTTTATGGTGGGTTCTTCTGACCCTAAAGGTCAATGGAGAATTGATTTGAAGTCAATTTGATGTATGGTTAGCTCTAATTAATTAGAGACCTATTTTGAGTGTTTAAGCCAATTAGGGTTGTCTAAAATGAACTAACTCAAAACCTATTTTTCCTAGGGTTCTCTCGGTCATAAGGAACATCACCAAATTTTCCTAGAATTTATTGCACAACATGCTATTTATTGGAATTAAAATACTCGAAAAAGTGACATGAATTTGAAAAATCAATAACTCTTCATAGGGATGACCTCGACTTTGGAAAATTCGGGAATGTTCCCAAATTCAGAGGCTTCAAAAGCCCTATGGTCTCATGCCATGGTGAATTGTATACATGCATGGAGAATTAAATGTATGCAGAGAGTAAATAAATTATAAAAAATAAAATACTTGATGAAATTGAATTATTTCTTTTCCACATTATTCTCCTCTGTTCACTGAGCAAGAGGGTATTTTTATTTTATTTTTCTGATTTTCCTACACAAAGTTATGAATTTTTAAAGTTTCGATATTTAATAAATACAATAAATACCCTATTTATCTACTTATCCACGCGGCGCCGCCGAAACATCGGCAGCTCCGAAGGGGTACGTGTCGCGCCGTGATTGGGCGCCGCCATCCGAGTCGCCCGTCCCGGGACCCGCGGTTCACGTATCATTCCCCGGTCCGACGCAATCCGAACCGTCCGCTCGATACACGCGCGATCCAACGGCTCTCGGTCATCGTCTACGACCGGGTGCGATCCCGTGACCGTCCACACTCTAACCCTAAGAACTCACTCGATTCTCAATGGATTTTCGTGTTTTATGCTCTATGGATTCGTCTTGAAGAGACGAACACATCCATACGGTAAACATGCATTTAAATTGACTCAAATTAAAATGAGAATCTCTGGAAGCTCGGGAAGAAGAGGGAGCCCATACCTTTGCTCAGAGAAGTGAAGCTTCGATCTGAGAGTTGTGTCACCTTCGATTGGGTCCAAGCAAGCTCCAGATGAAGTCTCCTGGTCTGGTGAATTGTCTAGGTTGGACTTCGACCACAGCCCGATCACAAAGCTTGGAGGCCGGAGCAACCTGGGTGGCCTCGGAGATGGGGCTTTCAGTGGGAAACTTCTTCTCTTGGTCCAAGTGAAGGTGTAGGACCAATCAATTTGGGGATTGGTTCACTGTGGAGAAGTGTCCTGGTTTTGAAGCTAAAGTTTGAGCTCAAAATTGAGCTCAGCTGGAGGGAATTGGGGCTGGAATTCAGTGGGGATCAAATGCTCTATGTGTAGAGAGTGATCTGGAATGATTTTGGCAGAGTTTCCTTAAGGTTTTGGTTTAGGTATGCTTCATGAGTGGTTTGAAACAATTTTGAGGTGATTTGGGTTTGAATTGGGTTGGATATGGGCCTTTTTGGTAAAGAGGCTAAGGTGGGCCAAAATGGGCTACCATGGGCCAAAGTTGGGCTAGAGTTGAAATTGATGTAAAATTAATGTTGGGAAATGTTTATGGGAGAGTTTCAAAGAGGTTTTGGCTTTGGTTAGGTTTTGATTTTGGGATTTGGGCTCATTTGGGCTAGGTTTAGGTTTAGGTCAAAATTGGGCTTTTTGATTTTGGGTTGAATTTGAGTGGGGTTTGGGTCTAAATTTTGGGCAAATCATGTTAGTGTTTTTTTTATGGGGATGTTAAGGAAGATTTAGAAAAGATTTGGGGTTAATTGGAGTTGAATTGGGTGAGTTTGGGTTAGGTTTGGGTCATAGGTCCAAATTGGGCTTTAAGGCCAAAAGTGAAATTGGATCCCAATGCCAATCAAATTGGGCTTGGATTTGGTCTAGATTGGTGTTGGGGATGTTGAATTGAAGTTTAGAATTGAATTGGACCAGAATTTAGGTCAATTGGGTAGGTTAGATTTGACATTGGGTTTACTTTGGGTTAAAATGGGTCAAATTGGGGGTTTTGATAAAAGTGGGGTAAATTGACCAAATTGGCCCACGGTGTAGTTTAACAAAATGAAATTGGGAATATTTGGGATTTTCTGGAATTTTCTGGGAATTTTCTGAATTTTTGGATTTTTTGGCTAAGAGGGGTATTTTGGGTATTTGGAGGGTATTGGGAGGTATTTTTGGAATTTTTGGTATTTTTGGTTATGGATGATCAGTTTGAGTGATGTGGAAATGTTTGGGAATGATTTTGGAGAATTTTGGGTGATTTGGAAATTTTTGGAAAATTTGGGTAATTTCAAGGGCATTTGGTAGGCTTGGCGGGTGTAGGGTCCCGGGGGTCAGAAATTGAAAATTTGGAAAATTGAATATTGGGTGAATGTAAGTGGAATAAAATCATTTTGGTTGAGCCATGAAGCCATATCAAGCCCACATGAGCCATGAAGGGACTCATTTGAGGCATTCACTATGTTGTTCCTAACCCTCTTGCCTGAGGGCTTAGGGGTTAAGGACCATCCATGTGAATCACCTGCATGAGTCGGGAGGTCAAATTGGGTATGGGTGTGTTTTAGGAGGTGTATGGAAGTGTAGTGTATGAGTGTAGTGTGTGTGTAAGTCAGCCCCTTCATCGGACCGAAGCCACCTGGGGCGGTCCCAAGGCCAAAGAGTCCTATAGGAACTCATCCTTTAAACTTCCACACTTGATTTCAACCCTCTAGGTGATTAGGGGTTTACAGTCAAGTTTGTGGAGTTTGCGAGGAGTTAAGAAGTGGTTTAAAATTCTAGATGGTGGATCCCAATTCTAGTCCTCTAAGATAGTCAAAGGAAAAGCCTAAGGCTAGATCCTAAGTACTAAAGAGAAGAAGAGAAGACCTCATCAAAAATGAGGTCAACAAATGCCTATAAGGTAAAGGATTGTGGTAAGTTTCAAATTTAGGATGAGAAGGGTGAATTTCAAAATTATTAAAGGCTATCCAGATACAGTATTCTTCATTTGAAAGAAAAGAAAAAAAGAAAAGAAAAGAAATAAGCAAAATAAAAGAAAAGAAAGAAAAGTGAGGAGAAGCTTAAGGAGATGCCTAATAAAAAATTGGCTTCACTTGGACCTACTTAAAGGGAAGAACTTAATTACTTTCCTGAACTTATATGTATGGGTTAACATCTTTACTAGTAGTGTTCTCATAAACTTCTTTTCATGTAATCCTTTTAAGTGCCTTAATAGGACAATCTACAGTCATTTTTGAAATGAATAGAAGGCTAGAACTCTTAGACTTGATTACTATATAGTCTTACACCTACAAAATTTACTTGAATTATTCAAAGATCTTTCTGAAAATTTTACTATTGTACTTATCTAAATCAAAATTATGGTATTCTAGAAAGAAAGTTCATTGCAGTGGATCATTATTTTATGTATTAACTAAAATTACTTGAGGACAAGTAATAGTTAAGTTTGGGGGATCTTGATCTATTAAAAATTTGATAGCTTTTTACTATCCATTTCATAACTATTTTTGATGATATTGCACTTTAAAGAAAGGTATTTTTCATGATTTCATGTAGGTACAATTATTTTAGGCCTTTGGAGCAAAAGGAAGTGAAAAGGAGTAAATTTTGAGCAAAAAGGGGCAAAAGTGAATTTTATTAAACTAGCACTGAACAGCGCTGTCACCAGCACCGGAGTACGCCAATTTACAGAGACTTTGGACGCTAAAGGTGGAAAAGAGCACCGAACGACGCCCTATCCTGCGCTTGACCGCGCCCTATCCCGAATTCAAACTAGATTCAATGTATTTGGCCGGATATTGGAGGGTTTCTTGAGAAAACTCTTGGTAAATCAGTTATGGCCGGATTTAAACCACTTTGGAGCCAAAATTAGAGAGGGGGGAGAGAGTTTAGAGTGTAGAGAGAGTGAGGAGAGAGTGTCTTTTCATTTTGTTTAGGAAATCTAGGTTTGTGTTTTCTCTTCTAAGGAGTGTAGGAGAAGAGGTAAAGTGAGAGATTTCTTCTTCCTTACTTATCTTAAGAGAGAATTGTGTGTTGTTTTGGAGAAAGAAGAGGAGTCAAAGGAAGTACTTGAAATTCGCTTGGGGAAGAGTTTGAGATAAGTTATCTTTTCTTTACTCTGTTTGTATGACTTTGCTTTTATATATAAAATCCATGTTTTGTCATATTTTCCTCATGAATCTTGAGTAGATTTCTTTGTCTTCCTCATTTTCATGTGATGTGTTGATGTTGTGATATGGAAATGATGTGCCGATTTATTATGGAGAATTTGTGATGACTTTTTCACTTCGAACTTCATTTACTTTTTAATCTGGCCAATTAAATTGTTAAACTTGTTTGGAAACATATGTTCCGAAAGGATTATGATTTCCACAACAAAAGTGAAGGTCACATTCAATGTCCATGAATGAGTGATGTAGTTCATGGGGCTTGAGTGCAAATAAATATGGAAATATACTTTGATGGGCGTAGAATTGGAGATTTCAGAGTGACAGGCTGAAATCCTCAATTTGGTCCTAGGGTTTGAAAACCAAAGCGAGAGTTAGCCTTCAGGGGAAGGGAAGAGGGAGCTCTGGAGTGAGAGCCAGTATCCTCCCAGCCTAACTACAGATTTGGGGACTAAACTTAGGATTAGCCAAAATTATTTATGCGCTTGGAAAAGGGTAAAGAATAGGAATGCTTCTATTTGATACAATACAATTGCATCACTGATCTATATCATAAAAATTATCATATTATAATTGGAGAGGAGGAAGACTCTTTCTTACAACTGAACTTTGTTATAACTTTAGCCTTGTGTAGTTTAACTTGTTAGAAGATTAGAACGTACTTTGGTAGGAGTAGTAACTACAACTATTTGTCTTTATTTTAAGAATTGAACTTACTTGCAATTGTGATGTGATTCGATTAGTGATTTCTGTGCTACACCATAAAAATAATTGTCTCCCTGCGGGATCGATATTCAGGACTTCATTTGAGCCCTGTATTACTTGAGCGATATGTATACTTGTGTTAAATTGTGTGACTAATTATAAAACTAAATCAATATATATATATATATATATATATATATATATATATATATATATATATATATATCTGAGTTCATAAATTTTGGCAAATTAAAAAAATTGCACCATGGTCACTTCCTAATGAGTTCTTTAAATCGTTCTCAAGCTTCATAAATTGTTTCTCCCTCATATTGAGTAAATGAAGTTATATTATTTCTAAGTGTAGCAGTTTTAGAATGAGGAAAATATTTAGCCAAGAATTTTTGTGCCATTTCTCCCCAAGTTTTAATAGATCCTATAGCTAATGAATTTAACCAAATCTTAACTTTATCCCCTAAAGGAAAAAAGGAAAAATTCTAAGTCTTATAGCATCATTCGATAAACCATCATATTTGAAAGTAGCACAGATTTCTAAAAAACTTACAAGATGTAAATTTGATCCTGATTTGGTGATCCCCCAAAATAATATTTTGTACCATTTGTATTATAGCAGGTTTAAGCTCAAATGAATTTGTTGCTACAACAAGGATTTGAATACTTAAATGAATTTCATATTCCATGGGTTTAGCATATTGATACACCTAAAATATATAGTATTTTTATGCACATTTTTATACGTATTTTTGATGATATTGCACTTTAATGGAACGTATTTTTATGTTTTTCTTGCAGGTATGATTAAAATGAGTGATTGTGATGAAATGAGAAAAAAATTCAAATTTGGAGCAAAAATGAAAGGTGTGCAAAATTAGCCTCTTGCGTCTAAGCACCGATGGCTGGCGCATAGGTGCCACAGTTATAAGTGACGAATTAAATCAAATTTGGCACCATTTTTAAGGGGTGTTAGAAGCAACTTTTGGTTTAAACTTCCTTAAATTCTTTTGGGCGACAAATTCGAATGAAGAGATGCATCCTTTGGTAGATATATTGAATCTAGACATGATTTGAAGATATACCAAAGCACCTTTTGAAGAATTATTAAAATGAAGACTTAAAGATCAGAAAAGAGAGGAGTTTTGAAAGGAAGATTTGGTGGAAGAAATTGGAGAAAAGCTTGAAGTGGTTGAAGGGAAAGAGGAAGAAAGAGAGTCTTCTTCTTGCCATACTTTCTTTACTTTTCAACTTTACTTTATCACAGTTTGTATTAGAATTTAGGAGAGTGAATCCTTAGAGTTGGGCGCCACCTCCTAAGGAGTTATTTAGTGGAAAGCAAATGTTTTAGAGGAACTTAAAGAGTTTTGTGGAGAGGATTTTCAGATAAGTTTATATCTTTGTTTATACATTTGGTTTTAAAGTTTTACTTGTTGTGTTTTCACTATGATTTCTACTTTCAAATCAAATTGTGTTTGTGTTTTTTCCATGAGTTATGAGTAGTTTTTTTATCTTTTTCCTTTCAAATGATGAAGTAATTAAATTATAAAAGGAAGTTGTGTGAAGTATAGATTTTCAATGTTGGAAAAAGTTGTGATGATTCCACTACCTTGAACTTCATTTACATCTTGATTTGGCCAATTTAGATGTTAAAATTTATTGTGAGAAAATGTAAGAACCAATGCGGTGTTGTCTCAATCAACAATTGGAAATTGTATGGGTGAAAATTGTAGTCCATATAGTTGAGTGAAAATAAATAGGGAGATATGCTTTTGATTGGGTGTAGAGTTAGAGGACTTTAGAGTGACAGGCTAAAGCCCCCAATTTGGTTTGATGTTTTAAGTTTTGCTATGAGATATTAGCCCCCAGGTGGAGGGAAAAGAGAGAACTCTAGAGTGAGAGCTAGTATCTTTCCTGCCTAACCTATCTAGAAGATTTCAAAACTTCAAATTAACCTATGTTCTTTATAGAACTAAGTAAGGGTAAATAATATAACTGCTCCTATTTGGAACAACACATTTAGATACTTCCACAACAAAATTCCATAATTATTACTGATTCATTGAAAGAGGAAAAAGATATTTTATTCTGATTTGCTTTCATATCTTTTAATAATCTTGTTAATTTTAGTTGCTTACTTTGCTTTTTCTAATAAAAATTAGCAAAAAAAATTTAAACTTTTTAATTATAAAACATAACTTGCAAAATCATGTTGAAAAGTAAAAAGTTATTTTTCTGCTTTATTTAAATTTTAGACGTTTCCCTGTGGGTTTAATATCTCAGAGCTTAATAAGAAAGTTCTATATTACTTGATAAACGATACGTATACTTGCGTAGAGTCCCATATTAAAAATAATTAAAGTTGATTTCTTATTTGCTTCGAAATCAAGTTTTTTGCGCAGTAAAGAAAGAGATACTATCATTGAGAAGAAATATAAAGTGTAAAACACAAACATAAATATTTGGGGATCAAGTTTTTGGCGCCGTTGTCGGGGAAATTAATTAAAATGTTTTCTAAAGAAAATTCAAGAAAAATTAAATTTTTTACTTTTTTCCTTGCTTTTGTTAGTTTGTTTTATTTTATTTTGCTTTATAATTGTGTATGCATAGTTTAGGTTCTGAAGGACTTGTGCCTTACAATTTTGAATTAGAAAGAACTATAAAAAAATCAGAAAAATAAAAAATACAGAAAAAGAAAAAAATATTCAAGAAATGACGAATCAAAATGTTGAAAAGATATCAATTTTTAAGGGGTTAAAATCAAATTTTAAAGGCTAAAATGGAAATTCCCTAATTTTTCACTAAAATAATTCCAATAATTAAAAGAAAAATAAAACAAATATGAAATTTGGTTCTCTGGGTTCCTTGACCTCAGAGAGATTTAAAAAAAATTCAAAACTTAATTTTCAACCTAAATAATATTTTATCCCTAATTAATACTCTAAAAATTGAAATAATTAAATTAAAGCTAAAAAAAATCTTGAAATTTGGTCCAAGTGGTTCTCTGGTATAGGTCTACCTCCAATAAAAATTTCTAAGCCAAAGGTTTTGTTTTGGACAAGTTATTGAATTTTCATTGAAAATCACTTTTTTTGCATTAAAATAATATATAAATTAAGTTAAAATTTGAAAAATCTCATTTTCTCCTCTGATGTTTTAATTAACCTATAAGTGAAGTCACATAAAAATTTTAAAGTCATTTGAGTTAAACTTAATGAATTATGAAGTGATAAAGGCCCTTAGGGATAAAATTGTAATTTAAAAAGAATTCAATCTTAATCAATATTTAGGCTTAATTAAAATGGAAAAATGCCAATAAATGATCTTAATCATTATGATTGGATGATTGAAATATAAAAAGGTAAATGGTAGAAACTCATCTCATTTTTTTCACATTAAAGGATAAAATTTATGATTTAATTAATCATTATGACTTAAAAGAGATTAAAAAGACTAAATTAAAAGATCCTTAAGGTTAGGGGTATGATTTTGGAAGTTGATGTTACATTAATTTAATACCCCTATTTGAATGATAATTCAATATTTTTGATAAGAATCATAATCATGAAAAGTCAACTTAACTTTCTTTTCTAAAGACATAGATATACCCAACAAAATCTTAAAGGGCTTAGTAGTGAGCTAGGCTTAATTGCAAATTCGACTAATGAGGAAAAGAAAAGGAAACACAGTTAATCTAAAACTACTCTTTAATCACTACAAACCCATAAAAATTGATTAAATTCTTCCTTAAATTAAGTTTTCCTCTAAAGGCCCCCACTTACATAATTCGTAAGTAAAATTACAAATGATAACCACCCTGTCTTTCAGGATGATTAAAACACTAGCTCGCTGAGCATAAGGATGTAAAAGGATGAATTATTTAATAATTATGATTAGTTCAAATGAACTCAAGGAAGCTCTAAAAGATTGTGAAATGTCTAGGTATCTCCTAGGCCCTTCTCACAAATCTTCTGGACAGCTTGTAGGACAACTGGACCTATCATATTTATTAAATGAAGGAATCTCTTAAATAACTAATTAGGACCCACCAAGTTATGACATAGGGTTTGGTAGGCCTGTGATGAACCTATCCAAAGGGTTTTGATTTCCTCAAAAATATAAATGTTTATTGCAAAAATACTAAAGTCTCAGGTGGAGGAATGAGAAGACTCGCCAGATACACATTTATAGTTTACAACGCTTTCTTTTCCAGCACTTTCTTTATTTTTTATTGCTTACGAGCTTGCATGTTAAACAACAATGTCACCCTGCATGAAAACTAAAACTTCTAGGATATCCACAAAACCAAAATAAAAAATAAAAAAAAAATCAATTAAAACAAGATAAAATTTACCGCCACAACAATCAAAATATAAGACAACTTAGAATTTAATCACAAACAAAATAAAAATCATAATTGCAACTAAATTAAAATGTCTCGTTGGATGATCAAGAATCCCTCGAAAGATACAGCCTACGGTTGTTAACGGGATTTCCCACTGTTTAAATGAAAGTATGGAACTCATTAAGTTGAGTTTAGTAAATTCATTTGGACTAAGTGAATCCAATGAAAATAGTTGTGTCGGGAGGATGGAACAGTTGGATCTTAACCGGTGTCGCTATAATCAACTTTAATATCCCCCTAATAAAACATTAAGACATCTCAATTTAAACCCTTTCAGAAACTTGAAACTTTTCTCATCTACTCAATTGACACTTCTTTAAACTGAACCTGCTACGACGAAGAGCTTGGAGCATGCATAGTGGGCAGCACGACTATCTTCAACAGCAAAACTCCTTAGAAATTAAAACAACAAGCTATAGGATTTTAAGGTAGCTTGCTTAGTGCAGCATAAACTCTCACTTTAGGCCTTTGCATGACCACTTTGTGTAATATAAGCCCTAAGTCATTTTAGGATTCAGAGGTTTTCATCGAGTATGACATAAACCCTCCTATCTTCCAAACTGTTCATGTGATCTGTATCAAGTGAATGTAAGCCCTAAATAATAAAATTGACAGGTCGAAACATCAAATAAATATTCCAAATTGAAGCCAAACCATAGGATAGTTCTGGAAACACCAATATCTTTCTTGAATCTATGTCGTTCCCCTAGTTTTTCTTTCCTTTGGATTCCTACAAAAAATTGTTACGAAATTTGAGCCACTCAACTATTGGATTTCCTATTACCACATTTTCTTGAAGAACCTTACCCTTTTGTAAGTCATAAGTACTATGTTTCCTGATCTATATCAAGAGTTTTCCTAGGTGACTTTGGTTATCTAAGATGTAATTAACTATAGGGGCTTACCCTTATAGGAAACTTAAAGACCCCAGATTAATATAAGCCCTATCTGATTCCTTCATATTAGATAGGAGAAATTGTCAGTAAATAATGGTTCACAGAACAAACGGATGTCATGAATTCTTTAGTTTATTTGATCAAGCCTTACCGCCAAGCAATGTATCTTTTCTTCGGGATAGAGTCATGTCTTGTGGTAAAGTGCTCTATTATCTAAACTATCGCTTATATGAGATTGGTTTGATTTCATATTATTTAAAATTAAAATATTATTTTTAAAAATATATATATATTAAATTAAAACAAAACCCTATTTTATAAAACGATATTTTAAACTCAAACAAATTCAAAAGATTTTAATGACTGACAGGTTGTTAGTCTAGCACGATGTAAACCCTCACATTATCTTTAGGAATTCGTACGATTGTATGTCATGCGATATAAGCCCTAACCCTTTTTAGGATTCCAAGGTCATCGTTCGGTATGACGTAAACCCTCCTCTCTTATTTGAACGGTCATATATCATGCATATATAAGTCCTAAAATTCTAAGAAATAACAAGAGTAAACATTAAATAATATCATTTGCAAACTTTAAAGCCAAATAATATGATAGTTTGGGAAGTCACTAAGGTTTTTCTCAGGATCCGTGACATCCCCTACCTTTCACTCCTTCAGATTCTAGAAATAAAATTTCCCACTTAAGCTCTTCCCACTTGAATTTCCTACAAACAACCGTGAAAACTCAACTTTAAATTATTGAATACGAAACCCCTGATATTCATCGAGAGTTTTCTAAGTGACTTCAGCCATTTAGATGTAATTAAATATATGGGCTTGCCCTTATAGGGAATTAGAAACCCAAGTAAAATAAACACTGTCTAATCTTTATATTAGATTAGAGAATTGTTGGTCGTAAATTCTGCAAACCAAAATGGAGTCATAAATTTCTTGGTGTAATGTTAAGCATACTAACAAGTGATACATTTATCCTACGAGATTGTATATCACTTTTGATATTATGCTCAACTATATAAACTGTTAAATATATGAGACATTTTCAGTCTTATTTTCCAAAATCAAAATAATATTTTTTAAAATCAAAATTATATACATATTAAACTAAAATTATTTTCATAGTAACAAAAAAAATCAAATTTGGCGACCCACACCTGGGTTAACAAATAAGTAATGCTTTGTAAAGTAAATAGTGAAATCATTTTTGTTTAAGTTAAATTATAAGTTCACTCATCACTAGTCTAAACTCATTTACATAGAATTAAAATAAAAATACAATGTTTTTCTTTATTCAGAATTGTAATAATTTCAATTTAACTCCACATATCTCAAGTTCCTTTTAAATCATAACTGTTTTCAAATACAAGTAACAGAGGATCAATAAATTTAAGCTTTTAAAACTCTTTCTCCCCCTCAAACTTGATTTTTAGCATATGTAATAATGTAGAACTAAAATATAAGTTGGGATAAAAATTAGCATAAAAGTACATCCTACCACATGTGTCTATCTCAAGCATTTACAAGTATACACAAGAAAGAACTAACATGCTATATTAAGTAGATCGAAGCTAAACAAAATTAACATTAAAGTACACTAGAAAGAATTAAAATATTACACAGATAAGTTTAGCATGAATTTAGAGCAATAATGAACTAGTCCAGAGACACAACATGCACAACAACACAAAATAATATGTCCAACACATCAGAAAAATAAAAAGAAAATACAATGAAACTGCAGTAGGGAAAATAAAGAAATTAGTACATCCACATCACAATCCTAAACTTCAACACACAAATACAAATAATTCACACCACAAAAAACAACAACATAACGCACCAAACACAAAACGAACTTAGGTTGCTTCCCAAGAAGCACTTGGTTTAATGTCATCAACCCGACAAAGTAAATATTTACCTAGGATGACCCAACATTAAGATCTCACGAACTATAGGCCTTTCACCATAAAAGTAAGCTTCATGTCTTTTTCCATTAGCTTTGAATACCTTATCACTCTTAAGATCTTTGATATTATAACACCAAAAGGATACACTTTAATAACAGTATATGACCCCGACCACCTGGACTTAAGTTTTCCTGAGTATAATTTCAACCGTGTATTGTATAGTAAAACCTCCTATCCAGGCTCAAAATCTTTTGATCATACCACATTTTCATTTTCTTTTTATAAATTCTTGTATTTTCATAAGATTCTTATCTGATTTCCTTAGTTTATTTAATTGCAATAATCTCTTCTCACCAGCTTTCTTCATATTATAATTAAATTTTGTAACATCTCAATAAGCTTCATGTTCAAATTCCACTGTTAAGTAACAAGCTTCTCCAAATATCAACATATACGGAGACAATTCTATAGGATTTTTGTATGCAATATTATAATCCCATAATGCTTCATCTAGTCTCATAGACAAATCCTTTCTGCTTGGATTGACAAACCCTTTTGATTTCCCTATTAGATACTTCAGTTAAGCCACTCATTTGAGAATGATAGGATGTGTCTATCTTGAGCTTAATTCCATACTTAGTAACTAATGTGTCAAACTTTTTATTCCCAAAGTGGCTTCCCCCATGAGTAATGATCACTCTTGGTATGCCAAATCTACTAAAGATATTTTTCTTTAATAATTTAGCTACACTTTGAGCATTACATTTAGGAAGATCTAGTGCTTCAATCCAATTTGAGACATAGTCCTGTCGGTCGCCAAATCAGAGAATTTCTGTCAGTTGCTTTTTGAAAATTTCTAATTTAATATGTATTTAATTTTGATTTTGAAAATAGTTTTTTAATTTTTTTAAAAATAAGATACCACATATTCAATAATTTAAGTAATCGAACACAACACTACAAATAATACACCTTTCCGAAAAATAGACATATTACTTGACAACTGATTCGATTATATAAACTAAGAAATTTATAACTTTTGTTTGCTCTGTGAACCTTTTATGTGTGACTGATTATTTCCTCTGCCTAATATAAAGATTATATAGGGTTTATTTTACTTGGGTTCTAATTTTCCTATAAGGGTAAGCCCATATAGTTAATTACATCTCAAATGATCGAATTCACTTGAGAAAACCCTCTATTAAGATTAATGGTTTTGCCTACAAGAACTCAATGCTTAAGTTTTCAAGGCTGGACAGGGAAGTTCAAGTGGGAAAGGATCAAATAGAAGCAATTTTTAAGAGTTAAAAGGAGGGAAGAGTAGGGCATGTCGCGGATCCTTAGGAGAACCTAGATGATTTCTCAAAGTATCCTATTGTTTGGCTGTACATTTTAGAGATGATGTTGTTTGAGGGTTCACTCCTAGTATTATTTAGGGCTTAAACTTGTATAAAAACCAATTATTCAAATAATCTATGAACATAGGAGGTTTTATGTTGTACCAAACAACAATCTCTGAACCTAAATGGATTAGGACTTATTCTGCACAACATAATTAGGCAGGGACCTAAAGATAGTGTGAGAATTTATGTCTTTCTAGATGAACTAGCTTGAAGTCCTATGGTTCATATTTGTTTAAGACTAAGGAATGATTTTGCTGGAGTAGATCTGCTTCATGTTTTGTATTGCTTTGTTTCTTGAACCTGTCATCGGTCTGCTTGCTTCCTCGTTGTGCTACCCTTAAAGTTTGCTCTAAGCTTCGTACGTAGCGGCTTCAGGTTTAGGGTTATATGTGTGAACATGGAATATTTTTGGACCAGTAACATGCCACAGTGTATCTCCTAAACTGGAGTCCTTCTGTAATCTACCCTAGGGCTTTGTAGGACTTGAAAGTAAATCATGCATCAGCAACTAGCAGTAAAAGAAGAATGCAGTAAAATGCATTAAAAATAAAATGAACATGCCCACGTGGGATTCTTGCCACTGCATCAAAAAAGGTTAGTATCACATGTAAAAGCAAATAAATGTTGTGGAGAAAATAAAAAAGGGTAGGTGACACATATATGAAAGATCTAATGGGGTCATAAGAATTCAGGTTCAAGGTAGGCTAAGACTTATAACCCTCGAGGGACATCCATAGAAAACCATAAGCAATCTATGTGCTTTGTCCTGTCCAACCTTGGGTATAAACTACCAATAAAACTATCGAAGGATGGTAAGTCCTGGCCCAACCAAAGTGATTAACAAGTGGACTTATATGAAACATAAAGTTCTTAATTTGTTACGTATGCCAAATTAAAGTTTTGCTAAGCAGTCAAAAGTAGTAAAGTCACAAGAAAAAAATGCTTTTTTATGTTAGTATTTTTTAAACAAAATCGACAGTCCACAAGTTAATCACCCTAATCGAAATAGAACTATCCAAAACCTAAGAATGCAAGGGGCAACTTCTCAATGAGAGTTGGTGAATACTATCATCGGTCCTACTCCTCTCCGAGGGTCATCAAGGCAGTAGATTCTATTTTATAATCGCACTTTTAACATCAGAAGAATTTCTCATCATTTCCCTTCAACCCCAAACCATCCAACTTATGGCCCCGCATAATGATCCATATATGTGCTTAAATGTCCCCAATTGGTAGAAGGATCTGAGTGTAATTTTTAGGCTCAGATCTTGGAGCATTGGGTTTTACTGCAGGTTAAGTTCAAGCACGGACTCAAATCATATCTTGGTAGATCTCTAAAGTTTAATTATTTATGGTTTTGATGATTTTTATATGTTAAAGATGATCTACGTAAAACAATCATAGCAATCACAAGTGTTGCCCCATGTTTTTGCAATGGTGTTTAGGGTAACCTTGAACAACCTTAGAACCCCCGGGCTCAGTACCATCTTGATGCCTTAGACCTTGCTAAGTCATTGAGTTAATCAACCAGGTCATGTTAGGTATGTTTTATGCTTTCACTATGCTCAGTACCGTCTTAATGCCTTTATTAGCCCATGAGTAAGATAAATGGTCAGTTTAAGAGTTATGAGAGTGAACACCCCTGGAGGGTGTGCTCCTAGTATTTGAGGAACTTATACACTCTCACCTTTCAATTAAATTTGAGCTTATAATGTTTTCAGATTTTTCATGTTCACATGCTCAATTATATTTTCCTCTTTAACTATTCCTCGAGCGCATTTAGATTAAACCTAACTCACCATTAAGCTCTTAGGTTTAGTGGGAAACTTTAAATTTTTGAAAAGTCTTGTTAATTATCTTTAATTGAAATTGAAAAATTAAGTCTTGTTTGACCACTGTTTAGGGGGTTTTAAATCAGTGATTAATTGATCTTGAAACCCATCACCCTCACTCATGAATCATCAGAGCTCTCATTTCTTCCTATAGCCAACAATTTAAATAATTACCACTTTACCTTTTTGTAGAAAATGTTGTGAATAAGTTGCTACCCTATTTACCCTTTATTTTTTAGTCATTCCAGTAAACTAATCATCACAATTTAATTCCCTCCCCTCTAATTTACCCTAAAATTAGGTTTAGAGTGTAAAATTCTGAAATTACCATTATACCTTTAGAGTTTACACCCCATATAACTCTTATATTTTAATTCAAAAGGTCATGAAACATCACTGACCTCTTACTCATGGACTAACTAAGACCTCAGAGGTGAAATTGCAATTTTCTGATATTTATTTATTTATTTGTGATTATTTGAGCTCAAAATTATGAAATTTCATTGATAATTTATTTGATGGCTCAACACATGTTTTCTGTCCTTAGAAAAACTTTGGGATGCTTTTAGAAGTCAGAGGATCTTCTAGAATGATTTTCATGTTTTTTTGAAATGTGTTTTAATTTTTATTATTTTTTAAATTGTTTTGGTTAATAAATAAATAAAAAAATATTTTTATTTTGAAATTTTAATTTTATTTTTCATTAACTCCTCTGACTTTGGCAAACTTAGATAAATCAATTTTATATTTTTATACTTTTTTATTTTATTTTTATAATTATTTTAGTCAATAAATTATAAAATATAGAAAAATATGTTTAAGTACTCAAAATACATTTTTTTTATGTCTGCAAAATTTGTGGGAGCACTTTAATGTTGCTGTCTCTGATCACAGTGAAGTTTGTGATATTTTGAGACATAACCATAATTTTCTAATTTTTAAACTTATTTAAATTATTTTAAAAGGGAAAATATCTAAGAAAAGATGTTTTTTTATTTTAAGTTCATGCCCATTTTTACCCTAAGCACCTCTAAATTCAGTGAACTACCCAAGCTTAATTTTGAATTTTTTTTTTATTCTACTTATTTAAGAATTATTTCAATTAAATAAAGGTGAAATAAATGGAAAATTTGGGCTTTTGATTATAGTGATGCTCTTTGACTTTGGAAAAATTAGAAAGACCTCCTTAGACTCACGAGGAATAAACTCTAAAATTTTCAAGTCATGATGATTAGAATCCAATTTTTTACGATTTAATTAAGTTATGTGGTGTTTCATTACTTAAAAAGTAAATATAAAGTAATTATTTTTAATTTTAAGTTCATTAGATTTCTCTCTGTTTACTGAGCACAAGGGTATTTTTATTTTATTTTTTTGAATTTTTGATGTAAATATATGATTTTTTTAAGTTAAAATTAGTTTCCTAGAATTAATTAAATAAAAAAATCCTGCTTTTTGAATCAACCTAGACAAATCCTAAAGGTCGCACCAATATCACCACGAAACAATTCAAATAATGCTGGTGAATTTTGCAAATAACACCGATGAGGCTGATCCATGAAAAAAATACCCTTTTTTATGCCTTGATTTTTATCAAAATTTTAAGGATATTATGCTTTAATGAAAGGTATTTTTGTGTTTTTGGATATAGGTGATGGAAAAATGTTCAAGAAGAAAAAAAAGTGAAAAAGGAGCAAAAAGGAGCAAAAAGGAGCAAAAATGGAGCCAAAAGGCAAAATTGTCAAAATTATTGGTCTGGCGCCAGAATCCGGCGCCTAAGCGCCAGGTCGATACGAGATCTGTCAAGATTTTTGATGACTTTTGGACGGTTATTTTAACGGTGTTAGCGGTTATTGGACCTTCTAGAAGACTCGCAGTTGTTCCTGGTTTATAGGACATGTGATACAATGTATTTGTACGCTTGGAAAAGGTTTTTAATCGTGAAGAGGCGCGATCCAAAGTGAAGAGGTGCGAAGAACTGGACGCAGAGTCTAGCGCCTAGGCGCCAGACACACCTTCTAGAAGATTCATTGAATGTGGACACATTTTGAAGAGGTGCCTCAAGGCAACCCTTGAAGCCTATAAATAGGAGGGTACTCCTTCAGAGAAAAACGCCCATACGCCCCACATAAGCCCCCATACATCCCCCTATCTAGAGCCCCATCTAGAGGGAGAATTAGAGAAATACTTTAGAGCCACTTTTATTAATTAGTGAGTTTATTTAGAGTGTGTATTGAGAGTTTAAAGAGTTGGTGCTTTTGAAGTTTATTTGCTTTGGAGTCAGAATAATTCAAAGGTTCAGTAGGAGAAACACTTGAGATAAGTATTTGTAATTTTATTCAAAGTTTTATTATCATGTTATGTTGTTTAAATTCAATGTGTTCTGAGTAGTTAGTTTACTTTCTCCTTTCAATTATGAAAAGATAAATAAGATAATATAAAATTTGATGGAGAATTAAAAACTATTTATATTTTAAAACAGTGTGATGATATTAATACCGGATCTTCATTTACTTTACAAATTGATCACTTGTATTGTTAAATTTTGTTGAAGATTTTTTATACCTAGAAGGAGATGAATTCTTAACTAGTAGATATCACATGAATCCTTGGGTAGTCGAACGCCTTGTGCGGGTTATTCAAGGTGAAGTGCAAATAAATAGGAAGATATTATATAATGGGCGTAGAATTAATATGTTTTTAGAGTGACAGACTAAATTCTTGTGATTTGGTTTATAGAGAAGGAAAGGGTCACTAGTAGGGCCGACCATAGCCACCCTTGGGCATCTAGTAGTGTGAGCCTAGATTAACCCATTCTACTAACAATACATCCGGACTCGATCTATAGGCTAGCCAATGTTCGTTACACCTGGATCAAAGGGTAAGGAATATGAATGCTTCTATTTGGCACAATACCATAAATTTATATTCTCCACGAATATTATTATTATCTTAGAAAATCTTGGATTAATTGAAAAGAAGAATGTTGTGTTCTTATTGCTATTTACACCAATCATTTCATTACTGCTTTATTATTGCATCTTTCATTACTGCTTTATTATTGCATCTAGTAAATTAAAAATATCAAATTTATAAACTATAAAAGAAATACATAAAAATAAAATTAAAATATTTAAAAATCCATTACTCACTCCTCGTGGGATCGTTACTGGGGTCTTTCTTTTAAAGCCCTATATTACTTGATACGAAACGTATACTTGCGTAGTACCCCTAGTGTGTAAAATATTTTCAATAAAATTAAATTTGTATACACTAGTTGCTATTATTATCTATTACATATATTTGAAAGTATTAATTATTATATTTGTCATCACTGGATTGCAGGTCAAGTTTTTGGCACCGTTGTCAGGGATTGAATTTTTAGTACGCATATATATAGCATTGGGTCAAGTTTTTGGCGCCATTACCGGGGAGGAGCGGAGTAGATTTTAAATATTTTTATTTTTTTCATTTTCTTTTATTGTCAAAAATATAAAATACCAAATATATATATATATATATAAAATAAAATAAATATTTTTTTTAAAGTAGAAATTTTATTTCTTGTTAATTTACTTTTTATGCGTAGTGTTGGATCTGAAGGATTATTATCTTTAGATATTTAATTAGAAAGAACTATTAAAAGAATAAAAAAAGTAAAACAAACTAAAAAAATTCAAGAGTTGGCTAATTTACATAACAATTTACAAAATCTAATTGAAATTAATGAACAAAATGTTTACAAACTATTAAGGGATTATGCTAACCCTACAGTTGATGAGCTTCATAGTAGTATTCAAATACCTACTGTAGATGCTAATTCTTTTGAGCTTAAACCATCTATCATTCAAATGGTTCAAAATAATCAATTTGGAGGAACACTAAATGAGGATCCAAATGTATACCTTGCTAGTTTTTTAGAACTTTGTGCTACCTTTAAATATAACAATGTTTCTGATGATGATATTAGACTTAGACTCTTTCCTTTTTCTTTAAGAGATAAAATAAAGATGTGGTTGAACTCATTAGCAACAGGTTCTATTAAAACATGGGCTGAAATGACACAAAAATTCCTTGCTAAATATTTTCCTCATTCTAAAACTGCTAAATTAAGAAATGATATTACTTCATTTAGTCAATTTGACGAGGAAACAATTTATGAAACTTGGGAAAGATTTAAAGAACTATTAAGAAAATGTCCTCATCATGCTTTACCTGATTGGTTAATAATTCAAACTATAATGGTTTAATTGGATCACTAAAATCAATTATTGATGTTCTTCTTGGAGGTTCTTTAATGTCTAAATCATTTAAAGAAGCTTATACTTTAATTGAAGAAATGGCCAATAATAATTTTCAATGGCCTTTTGAAAGGATTAATCCTAAAGAATGTCAAGTATTCAAGATAACGAAGCATTTTCTATCTTAGTTTCACAAGTAGCTGCAATATCTAAGAAATTAGATAATTTTGCCATCAACATATCACATAACAACTCATCTAATATTGAAGATTCTCAAACTATTGAAGCTTTACAAGCTTTAGCTAGTAAAGATAATCCGTATTCAAACTATTATAATCCCGGATGGAAAAATCACCCTAATTTTAACTGGAATAATCAACAACAACAGTGGGGTAATAATCAATCCCATCCAACTGGAAATTGGAATAATCAGGTAAATTCAAATTATAAACCACATGGATTTAATAATCAACAGAAAAATTTATCAATAAAAGAATTAATTTTACAAACGAGTAATCAATTACAAAATCAAAATACTGCTATTCGTAATATTGAGAATCAAATGGGAAAAATCGCTAATTTAATTAATTACAGACCTCCAGGAACACTTCCTAGTAATGTTGAAATTAATCCAAAAGAAACTAGAAAAGAACATGAATATGTTAAAGCTGTACAACTTAGAAGTGGAAATGAATTAAAAGAAGGAATGCAGAATGAAATTGAAAAAGAGATTGAGGTTGAAGAGATTGAAAAACCTAAAGAAACTCCTTCTCTTAATCAAGATCAAACTAATATTCCTATTAATGTGGAAGTTGAAAAACCACCACCACCTTTTCCTCAAAGATTAAAACAGCAGAAGCTTGATCATCAAATTTCTTAAGTTCTTTGAAATTTTTAAGAAACTTACTATAAATATACCCTTTGCTGAAGCCTTGGAACAGATGCCAACTTATGCAAAATTTATGAAGGATATATTAAGTAAGAAATGAAAATTTGAAGCTTTTGAAACTGTTGCACTAAGTGAAGAATGTAGTGCAATAATTCAAAAGAAATTACCTCGTAAACTTAAAGATCCTGGAAGTTTTACTATACGTTGTGCTATTGGAGAAAAATTTTGTGGAAAAGCTTTGTGTGATTTAGGAGCAAGTATTAATCTCATGTCATTTTCTATTTATCGAAGGTTGAATTTAGGAGAGATTACTCCCACCACTGTAACCCTTCAGTTAGCTGATAGATCTATCACTTACCCTAAAGGAGTTATAGAGGATGTACTTATTAAAGTAGATAAATTTATCTTCCCTGTAGATTTCATTGTGCTTGATATGGAAGAAGATAAAGAAATACCAATTATTTTAGGGAGACCTTTTCTAGCTACCGGACGAGCGATGATTGATGTGCAAAAAGGAGAATTAACTATGAGAGTTAAGGATCAAGAGATTAAATTCAATGTTCTTAAATCGATGAAGTACCCTGACAAAGAAAAATGTTATCGAATGGATATTTTTGATTTTATAATTGAAAAACACTATCAAGAAAAATGTAAAATCATTCCTGAAGAAGAAATTCAATTTTTAACTGATGAAAATGAAGAACTAAAAGAAGATGAATTATTTAAAGAAACTCATTATATTAAAGATAACTGAGAAACTTTAGACATAACTCAAAATAATATACTTTTACCCTCAACTAAAAAAGCCCCTGAACTGGAATTAAAAATATTACCTTCACATTTAAAGTTTGCATTTCTTGGAAATTCATTAACTTTACCTGTTATTATTTCTCTTGAGCTAAGTTTAGATCAAGAAGAAAAATTAATAGGAGTGTTAAAGAATTATAAAAAAGCGTTTAGTTGGACTATTGCTGATATAAGAGGAATAAGCCCTTCCATTTGTATGCATAGAATTTTAATGGAAGAAAAGTTTAAACCCACTGTTGAACCGCAAAGAAGATTAAATCCTATCATTAAAGAGGGTTTTAAAAAAGAAATTTTAAAATGGTTAGATGCTGGAATTATTTATCCTATTTCGGATAGCCAATGGGTAAGTCCTATTCATTGTGTTCCGAAGAAAGGAGGAGTAACTGTCACTGTCAATGATAAAAATGAACTAATTCCTACAAGACAAGTTACTGGATGACGAATTTGCATTGATTATCGGAAGTTAAATGACGCCACTAGAAAGGATCATTTTCCTTTACCTTTCTTGGATCAAATGCTTGACAAATTAGCTAGACACTCATATTTCTGTTTTTTGGATGGATATTCTGGTTATCATCAATTACTCATTGCTCCTGAGGACCAAGAGAAAACAACATTTACAAGTCCTTATGGAACATTTGCCTTTAGAAGAATGCCTTTTGGTTTGTGTAATGCACTTGCAACTTTTTAAAGATGTATGATGTTAATATTTTGTGATTTGATTGACAAAGGAATTGAAGTATTCATGGACGATTCTTCAATTTTTGGAACTTCCTTTGAGTTTTGTTTGGAAAATATTTCCAAAGTTTTGAAAATATGTGAAGAAATAAATTTAGTTCTTAACTGGGAAAAATGTCAATTTATGGTCACAGAAGGCATTGTACTTAGTCATAAAGTTTCACAAAAAGGGATGGAAGTTGATCAAGAAAAAAAAAATTATTGTTGAACTGCAACCCCCTACTACTGTTACTGATGTGAGAAGTTTTCTAGGTCATGCTGGATTTTATAGAAGATATATAAAGGATTTTTCTAAAATTGCTAAACCTCTTTGTCATTTATTGGAAAAAGAAGCTAAATTTGAATTTAATGAAGACTGTGTTAATGGTTTCAATATTTTAAAATACAAATTAATAACTGCACCTATAATTATTGCACTTAATTGGAATAAACATTTTGAATTAATGTGCGATGCAAGTGATTTTGCAATTGGAGCTGTATTGGGACAAAAATATGAGAAAATTTTCAAAGTTATATATTATGCTAGTAAAACTCTTACTGAAACTCAAAGAAATTACACTACTACTGAGAAAGAGCTTTTAGCTATAGTATATGCCTTTGATAAATTTAGACCTTATCTTCTTGGTACCAAATGCATAGTTCATACTGATCATTCCGCTATTAAATATTTAATGATGAAAAAAGATGCTAAACCTAGACTGATAAGATGGGTTTTACTTCTACAAGAATTTTATTTTCAAATAGTGGATATAAAAGAAACGGACAACCAAATTGCTGATCATTTATCTAGAATTAAGAATGATGTTATTACTGAAGAAAATATAAATGAGAAATTTCCTGATGAACATTTGTATGTTATTCAAGGATGCCAAACACCTTGGTATGCAGATATAGTTAACTATTTAGTTAGCAATATTTTACCTTATGGAATGGATAAAAAATTTATTAAGAAATTTAAAAATGATGTTAAATTTTATATTTGGGAAGATCCTCATTTATTAAAATTAGGAAGAGATTTTGTAATTCATAGATGCGTACCTTATGAAGAAACTTATGCTATTATTCAAAAATGTCATGATTCCGATGTTGGAGGACACTTTGGAGTAGATAAAACTGCATTTAAAATTTTAAATTCAGGATTTTATTGGGCTACCTTATTTAAAGATGTGAGACATTATGTGAAAACATGTGATCGATGTCAAAGGATGGGAAATATATCCAAGAAAGATGAAATGCCTTTAAACTATATATTGGAAGTTGAAATTTTTGATATATAGGGTTTAGACTTTATGGGACCATTTGTACCATCATTTGGAAAGATTTATAATTTATTAGCGGTTGATTATGTTTCAAAGTGGATTGAAGCCGTAGCTTTACCTAGCTGTGATTCCAAAAGTGTTTCAAAATTTTAAAGAAGAATATTTTTTCAAGATTTGGAATGCCTAAGGTAATTATCACAGATGGTGGAAGTCATTTTAGAAATATAATAATTCAATCATTATTGGAAAAATTTGGAAACAAACTCATAATTGCAACTGCATATCACCCACAAACAAATGGAATGGCTGAAGTATCAAATAAAGAAATTAAAAGAATTTTAGAGAAGACTGTTAATCCTAAAAGAACGATTGGGTTGATAGACTTGATTTTGTATTATGGGCTTATAGAATAGCTTATAAGACACCAATCGGAATGTCACCTTACCAGTTAGTTTATGATAAACATTATCACTTGCCTGTTGAACTTGAACATAAAGCTTATTGGGCGATAAAGAAGTTTAATTTTGATTTGAATACTGCAAGAGAAAAATGATTATTGCAATTGAATGAGATGGATGAAATAAGAAATGAATCATATGAAAATGCAAGGATTTATAAAGAGAAAATGAAAATATTACATAATAAAAAGATTTTAGGAAAAATATTTGAGCCTGGACAGGAAGTATTATTATTTAATACTTGTTTAAGACTTTTTCCTGAAAAATTAAGATCAAAATGGATAGGACCATATATAATTGAAAAAGTATACCATTATGGAGCTGTGAATGTTAAAGATCCCAAAACGGGAAAAATTTTTAAAGTTAATGGATTAAGACTGAAGCCTTATTTGGGAGATTTTAAAAAGATTTATAAAGAGGCTTATGAGTTGAGTCTACCTGATTAAAAGACTTAATTAGGTCGGGCTGACGACATTAAACCAAGTGCTTTGTGGGAGACAACCCATAGTTATTTGTTGTTTTGTGTGTTTTTACATTTTTAATGTAAGGTTATGTCTCGGTCTTGTTTCATTTTATATTATTTTAGAAAATTTGAAGCTAACAAGTCTTTATTGACTTAAGCTGAAAATTATCTCGAATTATATAAAGCTTAGACATTGGATCACTCTATTTCATATATGAGTAAAAAGGAGATCAAGTTAACCTTCATTAGGATTGCTTATAATTTGTATTACTGAGTCTATATTGATCTTACCATTCTAAACTACATATTTTGGAGAATGAAACTTTGAAATTTGACGTTAGGTGAAATGGAGTCGAACATGGTTCCGGCGCCTAGGCGCCAGATTTGGCGCTTAAGCGCTACAGTTACTGGATCGTGTCAAAACCGAAAACCTTCAGTTTTGCACATGATTTTCTCTTATAAATGACCCTATCTTTGTCCCCATTCCTTATGCAATCATTATTTCGACCCATACACTCCATTCTTAAGAGATTAGAGAGGATTTTTGAAGAAATGGAGAGGAGAAATCTAGGAGAAGAGGCTAGAGACAAGGTTTCAAAGGATCCTCAACCCTACTTCAATGGTTTCATCGCTGTAAGTTTGGAGAAAATTTCTAGTCCTCCAGATAAGTTTGAAGCAGAATTTAAAAGCATTGGAGATCGCCTCCATGAGATGTATCGTCAAATTGAACATCTAGAATGGCAGGCGAAACTTCATTTTGATCATCTAGCGGCTTATCAAGATGCTCAAGTGGAGATGTATGCGAAGAACAATTAGATCGACGAGAAAACGGCTACGGATTTTCCGAGGGCATTAGTATTCTTTCCAAGTGGGCTAAATAGTTTTCCTTGCCAAGAAATAGGAATTAGATAGTGATGTGGAGAGATTGTGATTTATCTAGTGTGTCGTTGTATCGATTTAGTGAATCGATTGTGTTTGTTTGTGTGTTTGCTTTCATGTTCAATGTGTGTTGTATTTGCTTTCAAATTTGTGTTGTTTGATTGTTGTTAGAACTTGGATCATGTTATGATACTTATTTGAATTGTATTGAGCCCAAAATTGAAAATCATGAATGGAATTAGAAGAGTTTGATTTAAACTTGTGTTTAATTGGTGGATTTAATTTTTAATTTTTAAAATTTTCGAAAAATATTTTGGAAGATGGAAACTGAAGCAATACTCTTATGTGAGTAATTAGAAGTTTAATTTAAGAATTTTGGTGGAAAATAAAATTTTTAAGAGATTTTTTTTGGAAAGGCGAGTCTGGCGCCTAGGCGCCAGAATTCGGCGCCTAGAATTCGGCGCCTGCTTACCCGAAAAACACCATTTAAACCCCCATTAGCCATTTTGACGCCTAAGCTTCATCTTCTTCCTCTTTTTCATGAAAACCCACCTCCTAAATCCATTTTGAGGTCAAAACATCAAGATTTTGAGCCCGAAATCACTTGATTTCTTCATCTCAAGGTCAGATCTACACTCTAATCCATTTATTTTTTATTTTCACCATAGTTTTTCCTATTTTTGACTAAAAACCAAAATTTTGAGAAAAATTTTGATTTTTAGTGTTTCTCGATGAATTTATAAACTCATTTTAAGTTTCTTAAGCTTAAAAAGAGTTTAAATCTTTGATTCCTTAATTTATTTGTGTTTTCTTTCACGTTTAGATGGCACCGAAATCTAAGCAATGTAAGACATGAGAAAATTTTGACAGTAGCAAGTTCGCGACTGCGGTAGCGTATTTTCGATATCATGAATTTACGACGTCCAGAAAATTTTTTTCAGAGCGAAGCTTTTACAATCCCGGTGAAATGATCGAGAACACGATCGTTGCACACAACTAGCAACGATTCTGTTACTTCACTGTTATTGCTGTTATTCCAATCGTGCGCGAATTTTATGCTAACTTTTTGGATGCGGAAGACTACGAAGTCTTCGTCAGAGGTGTTGGAGTAGGATTTACTCCAGAAAGGATCAATGTTTTTTATGGACTGCCACCTACCATCGAGTGCCACTATTCTGGATTATCTCCATCTAAGGGAGATCTTGAGATGATTATTGCTTATTTGACTGACGACACTGGAGGTTGGAAGATCCAGAATGATAAACGGGTAAATTTCAAATCTTCTAAGTTAAATGGTATTTCAAAGGCATGACATTACTTTATATCTGCAAGACTTATACCTTCCAACCACCTGAGCGAAGTGACTAGAGATCGAGCTATCTTAAACTACTACATTCAGGAGAGGAAGCCGATAGATGTCGGTAGTATTATTTATGATTCTATGGAGTCTACTGCTAGATCCAGTACTTCTGTAGGACTAGGATTTCCGTCTCTGATTTATTCTTTATGTGTGAACAATGGAGTCACTGCTGATATTTCTAAGGAGAAGCTGAAGTCTACCAAGCTAATTGGGCAGGAGAGTGTTAGTATCTATGATCATCTTCGTGGGAAGAGATCTACAGCCCCTTCTACTTCTGCACCTACTCCAGGTAGAGCTTCCACTTCTAGACCTGCTACTTCTCATCGCCGAGCCACCATCTAGTTTTTGGGAATCGATGCATGATCAATTTCTAGAGCGACAGAATGAGTTATTTCTAACTCACTCGCGAATTGATACTATGGATAAGATTGATCACCTATCCGATTACACCCGGAGGAAGAGTGAATATGATGCCGAGTATTCGAGTCTTTAGTCGGATTCTTGAAGGGTGAGCATGATATTCGGTTTCCCACTCGTCCTAGATTTTCACCATATGTTGATCCTAAGGATGTGGAGTTTTCTTTTGGTGATGACGATGACGAGGCTACGGACAGGTGATTAGTGGCCTCGATTTACCTCTAAGATGTCGTTGAGTCTGTTGTTAGTTTAGTTTTTGTTTGCTAGTATCGATTGTTGTTTCGTTGTTTACTAGTTTAGATTTGTTTATGAGACTTTGTATGAATTATTTGATGTTGAGACTGTTTTATATATTTAGTTGCAGACTGAAATTTGAATGAATTTGTGTTTATTTTTGGTTTCAACCTATTGCTTTGTATTCTAGAATAGTTAGTAATGTTATTTTATTTCTGTTAGTAATATAGTTATTTAATTCAACTACAGCTATATAAAATTTTTGAGCCTGCTTACTTTTATATGCTCCATTATTTCTGTAATATTCATAAAAAGCATGTATAGAAGTAAATTATATTTCTTTCTAGAATTTTTTTTACAGCTTATAAAATTCCTGTTTAAATTATACTTTTCTTTCTCTTATACTTTATTATTTTCATGATATACCAAAACTTAAGTTTGGGGGAAGAGAAAATACATGCAAAGTTAAATTTTATTTGTCCTTAATAAACTAATATTTTCTAAAAAAAATCTTAACATAACATAAGGAATGAAGAATCTATTTAAGATCACTTAAATTTTTGAAATTATAAATAATTTAGTGGACTTAACCAAAATTTTAATAACTTTGATTGATTTTAAGAATAGAATTATTTAACTTAAAGAAAAATAAGATTAAGAAATTTTTCTATTCATAACAGAAATAATTGAATTTTAGAAGTATTAAGAAATAAAAAATTATAACTTGAAAAAGAAAAGATTGAAAATCTTTTTGAAATTCTATTCATGTTATAATAATTAAGTGAAAATGTAAAGTTTGAAAATATAAGTTAAGGATAGTGAAGTTCAAAATTATTAACAGGCTATCCAGATACAGTAATCCTCACTGTGAAAAAAAAAAAGAGAAAAGAGGAGAAGCTTGAGGATATGCCTAATAAAAAATTAGCTTCACTTGAATTATCTTATATGAAGAAAACTAGTTACATACTTTTACTTAATTTTCATGCATGAATCTTTATTTAAGAAAGACTTTTCATGAAAATCTTTTTCTTGTAAATAATCTATGTGATCTTAATATAATAAACTTCTATTATTTTTGAAATGAATGAAAATTTTTTGAAGTCTTATGATTTGGTAGTTGAATATTCTTTAAATTCTTAAAATTAAACTCTGTTAGTGAAATTTGGTTAATGATTTACTAAAGCCTTTATAAGATAAAAAATTACAAGGAATCTTAAATATTTATCTTTCATTCCAAATGTTATACATTTTATATAGTAAAAAGGGTTACTTGAGGACAAGTAACATTTAAGTTTGGGGGATTTTGATCCATGAAAAAAATACCCATTTTTATGCCTTGATTTTTATCAAATTTTTAAGGATATTATGCTTTAATGAAAGGTATTTTTGTGTTTTTGGATATAGGTGATGAAAAATGTTCAAGAAGAAAAAAAAGTGAAAAAGGAGCAAAAAGAAGCAAAAATGGAGCCAAAATGTAAAATTGTCAAAATTATTGGTCTGGCGCCTAGGCGCCAGAATCCGACGCCTAAGCGCTAGGTCGATACGAGATCTATCAAGATTTTTGATGACTTTTGGACTATTACTTTAACGGTGTTAGCGGTTATTGGACCTTCTAGAAGACCGGTAGTGGTTCCTGGTTTATAGGACATGTGATACAATGTATTTTGACGCTTGGAAACGGTTTGAATCGCGAAGAGGTGCGATCTAAAGTGAAGAGGTGCGAAGAACTAGATGCAGAGTCCGGCGCCTAGGCACCAGATTCCGGCGCCTAGGCACCAGATTCCGGCGCCTAGGCGCTAGACACACCTTCTAGAAGATTCATTGAATGTGGACACATTTTGAAGAGGTTCCTCAAGGCAACCCTTGAAGCCTATAAATAGGAGGGTACTCCTTCAGAGAAAAATGCCCATATGCCCCACATAAGCCCCCATACATTCCCCTATCTAGAGCCTCATCTAGAGGGAGAATTAGAGAAATACTTTAGGTCCACTTTTATTAATTAGTGAGTTTATTTAGAGTGTGTATTGAGAGTTTAAAGAGTTGGTGCTTTTGAAGTTTATTTGCTTTGGAGTCAGAAGAATTCAGAGGTTCAGTAGGAGAAACACTTAAGATAAGTATTTGTAATTTTATTCAAAGTTTTATTATCATGTTTCGTTGTTTAAATTCAATGTGTTATGAGTAGTTAGTTTACTTTCTCCTTTCAATAATAAAAAGATAAATAAGATAATATAAAATTCGATGGAGAATTAAAAACTATTTATATTTTAAAACATTGTGATGATATTAATACCGGATCTTCATTTACTTTACAAATTGATCACTTGTATTGTTAAAATCTGTTGAAGAGTTTTGATACCTAGAAGGAGTGAATTTTTAACTAGTAGATATCACATGAATCCTTGGGTAGTCGAACGCCTTGTGCGGGTTATTCAAGGTGAAGTGCAAATAAATAGGAAGATATTATATAATGGGCGTAGAATTTATATATTTTTAGAGTGACAGACTAAATTCTTGTGATTTGGTTTATAGAGAAGGAAAGGGTCACTAGTAGGGCCGACCATAGCCACCCTTGGACATCTAGTAGTGTGAGCCTAGATTAACCCATTCTACTAACAATACATCCGGACTCGATCTATAAAGTTGCTTGATGTTCGTTACACCTGGATCAAAGGGTAAAGAATATGAATGCTTCTATTTGGCACAATACCATAAATTTATAATCTCCACGAATATTATCATTATCTTAGAAAATCTTGGATTAATTGAAAGGAGAAAGTTGTGTTCTTGTTGCTATTTACACCAATCATTTCATTACTGCTTTATTATTTCATCTTTCATTACTGCTTTATTATTGCATCTAGTAAATTAAAAATATCAAATTTATAAACTATAAAAGAAATACATAAAAATAAAGTTAAAATATTTAAAAATCCATAACTCACTCCTCGTGGGATCGATACTGGGGTCTTTGATTCAAAGCCCTATATTACTAGATACGATACGTATACTTGCGTAGTACCCTTAATGTGTAAAATATTTTAAATAAAATTATATTTGTATACACTAGTTGCTATTATAATCTATTACATATATTTGAAAGCATTAATTATTATATTTGTCATCAGCGGATTGCGGGTCAAGTTTTTGGCGCTGTTGCCGGGATTGAATTTTTAGTACGCATATATATAGCATTGGGTCAGAGGCTCACGTTAACAACCCTGATCCCTGATAAATGCAATGGTGCCAAAAACTTGGTACCGTACAGTAAATGCAACGGCACCAAAAACTTGACTCTGCTGGATAAATGCGCTGATGATTTTAGATATGAAAATTATGATTTTATAATATGGGATACTACGCAAGTATATGTATCGTTTATCAAGTAATATACGACTTTCTGATTAAGCCCCGAGATATCGAACCAACAGGGAAAATGTAAAATCTTTAAAGAAATCAAAAAAATTATCTTTTTACTTTTTGATATGGCTTTTGAAAGTATGTGTTGATTTTGAAAGGTTTTGAAAGTTGATTTGTCTTTTGAAATTTCCTTAATAAAATGTTAAGCAAGAAATTAAAATTATAATAACTAAAAAAAACTGTATGTAAAATACTATTAACTAGAATATCTTTTTCTTTCCTTTTATGAAGTAGTAATCATTGTTAAAGTATTGTGGTGGAAGTATTTAAATTTGTTATGACAAATAGAAGCAAATGTGTTCTTTACCCTTACTTGGTTCTATAAAGAACATATGATAATTTGAAATTTTTATTATTTTGAACATGGTTAGGCAGGGAAGATACCAGTCTCTCACTCTAGAGTACCCTCGATTCCCACCACCTGGGGGCTAACTTCTCATAACAAAACTCAAAACTTCAAACCAGATTAGGGGGTTTTAGCTTGTCACTCTAAAATCCTCTAATTTTACTCCCTTCCATAAAAATATCTTCTAATATTACATTCGATTATATGGACTACAATTCTCACCCATATAATTGCATGTGATTCTTACTAACTTTTAAGAGACAATACCGCATTGGATCTTACATAATCTCAAGAAATTTTACAACTTAACAGGCCAAATTAAGAAGTGAACAAAGTTTTTAGAATCAATCTTCACAACTTCTTCCAATTTTAAACACTTATACTTTCCACAATAATTCTTTATAAATTAATTACTTTTCCATTTAAGAAAGAAAAAGATAAGTAAACCACTCAGAATGCATTCAGAAAATACAAAAACACATTGATTTGAAATTAAAAACAATAAGAAAAATAACAAACGAAAGCAAATAATAATAAAAAGATTAAAAATAAACACTTATATGAAAATCCTCTCCACAAGATTAAGGAAGTTTCTCTGAAACTTTGACTCTTCGCTAAACTACCCCTCAGAGCAAGTCTCCCAACTGCGATGACTCACAATACAGACTTCAAACTTCAATAAAAACTAAACTAAAAGAAAGAAAAGAAGTGGGAAGAAGAAGACTTCACTCCGACCCTTTTCTCCTTTCTACTCTCTACTCCAACTCTTAATAAAAACTCTCACAAAATAAAAGTAAAATACTGTAAAAACTCTCTTCAAAATGCAAGTGGAAGAGCACTTAGTCATTCCTAAGACTCTCTTTAAATAGTAAACCAAAAGGTGCCTTGGTGTCTCTTCAAAATGTGTTCAGATTCGATGTATCTACCAAGGAACGCACCCCTTCATTCAAACTTGCCGCCCAATGGAAGTTATGATAGTTACCACCAAGAGTTGCATCCCATCCCCATTGAAATTGGCGCCAAATACATGAAGATTTTGATTTTTAAGCGTGGCGGCTAAGCGGCGCCGGCGGCGCTTAGCCGCCAGTGCCAAAATTTTGATTTTTTATTATTTCTGCTCCAAATTTAATTCAATTTTGCTTCTTTCATCATGACCATCGATTTTCATCATACCTCAAGAAAAACACAAAATAACTTCCCTTAAAGTGCAATATCATTAAAAATAGGTGTAAAAATGTGCATAAAAATACTATATATTTTAGGTGTATCAAAATCCCCCAAACTTAAAATGTTACTTGTCCTCAAGTGACAATTAATCTCATAGAAAATTTAGCATGCAAATTATGTAATGAGTTTCTTAGGAAGATAACAAAATTTTGTTCTAGAAATGGAATAGTCCAATTTATAAAAAATTTCAGTAATTAAAACTAACTTAAAGTTTAGAAAGTTCTTAAGGAAAGAAAAATGACAAATATAAGTTTCTATCTAAGTCAGAAATATTTGTAGATTCTTCAAAATATAGGACTCAAACACTTATTTTTCTCACTTAAAAATCTTTATTTGAAAAATAATTTTACTTACTATATTATAACCTTAAGCTTTAGATTTTCTCTGAACTTATATCTTAAACTTTAGGTATGAAACCAATTTTTGAATAGGCTCTTAAATCCTCAAGCTTCTCCTCCCTTTTCATATACTATTTTTCACACTTTTTTTTTTATTTTTTATATAAGGACAAGGATTGCTATATCTGGATAGACCTTTAATGATTTTGAATTTCACCCTTCCATTTAAAATAAAGGTCAGATATACATCTTTCACTTAAAAATCATAATAATAATATTTGAAAATTATTCTTCAATAAAAGAAATTTAAGCTTTGAAGAATAAAAGTCAAATCTTCTATTTACCCAAAAATATAAAACTTCTTACTAAAGATACTTTAACTTTATTTAACACTTCTTCATTAAGAAAATTTTAACTTTATGTTTTTCATGATTACTATAAATTTTAACTAAATTCTTTTATTTATTTCTATATTCAAAATTTTGTTCCCCTAATATAACTTCATGTACATAAGTATTCTCAATCAAACATAAGATTTATTTTTAAGTATTCTTTAGAATCAAATATAATTTTAGGTTTTTGAAAAATATTTGTTTTTAAAATTTCCCCCCAAACTTTAATTTTTTTAATTAAGATAAAACATTTAAGCATAAGAAATGATATATGGGTGAGAAATAAAAACTAACATATCATGATTGCAGGAATTTTAATATCCTAATATGCAAGTATAACAATTTAAATAACAGGAGTAAAATGAAATCAAATTTAGTTTTTTACTTTTTTTTTAATAAGAAAAGTAAAAATTTCGAAGACTTCTACGGTAGTGGAGGTTTTCAAAGCAAATACACACCAACTAAAATAACACACCGATACGGATAACGAGATGATAGTGGAATTTGAAAAATTTTAAACATTTAGTTTCCTAAGTAGAAGTTCCCGATAGTGGTTTATAATCTCTAACGAGTTTTTAAATTAAGGTACACACTATTAAAAACTCGACATAACATACACATTAAAACATTTACTAATACACACTATAACAAAGCAACATATAAATCCACGATAAAACAACAACAATACTTGAATATGCATAACGGATAAATAGTATAACTACGATACGCATTTTATCAAGGTTCACATCATAACACATTCATCAAACAAAACACTAGATAAAGTACACAGTAACACAGTATAACAACACAATAACTAAAACAAACAACATACATCTACTCTTCATCCTCATCATCATCATCCTGCTCGTTCCAATCCCTAGATGGCACATAAGGTATGTAGAATGGATGAGGTGGCATCTCGACACTGCGATCACCTCTAATCGGTCTATCCAAATATTGCTGATAACTCTCCTCATACTCATCGTGTTTCACAATATATCTTTATACATTGTCCATCTTACCATCAATATCTCTAACATGCTCATGAGTAAGACTCACTTTTTTCAAAATTTTTCTTAATAAACCAGTTTGTGAATCAGGAGATGATGATGCAAGTGAAGTAGGAGCACGAGAAGTAGATACAACAGAAGCAGAAGCAGTAGAAGCCTACCAAATGATCAAGGTTCACATGACAACACAATGATCAAATTAAATACTAAACAAAACACACATCAGTACATCAACAACAACACTGCAACGAAAACAAATAACACTAACCTACTCATCATCCTCATCCTCATCATCATCCTGCTCGTTCCAATTTCTAGATGACACATAAGGTATGTAGAATGGATGAGGGGGCATCTCAGCACTCTGATCTCCTCTAATCAATCTATCCACATATTGCTGATAACTCTCCTCATACTCATCATGTTTCACAATATATCTTTCCACATTATCCATCTTACCATCCATATCTTTTAGATGCTCTCGAGTAAGACTCAATTTTTTCAAAATTTTTCTTAACAAACTAGTCTATGAATCTGTAGACGATGAAGCACGTGAAGTAGTAACACGAGAAGTAGATGCAGCAGAAGCAGAAGCATTAGAAGCCCTACCAAATCCTACTCTCCAACCAAAATCTGAATGTACAATGTAAGCACCAATGTTTACACTGGTAATAGGTCTCAATGGTTGGAGTACCTCTTCCCAGGTTTCAAACTTCACTCTAGATCGTTCACATAGTGAATGAATCAAGGAAGGAAATCCCATACCTCCAATAGTGGTGGATCTAGCACTGTTCAAAACATAATAATAAATTATTCCTCCAATGTCAATAGGCTTCCCTTGTTGAATACAATGGTTCAACATAGCTCTTTCTCTCGTTACTTCACTAGTGTGGCTCGAAGGTAACAACTTAGATGAGATAAAATAATGCCATGCCTTAGAAATGACATTCAATTTGGAAGCAGGAAAGTTCACTCTTCTATCATTTGAAATTTTCCATAACCCTCTTCCATCAGTCAGAAATTCCATGATCTCATCTAATTCCCCTTCCGAAGGATGATAGTTATAATAAAAATAGAACATTTCAGGAGGTAGTCCATAAAAAGTATTGATTGCCCCAGAAGAAAAGTTGACGTCATGCCTCCTAACCATGTTCAAATTTGCATAAAATTCTCTAACCACAGAAACAACAGCAATAGCGGAGAAGCAACAGTAATTTTCCCAGTTCCTTCTAGCAATCATATCTTCAATCACCTCTCCTGGTTTGCTAAACACTCGCTCAGGAATCAACTTACGTGACTGCAATGCATCGACGTATCGTTCCTCAGCCCTCAAACTAACAAATTTGTCAGAATCAAACTTCGTCTTTTCTCGTGAACGCTTTGACTTTGGAGCCATCTCTAAAAATTCACGAAAGATTCACCATAAATTCCAAAATCAAACTAAACTTACTAAATTATCTTCCAAAAGATATTTTCACTAAATCCAAGCAATTTCTCAAGTTTTTCCTCAAATTTTCTTCATGAATAGTGATTTTAATATTTTCCATAATGTACTCAAAATACATGGTGAAAATAAAAAATTTTTACTTAGGAGTAATGCTCTTACCTCAAGGAATCCAAATCTAACAATTTTTATTGAGATTGGCTCTTAAATGATCCACAATATGATGCCCTAGCCTCTCTTTCGCGATAGACCGAAGGTTGAAGACGATGTGGCGGTTTAAAAAAAAATGGCATTTTCGGGTTTTTAACAGTTGGGAACCAATTTTCGCGAACTGGTGCCTAAGCCCGAACTATCGGCACTTAGCCGCGAAATATGGCGCTTAAGAGCCGACACTTTGGCTCTTAGCCGCCAATACCCAAATTTTCATAATAATGGTATATGTACTAAATCACTTGGTTAATCACCCTTAATTACTCCAAAATAATTATTTCTCCCCACATAGATCTTCAATATTCCAAATCAAAATTTAATAACCATTGATTCCACACAACTTTCACAAAAACACAAACTTATATTAAACAAACATAACACTTAATACAATACTAGAATTTCCATCCACACATAGAGGATGAAATTCTCTAAATACAAGAGACTTTAATCTCAAACTGATAAGTATACATCTTTAGGATGTAACCATCACATCATCAGGCTCAGTTAATATATAAGCACTAAACACACTAAACATAACACACAAGAACACTAAACAAATAAAAATAAAACATTCTTAATTCCATTCTCCATTAGGCGGAATATTTCCCGGACCACTAATATTCTCATTTGACCCTTCTGGAATATAAATTTGATAGAACGGGCGATAATTGTTCATTCTTACATCATCTTCTTCAATCCATTTGTTCTTCACAAACATCGCCTTATTTATTTCTTCCACGTACCTTGAATGATTGAATTTCATATTGAGTTGCCATCCCATGTGTTCCAAATGTAAGTTAGTATCATTGATCTTTGCTTCCATTGAAGTCACTCGAGCTTCAATTTTTGTAATTGTTTCTACAATACCCTGAATACTAACAGCGAGATAACCATTAAATAACTCTTTAGTACTATCACTAATGAACTTACTTTTGTCAGAATCTTGCTTCTTCTTCATCTCATTCTCCCAGGAAGACATGATGCACTCAAAATTCTCTTCTTAAGACTCAGAAATGAAAATAGGAATTGGGGCAAGTGTTTCTCTTGAATCAGTTCCTTTTTATAGACTTAGGAAGGGTTAAATCTATCCCAAGACATTTAGAAACTCCAAAATAACTCCCAAAACTTCTCCCCCATGATCTAGGCTTCTAGATCCACATTTTTCACATTTTTTATAACTCCGGTGCCTAAGTGCTAACTAGTCGGCGCTTAGCCGCCAGTGCACAATTTAGCACAGGTTTGCTAAGTGTCCAAATTTTCATTCTGACTTCTCTAAATCATCAATTAAGGTCAAATAAACTCTACTTAAGTTTAAAAACTCCAAATTACTATCACTAAAAATATAAAAACAAACCAAACAAAGCAAACAAAACACACAAAACAAACATAAAGAAAAGCACACTGATAAATATGGGTTGCCTCTCACACAGCGCTTGTTTTAACGTCTTCAGCCTGACATACCCAGACTTATTCTGAGTGACCCAACATCAAATTATCATCAGATTTAGATTTATTGACTGAAAAATATGATTTAAGTCTATGTCCGTTAACTTTAAATATTTTTCCAGCCTTAGGATCTTGAATATCTACAGCTCCATAAGAATAAACTTTTGTCACAATAAATGGACCCATCCACCTGGACTTAAGTTTTCCAGAAAATATTCTCAATCTAGCATTGTACATTAAAACTTTTTATCCTGGTACAAGATTTTTAGTAAGAATCTTCTGATCATGCCATAACTTCATCTTTTCCTTATAAATCTTAACATTTTCATAATATTCATTCCTTATTTCTTCGAGCTCATTCAATTGCAATAATCTCTTTTCAGCAGCATCTTTCAAATTATAATTGACTCTTTAATAGCCCAATATACTTTATGCTCAAGTTCAAAAGGTAAATGACAAGCTTTTCCAAAAATCAGCCTATATGGGGACATTCCTATAGACGTTCTATAAGCAGTCCTATAGGCCCACAAAGCATAATCCAGTTTGATTGACCAATCCTTTCTATTTGTATTAATAGTTTTTTCCAATATTCTTTTAATTTCACGATTGGATAATTTAACCAAACCACTTGTCTGCGGATGATAAACAGTAGCAATGCGATGATTAATATGATATTTCTTTGCTAATCTCCCAATAATCGCATTTCTAAAATGACTTCCCCCATCAGTTATGATTACTCTAGGTATTCCAAATCTGTAAAATATATTCTTTTCAAAAAACTTTGCAACACTTTGAGCATCACATCGAGGTAAAGCAATAGTTTCAATCCATTTGGAAACATAGTCTACTGCCCTCAAAATATAAACATTTCCAAAAGATGGTGTAAATGGTCCCATAAAATCTAGTACCCAAACATCAAATATTTCAACTTCCAACATATAATTGAGGGGCATCTCATTTCTTCTAGAAATATTGCCTACACATTGACATCTATCACAATTTTTAATATAAACATTCACATCCTTAAAAATTGTAGGACAATAAAATCCTGATTGTAATATTTTATATGCAGTTTTATCACTTCCAAAATATCCCCCATAATCAGAATCATGAAATCTTTAAATAACATCTTCGAATTAAAAGACCCTTTCCTTGTTTATATAAAAATGGGTCATCCAAAAAATAAGTCTTAGCATCAGACAAAAATTTCTTCTTTTCATGGTATGTCAAACCATAGGGTATAATATTATTGACAATAAAGTTAACTATGTCTGCATACCACGGAACACGTAATTCTTTAACAGTGAACAGTTTTTCATCAGGAAAATGTTCATTAATTTTTCCAATATCAAAGAGAGACTTTTCAATTTCAAGCCTGGACAAATGATCAACAATTTGATTATCAGAACCCTTCCTATCTACTATCTCAAAATCAAATTCTTGCAAAAGAAGAATCCATCTTATCAGTCATGGTTTTGCATCATTTTTCTTCATTAAGTATTTAATAGCAGAATGATCAGTATGCACCACACATTTAGTTCCAATTAAATATGATCGAATTTTATCAAAGGCAAATAATATAGCTAATAACTCTTTCTCAGTAGTGGTATAATTAATTTGATCTTCATTAAGAGTTTTACTAGCATAATAAATTACTTTGAAAATTTTATCATATTTCTGACCCAAAACAACACCAATAGCATAATCACTAGCATCACACATTAATTTAAAAGGTTTTTCCCAATTTGGTGAAATTATTACAGGTGTAGTGATTAATTTTTCTTTTAATGTTTCAAAGGCTTTACAGCAGTCATCATCAAAATTAAAAATTGCATCCTTTTCCAATAAACGACAAAAAGGTTTTGTAATCTTTGAAAAGTCTTTGGTGTAATACATGTAGAATCCAACATGTCCTAAAAAACTTCTAATTCCCCTTACATTTGTTGGGCAAGGTAAATTAGATATAACTTGAATTTTTGCAGGATCTACATCTAAACCTTTTTCTGAAATCTGATGTCCCAAAACAATTACTCATGCTACCATAAATTGACATTTTTCCCAATTAAGGACCAAATTAGTTTCTTCACAGCGTTTTAGAACTTTAGATAGAGTTCTAAACATGATTCAAATGAAATTCCAAACACTGAATAGTCATCCATAAAAACTTCAATACCTTTTTCAATTAAATCACAAAAAATAGCCATCATACATCTCTGAAATGTTGCAGGGGCATTACATAAACCAAAGGGCATTCTTCTAAAACCAAACATACCATAAGGACTGGTAAACGTAGTTTTCTTTTGATCCTCAGGAGCAATTTGAATTTGGCGGTAACCAGTATATCCATCCAGAAAAAAAAAGTATTTATGCCCAACCAGTCTATCCAACATTTGATCGAGAAAAGGGAGTGACAAATGATCTTTTCTTGTGGCAAGGTTTAATTTTCTATAATCAATGCATATTCGCCACCCTGTAACTTGTCTTGTTGGTATCATTTCATTTTTCTCATTAACAGTCACAGTGACTCCTCTTTTCTTAGGAACACAGTGAATAGGACTAACCCATGCACTATCTGAAATAGGGTAGATAATTCCAGCATCCAACCATTTTGAAATTTCTTTCTTAACAATGTCTTTCATGATAGGATTTGATCTCCTTTGGGGATCAGCCCGCGGTTTGCAATTATCTTCCATAAGAATTCTGTGCATACAAATTGAAGGGCTGATTCCTTTAATATCAGTAATTGTCCATCCAAAGGCTTTCTTGTGCTTCTTCAAAATTTCAAGTAAACTCTCTTCTTCTTTTTCAGTTAATTGAGAGGAAATTATAACATACAAGGTTGAGGATTCACCTAGAAAAACATACTTCAAATGATCAGGAAGCATTTTTAACTCAAGTTCAGGAGGTTTTTCAATTGATGGACCATAAGATTTATCTTTCTCAGTCATATCCAACAATTCAAAACTTTCATGAACAAACTTTAAATCTTCCTCTTGAAAATCTTCAGAATCAAGTAACTGAACTTCTTGCTTATATTCCAATTCTTCTCTTTCAGCTTTCTTTTCATAAGTTGATTTGAAATGACATTCACTTAAATATTCAATAACATCCATCCTATAACACTCATCTTCTTTACCTCTAGCAGGATATTACATCTGTTTTGAAATATTAAATGTAACAGTTTGATCAACCCTCATCATTAATTCCCCTTTTTGCACATCTATTAGAGCTCTATCTGTAGCTAGAAAAGGTCTCCCCAAAATTATGGGTATCTCTTTATCTTACTCCATATCTAACACAATGAAATCCACAGGAAAAATAAATTGATCCACTTTTACCAAAACATCTTCTATAACACCTTTAAGATATGTAAACGATTCGCTAATTGCAGAGTTACAGTAGTTGGGGTTATTTCTCCTAGTCCCAGTCTTTTGAATATTGATAGAGGCATAAGGTTAATGCTTGCACCCAAATCACATAAAGCTTTTCCACAGAATCTTTCTCCGTATGCACATGAAATTGTGAAACTACCAGGATCTTTAAGTTTTTCAAGAAGCTTTTTTTGAATTATCGCACTGCACTCCTCACTAAGTGCAACAGTCTCATTTTCTTCAAACTTCCTCTTTTTATTAAGAATATCCTTCATAAATTTCTCATAGCTTGGCATTTGTTCTAGTGCTTCAGCAAATGGAATATTAATGGTAAGCTTCTTTAATATCTCCAAGAATTTTGAAAATTGCTTATCCAACTTTTGTTGATGAAGTCTCTGAGGAAATGGAGATGGTGGTTTTTCTAAATCAACCTTAGGTGGAGAAATAGGTCTTTCCAAACCTTTTGGAGCATCCTCTTTAGGTCTTTCAATCTCTTCTTTCTCTACTTCAGTTTCTTTTCGAACTTTACCTTTCAATTCTTTTCCACTTCTCAGTTGAACTGCTTTTACTTGTTCTTTATTCTTTTCTCTTGGATTCACTTCAGTATTACTTGGAAGCATTCATTGGGATCTATGACTTAAGGCATTTGCAATTTGTCCCAACTGATTTTTAATATTTCTGATGGTTGCTCCTTGAATTTGTAATTGATTTCTCATATGTGATACTACTTCTTCCATAGACAACTTCTTCTCCTTATTTTGTAAAGCATTGTTATAACCTGAAGGATAAGTTAATCTATTATTATTATTTCCTTGGTTGTTCCAATTCCCCAATGGGTTTACTTGGTGGTTCCCCCATTGTTGATTAACACCACCCTGATTATTGTTATTCCAGTTAAAGTTTGGTTGATTCTTCTAACCTGGGTTATAATAATTGGAATAAGGGTTGTTAGGATTGATTATAACATTCACAGTTTCTGGTGAAGAATAAGAATCAACCATTTGGCCTAATGAATTTTCTACAATCATGAGATTTGGCTGAGAAAAATTCATCCCAAATTGGTCTATCTTCCTTGATACGACAGAAACTTGATTTGCTAACATTGTAAAAGCATCATTCTCATAAACACCGGCTACCTTTTTAGGATTTAACCTTTCGGAAGGCCATTGAAAATTATTAGTAGCCATTTCTTCAATTAAAGCATAAGCATCGAGAAAATGGTTTAGACATTAATGATCCACCAATGACGACGATCAATGATTGATCTAAGAGATCCAACTAATCTATTATAAAAAGTTTGAATTATTAACCAATCTGGTATCACATGATGTGGACATTTCCTGAGGAGATCTTTAAATCTTTCCCAAGCTTCATATATTGATTCCCCTTCAAAATGACAAAAAGATGTTATATCATTTCTCAACTTAGCAGTCTTAGATGGTGGAAAATATTTAGCAAGGAACTTTTGTGACAGTTCACCCCAAGTTCTAATAGATCCAGGTTGTAACGAGTGTAACCATATTTTAGCTTTATCCCTTAGTGAGAAAAGAAAAAGTCTAAGTCTAATAGCATCATCCGAAACACCACCATATTTAAAAGTAGCACAGAACTCCAGAAATTTAGCAAGATGCAAATTAGGACCTTCAGTTGTTGCTCCCCCAAACTGTTTATTAGACACCATTTGGTTAATAGCAGGTTTAAGCTCAAAAGAATTAGCAGCTACAATAGGGTTTTGAATACTACCACGAAATTCATCTACTGTAGGGTTAACATAATCTCTTAAAGGTCTTAATTCTTGATGGATGCAACATTTTGATCTTGATGATTTGCCATTTCTTAAATATTTTTATCTTTTTTCTGTATTTTTAATTTTTTTGATTTTTCTGATAGTTCTTTCTAATTCAGAATCGTAAGGCACAAGTCCTTCAGAACCTGAACTACACATACAACAATAAAACAAAACAAAACACAACACACTAATAAAAACAAAGAAAAGTAAAAATTAAAATTTCTTAATTCTCTTTAAAATGCAATTTAATTGTTTTCCCCGACAACGACGCCAAAAAATTGATCCCCGATAAATGCAACGGCGCCAAAAACTTGGTACCGTTCGGTAAATGCAACGACACAAAAAACTAGACTCCGCTGGATAAATGCGCTGATGATTTTAGATATGAAAATTATGATTTTATAATATGGGATACTACACAAGTATACGTATCGTTTATCAAATAATATAGGACTTTCTGATTAAGCCCCGAGATATCGAACCCACAGGGAAAATGTAAAATCTTTAAAGAAATCAGAAAAATAATCTTTTTACACTTTGTTATGGCTTTTGAAAGTGTGTTGATTTTGAAAGGTTTTGAAAGTTGATTTGTCTTTTGAAATTTCCTTAATAAAATGTTAAGCAAGAAATTAAAATTATAATAACTAAAAAAAACTGTATGTAAAATACTATTAACTAGAATATCTTTTACTTTCCTTTTATGAAGTAGTAATAATTCTTAAAGTATTGTTGTGGAAGTATTTAAATTTGTTGTGATAGATAGAAACAAATGTGTTCTTTACCCTTGGTTATATAAAGAACATAGGTTAATTTGAAATTTTTATTATTTTGAACATGGTTAGGCAGGGAAGATATCAGTCTCTCACTCTAGTGTTCCCTCGATTCCCACCACCTGGGGGCTAACTTCTCATAACAAAACTCAAAACTTCAAACCAAATTAGGGGGTTTTATCCTGTCACTCTAAAATCCTCTAATTTTACTCTCTTCCATAAAAATATCTTCTAATATTACATTCGATTATATGGACTACAATTCTCACCCATATAATTGCATGTGATTCTTACTAACTTTTATGAGATAATACCACATTGGATCTTACATAATCTCAAGAAATTTTACAACTTAACAGGCCAAATTAAGAAGTAAACAAAGTTTTTAGAATCAATCTTCACAACTTCTTTCAACTTTTTAACACTTATACTTTCCACAACAATTCTTTATAAATTAATTACTTCTCCATTTAAGAAAGAAAAAGATAAAGTAAATTACTCAGAATGCATTGAGAAAATACAAAACAAATTGATTTGAAATTAAAAACAATAAGAAAAATAACAAATGAAAGCAAGTATTAATAAAAAGATTAAAAGTAAACACTTATCTGAAAATCCTCTCCACAAGACTAAGGAAATTCCTCTGAAACTTTGACTCTTCGTTAAACTACTCCTCAGAGCAAGTCTCCCAACTGCGATGACTCAGAATACAGACTTCAAACTTCAATAAAAACTAAACTAAAAGAAAGAAAAGAAGTGGGAAGAAGAAGACTTCACTCCGACCCCTTTCTCCTTTCTACTCTCTACTCCTACTCTTAATAAAAACTCTCACAAAATAAAAGTAAAATACTGTAAAAACTCTCTTCAAAATGCAAGTGGAAGAGCACTTAGTCATTCATAAGACTCTCTTTAAATAGTAAACCAAAAGGTGCCTTGGTGTCTCTTCAAAATGTGCCCAGATTCGTTGTATCTACCAAGGAACGCACCCCTTCATTCAAACTTGCTGCCCAAAGGAAGTTATGGTAGTTACCACCAAGAGTTGCATCCCGTCCCCTTTGAAATTGGCACCAAATATAAGAAGATTTTGATTTTTAACCGTGGCGGCTGAGCGCCGACCCAGCGGTGCTTAGCCGCCTGTGCCAAAATTTTGATTTTTTATTATTTTTGCCCAAATTTGATCCAATTTTGCTTCTTTTATCATGACCATCCATTTTCATCATACCTGCAAGAAAAACACAAAATACCTTCCCTTAAGGTGAAATATCATTAAAAATAGGTATAAAAATCTGCATAAAAATACTATATATTTTATGTGTATCAAAATCCCCCAAACTTAAAATGTTACTTGTCCTCAGGTGACAATTAATCTCATAGAACATTTAACATGCAAATTATGTAATGAGTTTCTTAGGAAGATAACAAAATTTTGTTCTAGAAATGGAATAGTCCTATTTAGAAAAAATTTCAGTAATTAAAACCAACTTAAAGTTTAGAAAGTTCTTAAGTAAAGGAAAATGACAACTACAAGTTTCTATCTAATTCAGAAATATTTGTAGATTCTTCAAAATATAGGACTCAAACACTTATTTTTCTCACTTAAAAATCTTTATTTGAAAAATAATTTTACTTACTATATTATAACCTTAAGCTTTAGATTTTCTCTGAACTTATATCTTAAACTTTAGGTATGAAACCAATTTTTGATTAGGCTCTTAAATCCTCAAGCTTCTCCTCCCTTTTCATATACTATTTTTCACTCTTTTTTTTAAAATTTTTTATATAAGGACAAGGATTACTATATCTTGATAGACCTTTAATGATTTTGAATTTCACCCTTCCATTTAAAATAAAGGTCAGATATACATCTTTCACTTAAAAATCATAATAATAATATTTGAAAATTATTCTTCAATAAAAGAAATTTAAGCTTTGAAGAATAAAAGTCAAATATTCTATTTATCCAAAAATACAAAACTTCTTACTAAAGATAGCTTAACTTTATTTAACATTTCTTCATTAAGAAAATTTGAACTTTAAGTTTTTCATGATTACTATAAATTTTAACTAAATTCTTTTATTCATTTATATATTCAAAATTTTGTTCCCCTAATATAACTTCATGTACATAATTATTCTCAATCAAAAATAAGATTTATTTTTAAGTATTCTTGAGAATCAAATAAAAGTTTAGGTTTTTGAAAAATATTTGTTTTTAAAATTCCCCCCCAAACTTTAATTTTTTTAATTAAGATAAAAAATTTAAGCTTAAGAAATGATATATGGGTGAGAAATAAAAACTAACATATCATGCTTGCAGGAATTTTTAATATCCTAATATGCAAGTATAACAATTTAAATAACGAGAGTAAAATGAAATCAAATTTAGTTTTTTAGTTTTTTTTTAATAAGAAAAGTAAAAATTTCAGAAGACTTCTATATTAGTGGAGGTTTTCAAAGAAAATACACACCAACTAAAATAACACACTGATACAGATAACCGATGATAGTGGAATTTGAAAAATTTTAAACATTTAGTTTCCTAAGTAGAAGTTCCCAATACTGGTTTATAATCTCCTGACAGTTTTTGAATTAAGGTACACACTATTAAAAACTCTGACATAACATACACATTAAAACATTTACTAATACACACTATCACAAAGAAACATATAAATCCAGAATAAAACAACAACAATACCTGAATATGCATAACAGATAAATAGTACAACTACAATTTGCATATTATCAAGGTTCACATCATAACGCAATCATCAAACAAAACACTAGATAAAGTACACAAGTAACACGTATAACAACACAATAACTAAAACAAACAACATACATCTACTCTTCATCCTCATCATCATCATCTTGCTCGTTCCAATCCCTGGATGGCACATAAGGTATGTAGAATGGATGAGGTGGCATCTCAGCACTCGAATCACCTCTAATCAGTCTATCCAAATATTGCTGATAACTCTCCTCATACTCATCATGTTTCACAATATATCTTTCTACATTGTCCATCTTACCATCAATATCTCTGACATGCTCACAAGTAAGACTCACTTTTTTTAAAATTTTTCTTAATAAACCAGTCTGTGAATCAGTAGATGATGATGCACGTGAAGTAGAAGCATGAGAAGTAGATGCCGCAGAAGCAGAAGCAGTAGAAGCCCTACCAAATGCTCCTCTCCAACCAAACTCTGAATGTGCAGTGTAAGCACCAACGTTTACACTTGTAATAGGTCTCAATGGCTAAAGTACCTCTTCCCAGGTTTTAAACTTCACTCTAGATCGTTCACATAGTGAATGAATCAAGGAAGGAAATCCCATACCTCTAGTAGTGGTGGATCTAGCACTGTTCAAAACATAATCATAAATTATTCCTCCAATGTCAATATGATTCCCTTGTTGAATACAATGGTTCAACACAGCTCTTTCTCTCGTTACTTCACTAGTATGGCTCGAAGGTAACAACTTAGATGAGATAAAACAATGTCATGCCTTAGAAATGGCATTCAATTTGGAAGCAAGAATGTTCACTCCTCTATCATTTGTAATTTTCCATAACCCTCTTCCATCAATCAGAAATTCCATGATCTCATCTAATTCCCCTTCCGAAGGATGATTGTTATAATAAAAACAGAACATCTCAGGAGGTAGTCCATAAAAAGTATTGATTTCCCCAGAAGAAAATTTTACCTCATGCCTCCTAACCATGTTCAAATTTGCATAAAATTCTCTAACCACAGAAACAACAGCAACAGCGGAGAAGCACAGTAATTTTCCCAGTTCCTTCTAGCAATCATTTCTTCAATCACCTCTCCTGGTTTGCTAATCACTCACTCAGGAATCAACTTACGTGACTGCAATGCATCGACGTATCGTTCCTCAGCCCTCAAACTAACAAGTTTGTCAGAATCAAACTTTGTCTTTTCTCGTGAACGCTTTGACTTTGGAGCCATCTCTAAAAATTCACGAAAGATTCACCATAAATTCCAAAATCAAACTAAACTTGCTAAATTATCTTCCAAAAGATATTTTCACTAAATCCAAGCAATTTCTCAAGTTTTTCCTCAAATTTTCACCATGAATAGTGATAGTGATTTTAAGATTTTCCATAATGTATTCAAAATACATGGTGAAAATAAAAATTTTTTACTTAGGAGTAGTGCTCTTACCTCAAGGAATCCAAATCTAACAATTTTTGTTGAGATCGGCTCTTAAATGATCCACAATATGATGCCCTAGCCTCTCTTTCGTGATATACCAAAGGTTGAAGATGATGCTGCGGTTTAAAAAAAATGGCATTTTCAGGTTTTTAACTGTTGGGAACCAATTTTCGCGAACTGGCGCCTAAGCGCGAACTATCGGCGCTTAGCCGCAAAATATAGCGCTTAGCCGCCAATACCCAAATTTTCATAATAATGGTATATGCACTAAATCTCTTGGTTAATCACCCTTAATTACTCCAAAATAATTATTTCTCCCCACATAGATCTTCAATATTCCAAATCAAAATTTAATAACCATTGATTCCACACAAATTTCACAAAAACACAAACATATATTAAAAAAAACATAACACTTAATATAATACTAGAATTTCCATCCACACATAGAGGATGAAATTCTCTAAATACAAGAGACTTTAATCTCAAACTGATATGTATACATCTTTAGGATGTAACCATCACATCATCAGGCTCAGTTAATATATAAGCACTAAACACACTAAACATAACACACAAGAACACTAAACAAATAAAAATAAAACATTCTTAATTCCATTCTCCATTAGGCGGAATATATCCCGGACCACTATTATTCTCATTTGACCCTTCTGGAATATAAATTTGATAGAACGGGCGATAATTGTTCATTCTTACATCATCTTCTTCAATCCATTTGTTCTTCACAAACATCGCCTTATCTATTTCTTCCACGTACCTTGAATGATTGAATTGCATCTTGAGTTGTCATCCCATGTGTTCCAAATGTAAGTTAGTATCATTGATCTTTGCTTCCATTGAAGTCACTCGGGCTTCAATTTTTGTAATCATTTCTGCAATACCCTAAATAATAACATTGAGATAACCATTAAATAACTCTTTAGCACTATCACTAATGAACTTACTTTTGTCAGAATCTTGCTTCTTCTTCATCTCATTCTCCCAGGAAGACATGATGCACTCAAAATTCTCTTCTTAAGACTCGAAAATGAAAATAGGACTTGGGGCAAGTGTTTCTCTTGAATCAGATCCTTTTTATAGACTTGGGAAGGGTTAAATCTGTCCCAAGACGTTTAGAAACTCCAAAATAACTCCCAAAACTTCTCCCCCACGATCTAAGCTTCTAGATCCACAATTTTCACATTTTTTATAACTCTGACGCCTAAGCGCCAACTAGTCGGCGCTTAGCCGCCAGTGCACAATTTAACACAGGTTTGCTAAGTGTCCAAATTTTCATTCTGACTTATCTAAAGCATCAATTAAGGTCAAATAAACTCTACTTAAGTTTAAAAACTCCAAATTACTATCACTAAAAACATGAAAACAAACCAAACAAAGCAAACAAAACACACTAAACAAACATTAAGCAAAGCACACCGATAAATATGGATTGCCTCTCACATAGCGCTTGTTTTAACATCTTCAGGCTGACATACCCAGACTCATTATGAGTGACCCAACATCAAATTATCATCATATTTAGATTTATTGACTGAAAAATATGGTTTAATTCTATGTCCGTTAACTTTAAATATTTTTCCAGTCTTATGATCTTGAATATCACAGTTCCATAAGAATAAACTTTTATCACAATAAATGGACCCATCCACCTGGACTTAAGTTTTCCAGAAAATATTCTCAATCTAGCATTATACAGTAAAACTTTTTATCCTGGTACAAGATTTTTAGTAAGAATCTTCTGATCATGCCATAACTTCATCTTTTCCTTATAAATCTTAGCATTTTCATAAGATTCATTCCTTATTTCTTCAAGCTCATTCAATTGCAATAATCTCTTTTCAGCAGCATCTTTCAAATTATAATTGACTCTTTAATAGCCCAATATGCTTTATGCTCAAGTTCAAAAGGTAAATGACAAGCTTTTCCAAAAATCAGCCTATATGGGGACATTCCTATAGACGTTCTGTAAGCAGTCCTATAGGCCCACAAAGCATAATCTAGATTGATTGACCAATCCTTTCTATTTAGATTAATAGTTTTTTCTAATATTCTTTTAATTTCACGATTGGATAATTCAACCAAACCACTTGTTTGCGGATGATAAGCGATAGCTAATGCGATGATAAATATGATATTTCTTTGCTAACTTCCCAATAATCGCATTTCTAAAATGACTTCCCCCATCAGTTATGATTACTCTTGGTATTCCAAATCTGCAAAATATATTCTTTTCTAAAAACTTTGTAACACTTTGAGCATCACATCGAGGTAAAGCAATAGCTTTAATCCATTTGGAAACATAGTCTACTGCCATCAAAATATAAACATTTCCGAAAGATGGTGTAAATGGTCCCATAAAATCTAGTACCCAATCATCAAATATTTCAACTTCCAACATATAATTGAGGGGCATCTCATTTCTTCTAGAAATATTACCTACACGGTGACATCTATCACAATTTTTAATATAAACATTCACATCCTTAAAAATTGTAAGCCAATAAAATCCTGATTGTATTATTTTATATGCAGTTTTATCACTTCCAAAATGTCCCCCATAATCAGAATCATGAAATTTTTGAATAATTTCATAAGTCTCTTCCAAAGGTACACATCTTCGAATTAAAAGACCCTTTCCTTGTTTATATAAAAATGGGTCATCCCAAAATAAGTCTTAGCATCAGACAAAAATTTCTTCTTTTCATGGTATGTCAAACCATAGGGTATAATATTACTAACAATAAAGTTTACTATGTCTGCATACTACGGAACACATAATTCTTTAACAGTGAACAGTTTTTCATCAGGAAAATGTTCATTAATTTCTTCAATATCACAGAGAGATTTTTTAATTTCAAGTCTGGACAAATGATCAATAATTTGATTATCAAAACCCTTCCTATCTACTATCTCAAAATCAAATTCTTGCAAAAGAAGAGTCCATCTTATCAGTCTTGGTTTTGCATCATTTTGGTCTTCATTAAGTATTTAATAGTAGAATGATCAGTATGCACCACACATTTAGTTCCAATTAAATATGATCAAAATTTATCAAAGGCAAATAATATAACTAATGACTCTTTCTCAGTAGTGGTATAATTAATTTGATCTTCATTAAGAGTTTTACTAGCATAATAAATTACTTTGAAAATTTTATCATATTTCGACCTAAAACGACACCAATAGCATAATCACTAGCATCACACATTAATTCGAAAAGGTTTTTCCCAATTTGGTGAAATTATTACGGGTGTAGTGATTAATTTTTCTTTTAATGTTTCAAAGGCTTTACGGCAGTCATCATCAAAATTAAAAATTGCATCCTTTTCCAGTAAACGACATAAAGGTTTTGTAATCTTTGAAAAGTCTTTGATGTAACGCCTGTAGAATCCAGCATGTCCTAAAAAACTTCTAATTACTCTTACATTTGTTGGGAAAGGTAAATTAGATATAACTTAAATTTCTGTAGGATCTACCTCCAAACCTTTTTCTGAAATCCGATGTCCCAAAACAATTCCTCCTGCTACCATAAATTGGCATTTTTCTCAATTAAGGACCAAATTAGTTTCTTCACAGCGTTTTAGAACTTTAGATAGATGTTCTAAACATGATTCAAACGAAATTCCAAACACTAAAAAGTCATCCATAAAAACTTCAATCCCTTTTTCAATTAAATCACAAAAAATAGCCATCATACATCTCTGAAATGTAGCAGGGGCATTACATAAACCAAAGGGCATTCTTCTAAAACAAACGTACCATAAGGACTGGTAAACGTAGTTTTCTCTTAATCCTCAGGAGCAATTTGAATTTGGTGGTAACCAGGTATATCCATCCGGAAAACAAAAGTATTTATGCCTGACCGATCTATAAAACATTTGATCTAGAAAAGGGAGTGGAAAATGATCTTTTCTTGTGGTAAGGTTTAATTTTCTATAATCAATGCATGTTCACCACCCTGTAACTTGTCTTGTTGGTTTCATTTCATTTTTCTCATTAACAGTCACAGTGACTCCTCCTTTCTTAGGAACACAGTGAATAGGACTAACCCATGCACTATCTGAAATAGGGTAGATAATTCCAGCATCCAACCTTTTTAAAATTTTTTTCTTAACAATGTCTTTCATGATAGGATTTAATCTCCTTTGGGGATCAGCCCGTGGTTTGCAATTATCTTCCATAAGAATTCTGTGCATACAAATTGAAGGACTGATTCCTTTAATATCAGCAATTGTCCATCCAAAGGTTTTCTTGTGCTTCTTCAAAATTTCAAGTAAACTCTCTTCTTCTTTTTCAGTTAATTGAGAGGAAATTATAATAGGCAAGGTTGAGGATTCACCTAGAAAAACATACTTCAAATGATCAGGAAGCATTTTTAACTCAAGTTCAGGAGGTTTTTCAATTGATGGACCATAAGATTTATCTTTCTCAGTCATATCTAACAATTCAAAACTTTCACGAACAAACTTTGAATCTTCCTCTTGAAAATCTTCAGAATCAAGTAACTCCTCTTCTTGCTTATGTTCCATTTCTTCTCTTTCAGCTTTCTCTTCATAAGTTGATTTGAAATGACATTAACTTAAATATTCAATAACATCTATCCTATAACAGACATCTTCTTTACCTCTAGCAGGATATTTCATCGATTTTGAAATATTAAATTTAACAATCTGATCATTAACCCTCATCGTTAATTCCCCTTTTTGCAGATCTATCATGGCTCTGCCTGTAGCTAGAAAAGGTCACCCCAAAATTATGGATATCTCTTTATCTTCCTCCATATCTAACACAATGAAATCCACAGAAAAAATAAATTGATCCACTTTTACCAAAACATCTTCTATAACTCCTTTAAGATATGTGATCGAACGTTCTGCTAATTGCAAAGTTATAGTAGTTGGGGTTATTTCTCCTAGTCCCAGTCTTTTGAATATTGATAAAGGCATAAGGTTAATGCTTGCACCCAAATCACATAAAGCTTTTCCATAGAATCTTTCTCCGATTGCACATGGAATTGTGAAACTACTAGGATCTTTAAGTTTTTCGGAAGCTTTTTCGAATTATCGCACTGCACTCCTCACTAAGTGCAACAGCCTCATTTTCTTCAAACTTCCTCTTTTTATTAAGAATATCCTTCATAAATTTCGCATAGCTTGGCATTTGTTCTAGTGCTTCAGCAAATGGAATATTAATGGTAAGCTTATTTAATATCTCCAAGAATTTTGAAAATTGCTTATCCAACTTTTGTTGATGAAGTCTCTGAGGAAATGGAGATGGTGGTTTTTCTAGATCAACCTTAGGTGGAGAAATAGATCTTTCCAAACCTTTTGGAGAGTCCTCTTTAGGTCTTTCAATCTCTTCTTTCTCTACTTCAGTTTCTTTTTGAACTCTACCTTCCAATTCTTTTCCACTTCTCGGTTGAACTCGCTTTTACTTGTTCTTTATTCTTTTCTCTTGGATTCACTTCGATATTACTTGGAAGCATTCCTTGGGATCTATTACTTAAGGCATTTGCAATTTGTCCTAACTGATTTTTAATATTTCTGATGGTTGCTCCTTGAATTTGTAATTGATTTCCCATATGTGATACTACTTCTTCCATATATAACTTCTTCTCCTTATTTTGTAAAGCATTGTTATAACCTGAAGGATAAGTTAATCTATTATTATTATTACCTTGGTTGTTCCAATTCCCAAGGGGTTTACTTGGTGGTTCCCCCATTATTGATTAACACCACCCTGATTATATTTATTCCAGTTAAAATTTGGATGATTCTTCCATCCTGGGTTATAATAATTGGAATATGGGTTGTTAGGTTTGATTATAGAATTCACAGTTTCTGGTGAAGAATAAGAATCAACCATTTGGCCTAATGAATTTTCTTCAATCATGAGATCTGGCTGAGAAGAATTCATCCCAAATTGGTCTATCTTCCTCGATACAGTAACAACTTGATTTGCTAACATTGTAAAAGCATCATTCTCATAAACACTGGCTACCTTTTTAGGATTTAACCTTTCAGAAGGCCATTGAAAATTATTAGTAGCCATTTCTTCAATTAAAGCATAAGCATCAGAAAATGGTTTAGATAGTAATGATCCACCATCAACAGCATCGATGATTGATCTAAGAGATCCAACTAATCCATTATAAAAAGTATGAATTATTAACCAATCAGGTATCGCATGATGTGGACATTTCATGAGGAGATCTTTAAATCTTTGCCATGCTTCATATATTGATTCCCCTTTAAACTGACAAAAAGATGTTATATCATTTCTCAACTTAGCAGTCTTAGATGGTGGAATATATTTAGCAAGGAACTTTTGTGACAGTTCACCCCAAGTTCTAATTGATCCAGGTTGTAATGAGTGTAACCATATTTTAGCTTTATCCCTTAGTGAGAGAGGAAAAAGTCTAAGTCTAATAGCATCATCCGAAACACCATCATATTTAAAAGTAGCACACAACTCCAGAAAATTAGTAAGATGCAAATTATGATCTTCAGTTGTTGCTCCCCCAAACTGTTTATTAGACACCATTTGGATAATAGCAGGTTTAAGCTCAAAATAATTAGCAGCTACAGCAGGGTTTTGAATACTACCATGAAATTCATCTACTGTAGGGTTAACATAATCTCTTAATGGTCTTAATTCTTGATGGATGCCAACATTTTGATCTTGATGATTTGCTATTGCTTGAATATTTTTATCTTTTTCTGTATTTTTAATTTTTTTGATTTTTTTGATAGTTCATTCTAATTCAGAATCGTAAGGCACAAGTCCTTTAGAACCTGAACTATGCATACAACAATAAAACAAAACAAAACACAACACACTAACAAAAATAAAGAAAAGTAAAAATTTAAAATTTCTTAATTCTCTTTAAAATGCAATTTAATTGTTTTCCCCGGCAACAGTGCCAAAAACTTGATCCCCGATAAATGCAACGTCGTCAAAAACTTGGTACCGTCCGGTAAATGCAACGGCAGAAAAAACTTGACTCCACTGGATAAATGCGCTGATGATTGTAGATATGAAAATTATGATTTTATAGTATGGGATACTACGCAAGTATACATATCGTTTATCAAGTAATATAGGGCTTTCTGATTAAGCCCCGAGATATCGAACCCACAGGGAAAATGTAAAATCATTAAAGAAATCAGAAAAATTATCTTTTTTACTTTTTGTTATGGGTTTTGAAAGTATGTGCTGATTTTAAAAGGTTTTGAAAGTTGATTGTCTTTTGAATTTCCTTAATAAAATGTTAAGCAAGAAATTAAAATTATAATAACTAAAAAAAACTGTATGAAAAATACTATTAACTAGAATATCTTTTTCTTTCCTTTTGATGAAGTAGTAATAATTCTTAAAGTATTGTTGTTGAAGTATTTAAATTTGTTGTGACAGATAGAAGCAAATGTGTTCTTTACCCTTACTTGGTTATATAAAGAACATAGGTTAATTTGAAATTTTTATTATTTTGAACATGATTAGGTAGGGAAGATACCAGTCTCTCACTCTAGAGTTCCCTTGATTCCCACCACCTGTGGGCTAACCTCTCATAAAAAAACTCGAAACTTCAAACCAAATTAGGGGGTTTTAGCCTGTCACTCTAAAATCCTCTAATTTTACTCCCTTCCATAAAAATATCTTCTAATATTACATTCAATTATATGCACTACAATTCTCACCCATATAATTGCATGTGATTCTCACTAACTTTTATGAGACAATACCGCATTGGATCTTACATAATCTCAAGAAATTTTGCAACTTAACAGGACAAATTAAGAAGTAAACAAAGTTTTTAGAATCAATCTTCATAACTTCTTCCAACTTTTATACACTTATACTTTCCACAGTAATTCTTTATAAATTAATTACTTCTCCATTTAAGTAAGAAAAAAATAAAGTAAACTACTCAGAATGCATTAAGAAAATACAAAAACACATTAATTTGAAATTAAAAACAATAAGAAAAATAACAAACGAAAGCAAGTATTAATAAAAAGATTAAAAGTAAACACTTATCTGAAAATCCTCTCCACAAGACTAAGGAAGTTCCTCTAAAACTTTGACTCTTCGCTAAACTACTCCTTAGAGAAAGTCTCCCAACAGCGATGACTCAGAATACAAACTTCAAACTTCAATAAAAACTAAACTAAAAGAAAGAAAAGAAGTGGGAAGAAGAAGACTTCACTCCAACCCTTTTCTCCTTTCTACTCTCTACTCCTACTCTTAATAAAAACTCTCACAAAATAAAAGTAAAATACTGTAAAAACCCTCTTTAAAATGTAAGTGGAAGAGCACTTAGTCATTCCTAAGACTCTCTTTAAATAGTAAACCAAAAGGTGCCTTGGTGTCTCTTCAAAATGTGTCCAGATTCGATGTATCTACCAAGGAACGCACCTCTTCATTCAAACTTGCCGCCCAAAGGAAGTTATGGTAGTTACCACCAAGAGTTGCATCCTATCCCCTTTGAAATTGGTGCCAAATACATGAAGATTTTTTTTTTTAATCGTGGCGGCTACGCGCCCACCTAGCGGCGCTTAGCCGCCAGTGCCAAAATTTTGATTTTTTTTATTTTTCCTCCAAATTTAATCCAATTTTGCTCCTTTCATCATGACCATCCATTTTAATCATACCTACAAGAAAAACACAAAATACCTTCCCTTAAAGTGCAATATCATCAAAAATAGGTATAAAAATGTGCATAAAAATACTATATATTTTAGGTGTATCAAACCCCACGGGAAATCACGTTAATAACACTGTGATAACAAGGTGATAACACTGTTCCGTAATAAAATACAGCGATAACCTCCCTGATAACATTGGAATAACACCATGTACAATACATATAACACCACGGGGATTTGAAAGACTACGCGAAAGGTTACCACTCCGATAACACTATGTTAATACAGGAATAACACCAGTATAGAGTGCAAATAACATCATTGAACTCCGAAAGACTATGCAGCGTGCTTCTACTGGTTTCTCTTTCCACGTGGATGCCTCATCAGCCCATGGTCTCATGTGTTGGGTTGAACTGATCTCTGTTTGACTTGATCTCCCCCACTGTTTTAAAATACATAGAAACAGACAACATCCGTTCATCATCCTAATTCTACCATAACCCTAGAGCCATTCTCACTAAGACCTTAAGATCTCTTTAATGAGATTGAACACAGTTTGATCCTACACCATCATCTAGGTTAAACACTCCTATCCATATGACTAAGTGGGCATGGAATGTTCATTTTCTTCACAAAGGTCCAAAACTAAGAAGAAAATAGGAGTTTTGAGGGTATGCTTTTATCCAAGTGGCGAGGCCTCGATTGAGAAATTTTAGAAGATTTGGTTGAGTCCAACAAATCTGCTCCAAGTGTTGGATTTTCTGAGGTAATGTATAGGTATAAGCTAGACCAAAAGTGGCTGGGGTTTGGTCTACGGTTAGGTTATAGGCCATGGAAAAGTGGGGTTTTTATTAGGGAGGATGTTTCAGGGTATGGTGAAGCTTTTGAGGGGATTAGTTGTGAGTTTTGCTGGAGTTTTCAATGGCTGAAGAAAATCTTGGATTTCAACAGTGAAATTAGGGTTTTCTATTGTTGTAGAGGGGTTGTGAGAGGTAGAAAAAAGTATTTCAAGGCTCTGGGATTGAAAAGAGCTCTCTGGTTCTCTCTAGTTCCCTCTGGCTAATGATAGGAAAACTCCCTTTTCTTATATTAAAACCATCAAAATAGCCATTTTTGAACAAATATAGAGATGAGCCTCTCTCATTCAATGTAGACGTCAATTATAAGGTAATAAACCTCAATAAACTCAATTGAAGCCTGGTTTATGGGTTGTTTATTTGAATTGCCGTCTATGGTGTTATTCTTCATTTACTGGAGGTTGGATCACGGTTTAGTTGTCTCAGGACCGCGACCACAATGTTATTAAGGGTTGTATTGTGTTTTTATTGTGGCTGGATCGCGTGGGTAAGGGTAATATTGATGTGGCGTTGCTGAGGAGTTTTCAGCGGTATTGACTGATGTTATTGTGATGTTATTACGGGTTGTATTGTGTTGTTAATACGGTTTCAAGGCCATGACGCCATGTTGATGCTATTGAAGGTTGTACCGCCGTGTTTTTGAGGTGTTATTGGTGCGGAATTGAGAAAAAATAGTGTTATTATGCACAGCTTACATCATTGTGTGGGTTATTGTGTGTGGTCGTGAAGGTGGTGTTATTATGGTAATATTGTGATAGTATTGGGATAATATTGTGGTGTTATTGTGGGGTTTTACCACAATTTGTTATGTGGTCTTATCGTGGCATTGAAGTGGTGTTACTATTGCATCAAAGTGGTGTTATTTGAGCATTTTACCACTGTATTGTGGTCTTATTGGCTCGAATTTTGCCTAAATTAAGCCTAAACCTAACCTAAACCCCGTTTTGCTTCAATTTAGCTCGGCTCACATGGAATGTTGTAATTGGTGGGTTGGAGAACCTTTAAAAATTATTATGATGGATTTTAGGCTCTGAATTTTGGTGAAATTGGACTTGAGAGATAGGTTCAAATGGGCTTGAGGTGGCTTTGGGTTTGAAATTTGGATGTGGTTTGATCAATTTGGTGATTTGGTGAAGGGTTTGGCCAATTTGACAAATTTTGGTGTAATTGGGTCAATTTTGGAATTTTGAGTAATTTTGTGTGAATTTTGGATTTGAGGTGGAGTTTGATGTTGGGCTCAAAGTTTAGAGTAAATTTTGTGAGGGGAAGTAAAGTGTATGTGAAGTGGTGACTGGGCCACTTCTGGTCAAAATGGGTGTCTTATTGCCTTGTGTTCTTATGGAACTCCCTTTGAGTCTCACCATGTTGGTCTCAACCACCCAAGTACTAGAGGTATAAGAGCACTCATGTAAGAATCCACAAGGGAGCGAAGAAATGGTTGTATTTATGAAGGGGTGGGTGCAATCATTAGGCTTCTAGGATAATAGAAATGAAAGTTCTATATCTAGATCCTAGGCTCTTAAGGGAAGACTAGACCTCACCAAAAAAGAAGTCAACAAATGGAACCCTAATAGGTGTGACGTGCTAGACAAGCACACCATGCGTATTGGTGTTGACCGAAGCGAACAACAAAACCAAGGAGTTGCCCAAGTAGACATACCTAGAATAGGACAAAGACTAAACCAGATTTTTTTGAATGAATGAGCTGGGTCTTCCACTCAGGAATTCCCATCCCAAGGAAGGATTCAGTTTCAAACTGTGAATGTTTTTGCTAGGGATTAACTTTTGTGTTTTAATATTGTTGCAGTAAATTTAAGTTTTCAAATTTAAGTATGGTATTGATTTCTTATTTTTTTGTTTGATTTTGTGTGTTCATTTTGTTTTGATTTTATTTGTTCATTTTTGTTTTGATTTTGTGTTTGTGGATTTTTTTTTGTTTTTATTTTGATGTTGAGTTTGTGGAATTTGAAGAAATTTGAATGCCTGCACCGTCCCTGAAATTTCTTGGATGTAGAAAACTTGTAGAAAGAGAGGAGGAAAATTTGTGGAATTTTAATGAATCGAAAACCCTACATTGACCTTGGAATTTGAATTTGAAGGAATTGGAAGCCTTTATGTCCATTTAGGGAGCCTTACACCAATCTTTGGAATTTGATTTACTTTTTGAATTTGTGAAAGATTTGTAGAATTTTTGTGGGTTGTGGGAAGTTTGTGAACTTTGTGTGATTTATGAGAGTTTGTGGAGAGTTGTGGAAAATTTGTGGAATTTAAAGGAATCAAAATCCCTGCACCTACACTGAAGTTTGAATTTGAAGGAATTAGAAGCCTTAACATCCATTTAAGGGTAATCACACTGATCCTCAAAATTTTATGATATGTGGGAAATTTATGTAGTGAGATATGTGGAAATGTTGCGAAATTGTCTTGGAGTCGGAACCCTTTCATCGACCTCAGAAGGTCTTGTAGGTGGGAATCAAAATCCTTGCATCTACCTTGGATTGTGTTTCCAGATTGTCAAGTGTGTGGGAATCCAAATCCTTTCATTGACCCCAGACACTCATGTGTGTGGGAATCGAAGTCTCTGCATCGACCCCGAAATGCCATGAATGCGGTAAATTTTGGATGGAAAGCGAGAATATGCGGAGGAAACGAAATCCTTGCACCACCTCTGTAATATATTGTATGCGGCAATCAAAATGCTTGCATCAACCCCAAAATATCATGAATGAAAGAAATTATGGATGGAATGTGAGAATATGTGGAGGAAATGAAATCCTTGCACTTACCCTGGATTATATTATTTGCGGGAACTGAAAACCTTCCATCGACCCAAAAATGTCATGTGTGTGCGAATCAAAATTCTTGCATCGACCAGGAATGTTGTGTGTGGGAATTAAAATCCCTGCAATGAACCCAACAGCGGGAAATTATGGATGTAATGCTAGAATATGTAGAGGAAACAAAATCCTTACCCCACCTGGAATATATTGTATGCGTGAATTGAAACCTTTGCATCGACCCCGGAATTTCATGAATGCGGGAAATTATGGATAGAATGCAAGAATATGTGGAGGAAACAAAATCCTTGCACTGCCCCTATAATATATTGTGTGTGGGAATTGAAATCATTGCATTGATCCAGAATGAAATCAATGCGGGAAATTATGGATGGAATGCAAGAATATGTAAAGGAAACAAAATTCTTGCACTAGCCCTGGAATATATTGTGTGAAAAAAATTAAAATACTTGTGTCGACCACAGAATGTCATGAATGCGGGAAATTATGGATGAAATGCGAGAATATTTGGAGGAAACAGAATCCTTGCACCGCCCCTAAACTATATTGTATGCGGGAATCAAAATCCTTGCATCGACCCCGGAATGTCATGTTTGTTGTAGTAGTTGTGAAAGTTATGGGAGTTCATAGAGATTTGTGGAATATGTGAAATTTGTGAAGGTTTGTAGAAAGATATCCATAGAAGGAATCATAATGAGAAGGAATGATAGGGGACATACATCCAACTCAAGGGCTGATTGAAGGAATTCTGTGTGAAATGAGGAGCGGTTTCATATCAAATGAACCTCTAACACTCATTCACACGAGCAAAAGATAAAGAAGAGTGTGGTTCTATGTGGATAGAACTAGCTGTCCTCTTCCACAAAGAAAAGAAGACTCAGAGTTCCTATGGAAGGAAGCTTCAGGCCGAGAGAGATGACGCTAATGATAGGTCAAGAAGATTCGACATGACCAGGTTGAAATTTGAAAATTAAATATTTGATTTCGATTATTTTTTTTTGGTTTTATTTGATTTTAATTTGTCTTTTTGTTTTGTTCTAAAGGATTCTTTAATTTGTTAAACATAGACTTGTTCACATCGATCTTTTTCCCTTCAGTTTTATTCAAAACCTGAACAATCTTGTTTTGCCAGTTTTCAGATAAAAACACAGAGTGGTAGTTATGAAAATGTATTGGTCCTCAGTAATTTGTTGGAGAAAAATCAAACTTTGTTAAAATTTTCTGAATTTTAGTACAGTGATACACAATCTGATAACATCAACTTGTCGCAACATTAAAATATAACAACATCACCTGGTTGTGTACTATTGTTTTTGTATCCATGTCTTCATATATTTACAGATTACTTTTTTTTTTATTCAGAGTTAGATGGAGACCAATCCTTCCTCCTAAGATACACTCCAGAACAAAAGTTTCGCTCATTCTTAGAGGCGTGCTGTCTCTTGGCGGTTATAACTCCAAAGGTTGTAACCTTCAAGATCTGGGTTAGGTCTATATTCAAAAATGCTTTGTTATCATCCATTTTCATGAAGGTGATTGAAATTCTCCTCCGCGGGACCGCTGGGACGCAGTGATTCGTCAGGTCCGCACCATTTTCTTTTGAGTACTAGGACTGAACCAAATGGTATAGAAATCTCTGCCAGCCCTTAGAATTTTCTTGGGCCAATTATCTGTAGATCCCTACCAAGCATGATGTTGCACTCGTCGACGAAGGACACGATGCAGAAAGGTCTCAAAAAGTCATGGTGATCTATGTGGAGAGATTTAGTCTCCTTCCTCATAGATGTTTATGATGCAACGGTTTGGTACATAGTCCGCTGGTAGCACATGCCAAGACACCATATTTTTAATAATTTTTTTTTTATCAAAGGCGATATCAGATCCACCTCGTCATGTCTAATTATCTCCGAGGGATTACCTTCACTTTTGTAGGCATAGTTGTAGTATCAACCAAATTGAATGGTAATTCTCCCTTAGCTCCTCATTCATTTTCAGGGGTCAGAGTACGTCTTTTTTAGTCGGTGGCCAACGCTTCCTTTGTCCTTCAAACTAAAGATGTAGTTGAATAATTTCTCCTGTTTGTACCAGGAATAGACGTTGGTGTCTAGCTCTAATCCTTCTAGAATGTTACCAGATTTTCCTTGGACTCATTCAAAGTATTCAAAATTTTTCTTCCGAACCCTCTAGAACATTTCTAACTCGTCATTTGAAATTATTTTGCAACTGTCTTAACTTAACAAGTGGCGGAACATACGACTCTATGTTTGGAAATTTTTTATCCTCCTTTATGATGGGGAGGGTTCCTTAAAATTGCACATGGCTCTGTGGGGGTGTATTCAGGAAGCATTCAAGTTCTGACAACATCTATTGTTTATTGCTTCATTACCAAGTGGGGTAAGGCATCCTAAACTGATTGCTCCAGCAATTCTACTTTCTATGTGGTTGGGAGATGTTCAGTGAATGATTCTCTTGATTTTCTTTCTCCCAGACGGCAAGTACTTTATGATTGCGGCAAGCGAGGCTTCTTCTCTATGTAAGTGTTAGGGGAGCCCCTTGGCTATCATGACCATGGACTTCATCCTATTCATTTTCTGTGTCGGATTGTCATTGGCTTGAGTTTCCTTATTAAATTTTTTGAGTTTTCTTTTCTTTGCGGGTGTGTTTTCTTGCCTACTTCGGAACTCTAGAACGGGCTTCCAATTTTGTACTTCTGTTTGGCTCACTACATCATGCAGGTGTCCCTCGTACACTATTTCAACTTTCTTGAATCCAAGTTAATATGGACGATTTCTTCTTCTACCACTTTCTGCTCATTTAGTGCAAGATTAATTACATTTTTAAGGAGAAAATCAGCTTCTTGCTTGAAATTTTCCTACAGAAAGTAGGAAATCAAGGAGATTGGCATGCTGAATTTCAACTTAAACAAGAACAATGATTGGCTTTCATTTCATTTTTATCTCCTTTTTTGTTTTTTTTATAAAATTATAGAACGTGAATGAATAATTTTATGAAAATTCAATTTTATTCATTCTCCCTTTTTTATTGTGAATTGTTCCTTATGCTTGGTCCCAATCATAGACAAATATCAGATCCGTGCTTTCAAGAAAAAGGCTCGATCTTTGAAACATCAGAATGAGTAATATTTATTTAAATATCATCCATTTAATTGGGTCATATGCCTCTAACCTTGATAATCCACCAATTGGTATGATCCTCTGGAGTATGCTTTTTCAACCACGAACAATCCCTCTCAAGTTGGTTCAAATTTACTTTCTATCTTGCGGTGTGTAAGAATAGGTCATCTGAGTACAAGAACCAGATCATCGACTTTTGAAGTCCTTGAGCAGACTAGTTTATTAAGGGAAAGTATCATCTTCTCTTGGTACAACTCCAAACTCTATTATGCTGGTAGTATTTTCCCTTCAAGATTCTTTAGTTCTTTGACTCGGAGTTTAACATTCTCCTCCGTTGTTATCTTATTTATCACTTATACTATGAGATATGGGAGTTGTACTTCCAGGGGAAGCGCGATCTAGGACCCATACACTAGGGCATATGGTGTTTACTGTGTATGAGTAATGAACTTTGTTTTGTATGCTCGGAGGGCCTCCAGCAACTATTCATGCCATCCTCTTTTATTATCGTCTAGTGTCCTTTTCAGGACTTGCAAGAGCGTTTTGTACAAATCTTCTACCAAACCATTTACACTTGGGGTAATAAATTGTGGAGTATCTCCAGTCTATTCTGTGCTTTCTAATGAAGCTGTTGATTTTACTACTCTTGAAAGCTGAACCATTATCTGAAACAATTCTACATAGGATGTTGAAATGGTACACAATCTGATCTTTGAAAAACTATAGAATGTGATGTGCTTTGACTTCCCTTAATGGTACTGCCTCTGCCCATTTTTGAGAAATATTTTTTTGCTGCAAGGTTGAATCTGTGTCCTTTTAAAGACGAAGGGTCTATATGATCCACTACATCTGTGCCCCAAAACTCGAATAACTACGATGCGATTGTCAGATGTAACACATTCAAAGGTTTTTGTAAGGCCACTTCGTGCACTTGACACTAGTGACATCTCTTAGTAGTTTCCATGCAATTTGTCATCATTTCAGCCATTAGTATCCCAACCTCTTGATTTTCGTTTTCAGTTTCGAGCCTGACTGGTGAGCGCTACACAACCTTGAGTGTACTTCCATGAAAATTTCTTGTGCTTCTACATGGCTTAAACACTGTAGCCACATCTAATTGAATGATCTTCTGTACAAGACATTGTCCACCATGGCGTATGACAATGCTCTTTTCTATATCTGATGCACTATCGATTTATCATCTACTAGATTCCCTGTTAGCAAATAGTCTATGAATGGTTGCCGCAATCCTGTGCCAACTTGGCAATTGCTATAAGTGTTTCATCTTTTCCCAGCTTATGTATATTGTCCATGTCAATTTAGGACAGAACCTGAAGCCCTTGAACTGTTATGTCAATCAGGTTTTCCTATGGGCATGTAAATTCTTTTGCAAGCTTGGCCAAAGCATCTACAAGATTGTTCTCTCCTCAAGGAATTACGTACAACGTCACATTAGGAATCTACTCTAGTAACTTCATCATGTAGCAGTTGCACTGTTCCAATTTGGGTTTCAGAATCTTGTAATGTCCTACCTGTTGAATTATAAGCTCTGAATTACCATAGATGTTGATATTTGTTATGTATATTAAGAATGCCAATTTCAACCCTGTTATAAATGCTTTATAGTCTGCTTCATTTTTTGTACACGACTTTGTTAAATGGTAGGAGAACCTTAACATTTCCTGCTCCGGTTTGATAAAGATTAGTCAAATTCCTTTTGCGCTGGGCACTATCATCTGTAATTCCTTATCTTTCTTTGCAGATGAAGCTCCGTTGAAGTACATCTTCCAGCGTTGGCTACTGGGGCTTCCCAGGCTCATTATATGTTCATCCGACAAATCATTGTTGAGAGGGGACTCGGCTGGTAGCGGGTGCGCTGCAAGAAAATATACTAACACTTGTCCTTTAATGGTGCTAATACAAAATTGCAGCAATATCATCGACTACCTTGCTAGTCTATCGAAAAGTGCAAGTTGATTCATTAAATATTGCAATGGGTTAAACTTCAAGATAGGGGCGACCATATAAAAAAGCATGCATTGTCTAAGGTTTTGAGTGACGAAGATTAACACCGAAATATGCTTCTCAATAGAAGAATACTTCACCTCCATTGGTATTAGCAATGACTAAGGTAGTAGAGAGCAGTTTCCTTACCCTCGTCATTGACTTTGGATTAGCATGACTCCGAGGGAGTCGTCTAAGCTGCAGTATAAAGTATCAATGGTCTACCCGGGATAGTGGCTACTAACACAGTAGATGTCATTAGGTACTTCTTAATGCTTTCAATGTCAGTTGACATTTTTCATCCCAAGCAAACTTTGCATTCTTTTTGGTCAAAACGGTAATGGCTGACACCATCCTGATAGATTAGATATAAAGTGTCTTAGATATGCCAATTTTCCTTAAAAGGATCATAATTATTTCAAGGTTTTGGGGGTGGATGACATTTCCAAGATGGGTTTAATCTTATCTATATCTATTTCAATTCCAAGATGATAAATAATGAATCCTAAAAATTTCTCGGAGGTGACACCAAATTTGCACTTTAAAGGATTCGTTTTAAGATTAAATTAGTGCAATCGTTCAAAGAAAATTTTTAAATCATGCATGTGTTCTTCCCTCTTTCTGATCTTGATGAGCCAATCATCCACGTACCATTCAACTTGGTGCTGGATAAGGTCGTCAAAGGTCCTTGTGATCGCTCGCTGGTATATTGCTTCAGCATTCATTAGCCCAAATGACATCACTGTGTAGCATTATATTCCAATCGGTGATTTGATGGCTGCAATGCTCCTTTTAGTGTCATCTTAATTTGGTTGTACCTGTATGATCCATCCATGAATGAGAAAATATCATGTGATGACACAATGCCCACCATCATTTCTGGAATAGGTAATGGGAACTCATCTTTACGGCATGCTTGTTTAAATCCCTGAAGTCAACGCAGGCTCGTATATGTCCATTCTTTTTCTTGACTGACACTATGTTGGCTAGCAATGTTGGATGCTGCTCTTCTCTTACCAAGTGTCTATCAACTTCTTGACCTCAATAATGACTTGTTGCTCGTTGTCAAGATGCATTCTTCTAGGATCTTGCTTAATCGAATTCATATTCTTATCTACTCCAAGCTTGTAAACTGCAACCACTGGTGTTAAGCCGGGCATCTCGTCGTGACTCCAAGCAAAGCAACCACCATAACTTGACCAATTCTGTAGACTCTTCAGTACTGAGTAGAGAGCTTATGAAAGTGGGTCTGGGTTTCCCCAAATTGATCTCTTTTAGTTCATCAATTGTTGATTTTCTTTCTTCTTCGAATTCTGGTGGGGCGTCTTCTATTGGGGAGTCTTCGGAATCATCTTCGACCCCAAGGCAATCCTCTTCAAACCCATTAGTAAAAGCCATGCAAATTTTTTAATCATCAACAGACCATACCATACTGAATCAAAAACCTTCTTTCGAGTGAAAACATTTGGTATTCCATAGTTCCTCGTAAAGATGCAACCTGTCTTTCGATAGTCGCTTAGGCATGAAACAATGTTGAACTAACCTTTAAACACACGAAGAATATAACCCAACAAATAATTCTATTAATTCATTAGAAGTTTTATCTTCTAGTTTTACATTAATTTTAAAACTAGAAGAACAACAACAACGAAATACTCTTATTGGTTTCATTCCCGCACCTTGTACTTCCTTAACCTCTAAACCCTCAATTTGTGAGAATGCATCGAGGTCAAGTTCAAGGCTTGCACATAGTAGTCAATTTTATCATACAACAACTCATATTCACTTCTTTCTTCATTTTACAAAGAGATATCAAATTGAGGTTTCTTTGAATTAACTATCATTGCATCATTCTCAATCTTTTCTTCCTTAGAGATCTCTTCCAGGTTAATGTTGATAGTTGGATTACTCGGTTCAACAATCTTATTAACTCTTCCTTGCCCTCGTCCCTAGACTTAACATCAGATGCCAGAGCTAAAAGTGCTTCCAGTATCTCATTGCAGAGGAGCAGTGGGAGAGCATTTAACTGAGTCAAACGATCCTGTTCTTGTAATTCTTTCAGAACTACAATTATACTTAGTGTGGTGTCTCTAGAAATGACTATTTTCTTTGGAGGAGCATAGTAGGAGGCATCTTCGTGAATGCCTATTTCATGTATTTAGAATGGTAGTAAGTCCCCATTTATTCAACTCTCTTTTCCTTATTCATAATATTTTATGCATTGGTGTAAAGACAATGGAACAATCATGTACTCATGAATCCACGGTCATTGACGAAGTTTCTGAGTAGATAATATGGAATTTTATGATTGTTACTAAATCACTGATCTTTATTGATAGTGTTATTGACCCCAGGGCTTTCTCTCCTTTCTGGTTGAATCCCCTTAGCATCATTTTATTGGCTATAAGCTTGTCCGTGTCGATGACTAAGTATATTAATGTCTATAAATTCATTAAGTTGATCGATGTCCTGGATCCACTAATACTCTGTAGAGTAGTAATTCGTCGATGTTAACTGAAATATAGAGAGGGAAGTTATGGTTGGCATTGCCAAGTAGCACGACTTCATGTATAAAGTTTACCCTAGAGTGTTCCTTTAACGACCAAAATTTGTCTAACGATGAGCTAATCAATTGAGCTAAACAGATTTCCAGATCAAGGATAGCCTTGATTAAAGTCTCCTTCATCTCCTTTGACAAGATTAGAGCGTCGTAGAGGCTTAGTTTCGCCAGCAACTTCTGAAGATGGGCTATTATATTATAGTCCACTTTGATTTAAACCTCTAGCTTCTCCCTAGACAAGCGTCTCTTCCATCGGTGGAGCTGGTCTTTCCTGGGTGGTATATGTTTTCCCTTTTCTGCTGGACCCATTTTTTGGGGTAACACCTTTCCATTTCTCAACTATACTTCCATTATTTCTTCTATCCTTTGAGTCAGAACTAGTGGCATTTCTTCTAGCGTTAAAATGAATTTTTTTACAGTTGACTCTGAATCCAAGGATACTAAGTCAATGGAAATTGGAGTTCCATGAATCTCGAGGATAGCCGGTTCGCTTTCTGAGTTGTTATAACTAGTGTAGCCTGCATCTTCTTGTTTATTTGTAGAATTAAAATGGTTTTGTATGATTTGAGAATTTTTGTCAAAATTATAAATCTAGTTAGTTTGGTTGTTATTAGTTATTTTATTACCATAAACGGTCAAAACGTAGCCAAAATCAACACTCTTTACATTATAAGATCCCAAAGGGACAAAGAAAAAATTATAGAGAGTCAGCGATTTGGGGATTTCTTCCCCAAATCCAAAAATACCAGTCTAGAAAGAGCATCACTCACTCTTCTCTTTGGTTCTCCATACTTCACATCTTTGATGATCTTCTTCCTTATTTCTCGCTGTCGTGACGTTTTTGGTGTAATTTATAGTGTCGGCTTAGCAGGCTTCGGACCCTTAACAGAAGCTTGCGCGGAAGCAATCTGATTCTGATCTAGTGCTTGTTCAGGTGGATCTTGCCCAAACTGTGTTCCATCCATCATCTGTTGCAAAAGGTTCAATTAGAACATTGGATATATCAAAATTATATTTACATAACATTTTCAGGTTCTTTCAAATATTCTTACTAGATTGTTATATTCCCTCTTTTGAAGTTCCTTTCGAGCCAATATTTAAAAAAATTCTCTATGGTGTGTCTGAGCAATCTGTGATATGGGCAGTAATCGAGACGGTCTTCCTTACCAACTTTTTTTGCCTCATCAGCTCTGGTAGTTTGATTTCTGGTTTCTTTAGCAAATTACGAAACTTCTTGCCGCTGAATCATTTTTAAAGAGATATACCTTGTTCAATCGATCTACCATCGATCGCTGTGTCCTTCCCTTTGTCTGGTAGGCTTTCATTGGAATGAGTGCTGATCATATTCCTAAGAATATTGGTTATCCTGCCTCGGCTGCTTTGGCTGTATTTGCATTGGCTGCTTACCCTTATTAAACATTGCCGCGATTCTTGAATTCTTTTCGAATGCCTTCACCAGCCTTGGCTTCTTCATTCTTTCTAGAAATCCCAACTGCCTGGCTTCTTCTTGCAGACTCCCAACCTCAGCAAGTAGCTTTTCAATGTCTAATTGTGAATCTCTTAAGCATAAAGGCCACTATACCATGGATGCTCTTCAGAAGAATCTCGATCTTGTGCTACTCCTGAAGCAACGACTCACACTTCATGCTCAAGTTTATCCATTGCAGAATGTAGTCCACCAAAGTTTCATTCAGCTTTTGTTTCTCTACCATAAGATCACCCACAGTGATGTGGTGTTGAGCTCCAGAAAACTGTTTAATAAACATGTCTTCCAATTATGCAAATATTTTTACTGAGTCGTCAGGTACCTCTACATAGCAGTCAATGGTAACTCCAGAAAGACTGTTCACGAGCTGACATAATAGTAGTACATTGATACTCCCCCTCCCATATTGCAGTGACTTGCTCGAAAGTGCGCAAAATGCTGTCAGGGGCTTGTTGACCTCATTTTTGATGAGGTCTTCTCTTCTTCTTTTTAGTACTTAGGATCTAGCCTTAGGCTTTTCCTTTGACTAATCTTAGAAGATTAGAATTGGGACCCACCACTTAGAAGTTCAAACCACTTCTTAACTCCCCGCAAACTCCACAAACTTGATTGTAGACCCCTAATCACCTAGAGGGTTGAAATCAAATGTGGAAGTTTAAAGGATGAGTTTCTATGAGACTCTTTGACCTTAGGACCGCCCACGGCCGCTGGCCTCAGTGAAGGGGCTTACTTCCACACACACTACACCTATACACTACATTTTCACACACACCTCCTAAAACCACACCCATACCCAACTTGACCTCCTGACTCATGAAGGTGATTCACATGGATGGTCCTTAACCCTAAGCCCTTGGTTAAGAGGGTTAGGAACAACATAGTGGATGTCTCAAATGAGTCCCTTCATGGCTCATGTGGGCTTGATATGGCTTCATGGCTCAACCAAAATGATTTCATTCCACTTACATTCACCCAATCTTCAATTTTCCAAATTTTCAATTTTTGACCCCGGGACCCTACACCCTTCAACTTAACCCAAAACCCTTAAAACTACCCAAAAATTTGCAAAATCACCTAAATTACCCAAAATTCGTCAAGATCAATCCCAAACATTCCCACATTACTCAAATTGATCATCCATACCCAAAAATACCAAAAATTCCAAAAATACCTCCCAATACCCTCCAAATACCCAAAATGCCCCTCTTAGCCAAAAAATCCAAAAATTCAGAAAATTCCCAGAAAATTCCAGAAAATCCCAAATATTCCCAATTTCATTTTATTCAACTACACCATGGGCCAATTTTGTCAATTTACCCCACTTTTGTCAAAACCCCCAATTTGACCCATTTTTAACCCAAAGTGAACCCAATGTCAAACCAAACCTACCCAATTGACCCAAATTCTGGTCCAATTCAATTCCAAACTTCAATTCAGCATCCCCAACACCAATCTAGACCAAATCCAAGCCCAATTTGATTGGCATTTGAATCCAATTTCACTTTTGACCTTAAAGCCCAATTTGGACCCATGACCCAAACTTAGCCCAAACTCACCCAATTCAACTCCAATTAACCCCAAATATTTTCTAAACCTTCCCTAACATCCCCAAAAACAAAACACTAACATGATTTTCCCAAAATTTGGACCCAAACCCCACTCAAATTCAACCCAAAGCTAAAAGGCCCAATTTTGACCTAAACCCAAATCTAACCCAGAATAAGCCCAAACCCCAAAATCAAAACCCAACCAAAGCCAAAACCTCTTTGAAACACTCCCATAAACATTTCCCAACATTTATTTTACATCAATTTCAACCCTAGCCCAACATTGGCCCAAGTTAGCCCAATTTGACCTATATTGGCCCATTCACAAAGGAAGCTCAAATTCAACCCAATTCAAACCCAAATCACTCCCAACTTGCTTCAAATCACTCATGACACATCCATGAGCTAAACCCAACATTTGTTTGGCCCAATCCTTCACAAAATTCCCATTCATAAATTTATTTTCAAACCAAAAGCCCATTTTCTTAAACCTTCCTAAAAGCCCAAAGTTCATGCTAAAGCCCATATGACAAATTCTTCTCATCATACCCTTAATTAAAATCATCCCTAAGTTCAAATCAATCATCAAATGGTTCCAAATCAAGCCATATGCCAAATCCCATCAAATCACTCCTAAATTACCAAAATTCATAAAAACCTCTTTCATGAAAGTTGACTTAGCTTTTTCCAAGCCAAAGGTGAGCCATGAAGTCATGCATGAGCCACATGTGAGCCATGAAAGCCTTGGACACTTCACCATACCCAAAATGGCAAGAAGAGGGGACCCTTTAATGATTCTCTTAAAAGTGATTAACCACTCCCATGTCTCCCCTAACCTCGCTTAAGCTTAATTGTACTTGGATTGTGACTTGACCCCACTAATCAAGCCGATCCAAGTGACTTTCCCTTCAGCCCAAATTAACCTTGGAGGGTGAACCTAACCCAAAACCAAGGGTCGACCCATTTAGACCCAAAACTAGCCCTTTCCCATTCCACTTCGATTCAAACCCTTTACACATGTCCATGGCTAATTGATCGCACAAACCTCCAGCCCCGACCCACCCGGACTCGAGAGTGACCCATGCCTGCCGGCCGCCCGCCCGGGTCGCCGGAAAACACCATGGCCGAGACCTCGGGAGGAGCCAAACTTTGGAATTCCACCTCGTCGAGTCGCCCCATGCCCAATGGCCACCATGGCTGTTCTTCCCCGACCTAAGCGACTCGATCCCAAGCCCTAACTCCCCTTGGGAGGCCCTCCACCCTCTCCTATTTAAACACCACCCCCTCTCGGCCATGGGAGGTGTTGAACCAGACCTTACTGAAATTCTGCCAAAATTGTTCTAGATCACTCTCCATACTTAGAGCAGTTGATCCCCAGTGCCAATTTGCCCTAATCCCCACCAACAGAGCTCAATTTCTCAGTCAAAATTCCACCCAAAACCAGGACACTTCTCCACAATGGATCAATCCTTAAATTGATTGGTCCTACACCTTCACTGCACCAGGGAAGAAGTCCACCACAGAAAGCCCCCTCTCCGTGCCACCCATCCGTTCTAGACTCCAAGCTTTGTGATCGGGCTTGGTCGAAATCATACCTAGGAAATTCACCGCACCGAGAGACTTCATCCGGAGCTTCTACGGGATCCAATCGAAGGTGACACAACCCTCAGATTGAAGCCAAACTTCTCTGAGCAAAGGTATGAGCTAACTCTTTATCCCGAGCTTCTGGAGATTCTTCATTTCAAATGCCTTAATTTCAATGCATGATCACCGTATAGATTTGTTCGTCTCTTCAAGACGAATCCATAGAGCACAAGAACACGAAAATCTGCTAAGTATTGAGTGAGATATTAGGGATTTAGTGTGGACGGTTCTCGGTTAGGAGGCTTGGGGACGATGAACGGATGCCGTTCGTTTAATACACGCGCGGACGGACGGCCGAGATCGCACCGAATGAGGAGACGGAACGATACGGCGGGCCCCCGGAGCGCCGAGTCGGATGGCGGTGTCGAATCGAAAGCGCCACGCGGCGCTTCGGAGCCGCCTAGGATGAGCCGCCGCTGTTTTAAATAGAAAATTAGGGTATTTTCTTATTTATTTAATTCCCTAAACTTCAAAAATGCATAACTTTGTGTAGAAAAATCAGAAAAGTAAAATAAAAATAAACTCTTGCTCAATGAATAGAGGAGAATAATGTGGAAAAGAAATCATTTAATTTCATCAAGTATTTTATTTTTAATGATTTATTTACCCTATGCATTGTTTTAATTCTCCATGCATATAGGAAATTCACCATGGCATGAGGCCATAGGGCTTTTGAAGCCTCTGAATTTGGGAACATTCCCTGAATTTTCCAAAGTCATAGGCCATCCCTATGAAGAGTTATTGATTTTTTCAAATTCATGTTACTGTTTTGAGTATTTTAAATCTAATAATTAGCATGTTGTGAAATAAATTCTAGGAAAATTTGGTGATGTTTCTTATGATCGTAGGACCCTAGGAAAAATAGGTTTTGAATTAATTCACTTGGAATAACCCTAATCGGCTTAAACACCCAAAATAGGTCTTTAATTAATTAGAGCTAATCATGCATCAAATTGACTTGAAATCAATTCTCCACTGACCTTTAGGATCAGAGGAACCCACCATAAAAATTTGAAGTCAATTGGACTTGGTTAGTCCTACTAAATGGGTTGATTAAGCCATTTAGCCAATTTAAACTTTAAAAATTCATAACTTTCAAAATACTTTTCAAAAATTCACAAAATTGGTTTTGGAGCCTCTCTGATATTAGGAGAATTTAAGAAAATTAAAATTTCAATTTTTTTAAAAAGTTGATTTTTTGTATTATTTTAATATTTTAATAATTAAAAAATAATAAAAATCACAAAAATAATAAAATTTACCAAAATGTCACATTTTAAATTTAATCACTTAGGAACAAACTCCATATTTTTCTTAAGTCTCTATGATGAGATATTAAATTTTAAAGCCCTAAGGTAATTTTAAAATTAAAAAATGTATTTTTTAGCATTTCCACTAAAATAATTCTAATAAATCAAAGAAAAATTAGAAAATTGTAAAAGTTGGTTCTCTGATTTCCTTGATATCAGAGAGATTTTTGAAAAATATAAAATTCATTTTTCAACCTTTATTTTATTTTTAAATTAATTAATACTCCTAAACTCAAAATAATTATAATAAAAATAATATAATTCAAAAAATCACTAAAATTGGTCCAAGTGGTCCTCTGGTCATTAGAAATGTCCCATAATTTTCTTAAGGACAGAAACTTTCCTTTGGTCATATTATTAAATTTTCCTTGGAAATCCCTATTTTCCACAAAAAATAATTACATAAATAAATTAAATACAGAAAAATCACATTTTCTCCTCTCATGTCTTTATTGATATATGAGTGAAGTCACATAAAAATTTCAAGTTCATTTAAGCTCAATTTAGTGAGTTATGAAATTATTAAGCTTGAAGGGCAAAATGGTAATTAAAATTTTAACCCTCGATTAAAACTTTAGGTTTAATAAAATTAAAGAGTAAAATATTTGATTCTAATCTGACTTGGATGATTGAAATTTAAATAATTAAAGGGTAGAAACCTATTAAACAATTTAAAAATAATTGAAATGAACTTTAATTAAATAATCGATTAAATTTGAAGAATAATAAAATTGAAATTATTAAAATAGGGATGTTATTAGGAAGAAATTTGTTCTTTAATTTAAGAATCCCTAAATTAATCATCTCAATAATATTTAATTACTAATTAAAATGATAATTCAAATTTAAGATTTAAAAATGCTAAAAGACTTAATCATTAAATTGAATTAAATTAAATTATTTAAATTAAATCCTTTTAAAATAAAATATTAAATTAAAATTAAAAATAAAATCAAATTTAAATTTAAATTAAATTAAATTAAAACATATTAAATCAAATTAAATTAAATCAAATTAGATTAAATTAAATTAAATTAAATCAAATTAAATTAAATTAAATTAAATTAAATTAAATTAAATCAAATTAAATTAAATTAAATTAAATCATATTATATTAAATTAATTTAAATTAAATTAAATTAAATTAAATCACATTAAATTAAGTTAAATTAAATTAAATTAAATTAAATTAAATTAAATTAAATTAAATTAAATATAACATCACCTAAGACATAAAAAATTCAAAAATAAATCTAAAACAACTTGAACACTATTCCAAACTTAAGCCCATTAATTGAAATTAAATTAAATCATAAATCACTTGAACATTAATTTGCCCTCAAAAACTCATGATGTCATAACTCTTAAAAGGAGTGTTAAGTGAAATGTTACTTCACTTATAGGATATTCAAATGTCCTAGTTCACTGAGCAAGATAACAAAACTTGAACTCCCGGACGATTAATTCATTTGTATAATTAAATTCTCTCGACTTAAAATAATCCTAGAAATATTGAAAAGATGTTTAAGACTCGTCTTAAGCACTTCCTCGATATGATAGGATATTTATAAGAACAATTGAACTTAATTGTTCTTCGATGAAGAAAATCGTCCTCAAACCAAAATACAATAACCTAGACGTCATAGGAGGTGACTAGCTATAGGATTAGGAACTTGGTAGAAAACCATAACCCTTCCCTTAGCTTTACCTAGGAATCTGCTTTAAATACTTAAATATTCTAATTGTGTTTTAAGTGCGACTTGGGATGACGGGAAGACCCTCCAGTACGCTTTTATTTTATCGCAATTTATCTTATGGTAATTTATTTAATCGCATCGTACTTACTTTTCTGCATGATAAACAACTCGTTGCATGAAAACCCACACCTTTAGGATAGTCCCTAAAACCGAAACCAAAACTAAATTAAAAGTCATTACAAGATAAAATTCACCGCCACAACATTTCAAAATATAAAACAACTCAAAATTTAATCACAAACAGAACAACAAAACTACAACTACAACTAAATTAAAACGTCTTGTTGGATGATCGGAATACCTCGAATGATGTAACCTACGTGTTGCTAACGGGATTTCCTACGGTCTAAATGAAAATGTGGAACTCATTTAGTTGAGTTTAGCAAATTCATCTGGACTAAGTGAATCCGATAAAAATAACGATCCCAGAAGGATGGAACCGTGGGATCTTAACCGGTGTTGTTATAATCAACTTTGAGATTTGTTTTAATTAAAACATAAAAAACACTTGGAAATTAAGACTTTCTCTAAACCGAACACTTCTCTCATCTCCCGATTTATGATTTCTAAAACTAAACCTCTCGCAACAACAAGGAGCTCTGAGCATGGCGGGCAAGACGGCCATCGTCATCAAGAAAACCCGAGTCTACTTCAACGAAACTTTCTTAGAATTAAATAACCAAGCCATAGGACTTCGAGGTAGCTCGCTCTAGTGCAACATAAATCCTCAACTTTTCGTTAGGCATTTGCATAATCATGTTATGCAAATTAAGCCCTAACTGGTTTTAGGACTCCGAGGTAGTCGTCCGATATGACATAAACCCTCACATCTTCGAGGCTATTTATATGATTTTATCATACGAATATAAGTCCTAATTAATTAAAATTGGCAAGATCAAAACATTAAATAAACATTAGGACTTTCCTAAGTTCAAGCCAAACAGTAGGATAGTCGGGAAATTACCGAAGTTCACTTCGAATCCGTGATTTCTCCTACCTTTCTTCCTTTGAATTCCCAAAATAAAATGTTCTAAATTTGATCCATTCCCTATTAAAATTCCAAAATTCAATCCTTTGAAAACTTAAACTTTGAAATTCTTGAGAGCAGAACTACCGATTATTATCGAGAGTTTTCTTAGGTGATTCCCGTCGCTTAAGATGTAATTAACTATAGGGGCTCGCCCTTATAGGGAATTTTAAGAACCCGTGTAATATAAACCCCGTTTAATGTTTTCATATTAAGCAGTGGAACTTGCTCGGCTTATAAAATTGGTTCGCGTACCAAACGGATGTCACAAATCTCATAGTTTATTTAATCGAGCCCCATCATCAAGTAAGTGTGTCTATTCTTCGGGATAGTATACATGGTTCGTGGTGCGGTGCTCGTTTATATAAACTATTCGGGATGTGAGATCGGTTTGATTTCATATCTTAAAACTTTTAAACTTAAAATTATTTTCAAAATCAAATGTTATCTTTTAAACTATATATTTAAATTAAATTTAAAATATAAAAAATTCGCCGATAAATTCTGTATGCGACCTCTTTTCAAAAATACAACACTCAAACCTAAAAATATGCCGACAATTTCTGGCGACTCCGCTGGGGAAAGTTCCTCTCTCCATTTTTAATCAAATAGTTCTGCTTTCAAAAATCGGTAGTGTATCCATGTCCCTAATGGATGAAACTACCCTTCTTTCCGTTGGAATACTATGATCATTTCTACCTTGAACGAGTATAGCCAACATTCTCTCGGATTTAGGAGCCACCGTTTAGTACACCCCTAAACAGCGAGGATCCGAGATCCTTTTACCTCATTTCCGAGGTAGGGTGGACCCCCAATAGGTGTTAGTTTAGGAGTGATCCTTCGAGTCGAGAAGTCTTGCATAAGACTTTCTTTTCCTTTCCAACTCTAAATCAGATTCATTACCTTCCCTACACCTTTGAACATTTCGTTCTAAATAAACAAACCCTCTAATGAATGACTCTTTTAACAAATAACTCCTTCTTATAAATACATGAACAAGAATGTATTCGGACACTTTTCGGTTCCTTTCTTTTCGTCCTGATGAGAAGAAGCATAACTCGGGACCGACAATCGAATCTACCCCGCAGAAATGGAAGCCCCAAAGCCGATTTTCTCCTTCACCAACGGACCGGACTTCGTCGTTTACATGGATGAACCGCCCGACAATGGGATCATCCGGTTTGGACAAGGATTCGAGAACACAAATGTCAAGATCGTCGACGTTACCCTTTTCGCGCCGACAAACAAAGTATCCGAAACCGAAAGACCCTCGATCGAGTTCAACCTTAAGTCAACTCAAGAGTTTCCTCCTCTCGCAAAGGGTTCCGACTCGAGAGGAGTATCGCCGTCCATAGAAGGACCGTTATCTCTACCCCCACTGGTCTAGTCGTCTCTGCACCTACCCCGGCTCCCGCCAAACTGAAGGGGAAGGAAGTTCAAATTTGTAACGAGCATGTTACCGTGGAGGGTACAGATTTCCGTGCAAGACCTTCTATTTTTGAAATTGGGTCCAACTCAAGGGTTCCACCCCTAACACGGACTCGCAGGAGAAACAGAGGCAGGAAGATTGCCGTGAAGCGCCGTAGCCGCCGAAGTCGCTTTCTTATAAGAAATCCCCGAGTACACACCATTACCCGAATACATACCATTGCCTCGAATATACACCCCTTTTGGAAGGAAGTAGATTCCATCCCCTTTCCGCCGCAACTCGACGAGGAAAATGTCCGCAGGATCGCCTCCACATTACCTCGACCCGCATACTATAGCAACAACGAAAGAAAAGGGCAAGGATTACACCATTTTCCCGACTACAGACCGTGATCGAGAAGTTAGCAAAGAAAGAAAAATGCCCCGTATCGTAGATTTTAAGAAGGATGTGGCGGGTGCCGGCCAAATCCCGTCTCGGGCTACGAGTGTAACCTCGCTATCGCCGCAGAAGAGCCGAATAACAAGATGAAGGCTAGTCCACATGTTGTTGTTTCAGTTTACGTATCGTGGAGGATACCACCTTCCAACGATTCGACCGACGCACCATCCGGTCCTGAGCCTTCTACCGCTAGAAGGATGGTATGGCGTCCCACTACCGGCCAATTAAGACCGAAACAACGACCAGAAAAGGAAAGTCTCGTCAGGAGACTTGAGTCTGAAGAAAGTGCTACCGCAGTAAAGGGGACTCATGAGAAGGAAACACGACAATTATCACATGACAACTGCAAGGATACACAGAAAAAACCACTAGAAGATGCTATGGAAAAGCTAAGAACTGATATTCGGTGACTAGCAAGGGAAAGAGAAGAGAAATTCGGAGATGAAGTTGACTCGTCAGAGTTCATGGATGATGAATATGCAGAAATTTACATGGTTGAAACGCGAGCTTCGTCGACTTCACAAGGTGCTCCTGCAGCCGCAGAAAGAGAGGAGCAGGAAGTAATGAGGAGGTAGCTTCAAGAGAAAGATGATACGATCGCCCAAATGACAAAAAGGATGGAAGAGATGGCTGTAGCCTTAGCCACTCTCCAGAGTCAAGTTCAACCCCAAAGAGAGACACCCCCAGAGGTCATTCACATCGTAGACGGAGGAAAGGAGATTACATCCGTCAACAGGGATGATCAATTAAAGAAGGATGCAACACAAATCATGATTCCGGAAAAGGATATCAAGAGCTTGGTGGAACAGCAGGTGCGAGAAGCCTTGGCACAATCAAAGAGCGGGAAATCCATTCAGACGGGTAGACCTTACCCCGAAGAATTCGATGTTGTCCAATATCCAAAAGGCTTTGTACCACCTCTGTTCAAGACCTTTGATGGAACCGGAAACCCTCGGCAACATGTTGCACATTTTCGTGCCGCTTGTTGCAACGCCGGCGGAAGTGATGCATTACTCTTCGTACAATTTGTCGCGCAGCTCGTCGTGGATCGCCTTTGATTGGTATGCGGAATTACCGAACGGTTCGGTGAAGACATTTTCGTAACTAGAGAACCTCTTCATCAAGCGATTTGTCGGAGCTCGGCACCACATCACTATAGGTGATTTAGTGGTAGAGAAGCGTAAACCGAACGAAACCTTGGTGGACTACATACTTCGATGGAGGAACCTAAGTATGAAGTGTGAGCCGCAGCCTACAAGAACAAGCATGCATCGGCATTTTAATAAAGAGCATTCACGGCCCGATAAAGACTTCTCCTCAAGGGATTTACTATTAAGACTTTCGAGAAGTTGTTAAGCAAGGCCGGAAGCCCGCAAGAGGAGGCGAAGCAATTAAGTTTCACCGACAAAACAGACAAACGAAGCCCGTGAAAACTTTTAAAAAGAAGTCCGGATCGTTGCAGTAGCCGACAAAGGCAAGCAACCAATACAAATATCGTCGAACGGCCGCAAAGAACCTCAACAGAATTACCAGAGAACCCCGACCCGACCTATCGCTCATCTCAATAAGCATGAACAACCGCCTCGTCCACAACGTACGTTGAGGGAGCTTCTGAGCAGGGAGTATCCGTTCAAGAATGAGGCAGTGCCGAAAATGTTTCGCAGTCTGATGAAGACTCCAGATTTCCAAGTACCAGAACCTAAGAGACCAGAAGAAGTCGACAAGAAAGGTGATCCCAACTTTTGCCCTTACCATCGGATGCTTGGGCATAAGATAGAAGATTGTATTACCTTCAAGAGTTGGCTCAACGACAATCTTCGGAAAGGGAATATAACGATCCCGAAGGAGTACATGAAGGAACCCCAGAAAGGAGGTTCCGTCAATGTTATCTCGACGGATCTCATTGTTCCAATAGATCCCTATACGATCGATGATGGATGGACTACCGCTCGGACAAAGTCTTCGAAGAAGATTTTGGATCACATCCAAACCGCTTCAAAGGTAAGCCTCAATTCGTAGTTCGAAACCCGTCAAGTCGACACTATCACTCGCGATAGAAGAGCCACCTCAACAAGAGACGATCGAAGAAAAGAAGAAAATCGACGAAGAGGAGAAGACCGAGACTCTTAAGGCTGGACTAGGGGCCGCTTATCCTAGGATAGTTGTTTCCGATTCGGGGAGAAATCCCTCGAACCTTTGACTCGTATGATTATCCGCTCACCCCGGTGGGATCTTATAATGATAAGGGTTATGGCGTTGGCTACGTTTTGATCGTTTCTAACGATTACGCGACTAGCGACAATCCGGACATCGATTCCGATACAAATGACAATTCTCAAATCATACACAATCTCGACGATCACAATGACAAAGAAGACATCCACCAAGGAGGCTACGAGAGTTCAATAAGCAACGAATCTATTTGTGAGTTTCGAGGAGCTTCAGTCACAATAGAGTTAGAGCCTTCGCACTCCGAAGCTAATCCGAAGAACCTCGTCGTTCCGATTCGAAGGACGCATCGACAGACTCAACACTAGATTCGAAGAAATCACGAAGTCAACTTAAGAAGTGGAAGAGTTCTACCTCCGAGAATGGGTCCAAAGGACAAAGGAAAGGTGTGGTTGTTCGAGAAGAACCAACCCCGCAGAAGAAATACCCATTCGGGAAGAAACCGAGACACATGGAAATAAAGTGGACTACAACGTGCTAGCCCATCTTAGGAAACTATCAGCCAAACCGAGCATCTACGACGCTCTCATTTTATCAAAGGAGATGAGAGAAACTCTGATCAAGGCCTTACTTGATCCAGAAATTTGCTTAGCTCAAATGGCCAGAGATTCCTTAGGTGAGGTTTGTTCGTTAAAGGAACAGCGAGGTGTCACCTTCACGAACAATGATCTACTACTTGGGATATCGGACCACAACCGACCGTTGTACATCTCGATTACAATCGGGAAGTTTACACTCTCGCAGTATTGGTGGATCCAGGAGCATCAATCAATATAATGAATCTCCGAACGCTAGCATACTTGGAAATTGATGCTCGCGAGCTCGAAGCGTACAAAATGTTATTAAGAGGATTCAACCGTAAAGGAGAAAGAGCCCTCGGATTGATAACACTCGCTAATGAAGACCGGTGACTTGGCAAAGACAACCGCGAAATTCCACATAATTGATTCGAAACGTCATTCAACGCTCTATCGGGCCGACCATGGATACATGAAAACCGGATGGTACCATCATCTCTACATCAATGCATCAAATACTACGATGGAGGGGAACAGTGCATCAAAGGTGACTTACAACCATTCTCCATACATGAAATTGGAATCCATGAAGATGCGGCCTATTACGCACCCCCGAAGAAAACAATCTTCTCCAGAGATACCATAACAAATGAGGCAAAGGAAATTTGGGACGACGAAGGACCTGAAGTTCTAGTTCAACAGTCACTCACCACTCCCTTACGGCGAGATGGTGAAGGTTTCTCCACAACTCGCATCCGAGGTCGAGGCTGGGGACGAGGTCGTGGCAGAGACGTTTGGACAGTTGGATAGAGGAAACCAGCCATCAATGTTGAATGAGAAGATAGTTCCGAAGAAGAAAAAGAAATCAAGCAAGAAGCAGCGACAATAAGTCGGAAGAAGCCGCAATTCAGGATGTCTCTCGAAGATGAAAAGAACGAAGAATATAAATCGATGTACGAGAAGATTAACCACTATGTACATACTATGACCCTGACCCCGATCCATTCTAATAAGATCGAGGGTATGGTGGTCAAAGAGGTACGCAATGGCGATACAAAGCCCATAAAGTTCTACCGTGGTGCTCCTTCCTCCAAAACTCGAAAACAATGTACAATTCGAAGATGCTACTTCATCGAATTAATGGAATTACCTTTTGAGTGGTACTCTCCCCGTGTTCAAAATTTAATTCAGACGTGGTTTCTTACCTCGACAATGTACAAAAGGTCAATCACAACATTTTGAAAATTTATGGAATAACTCCGGTTGTCCACCCAATTCAAGGCATGGTCTCGGATTCGACACGTAGGATCGACCGACGATACCGAACTTTGCTTGGTTGTCACTTGCGAGTCTAATGAAAACCGCATGGAAGCTACGAAGAACTTGAAGATTTACAAATTGGAAATGCTCCACCAGAGTTCGAAGAGGAGATCAAATCTACAATAGATGAGTTAACGGAAGTTAACTTAGGTACTAGCGAAGAACCTAGACCTACCTTTGTTAGCTCCTTACTCAATAAAGAAGACTCCGAAGAAATAATCAAGTTATTAATGGAATTTAAAGAATGTTTTGCTTGGAGCTACGATGAGATGCCGGGATTAGCTCCGGAGGTTGCAGTCCATAAGCTAGGAGTGGATCCTACTCGCTCCGGTCGGACAAGGTCCTGGAAGAATGCGTCTAGAGATCGAACAACGAAGTCATAGCTGAAGTTAAAAAGCTAATAGACGCCAAATTTGTCCATGAAGAACAATACTCGACTTGGTTAGCCAATGTGGTACCAACGTGAAGAAGAATGGTCGTATCGAATTTGTGTGGATTTCGCAGATTTAGACAAGGCATGTCCGAAAGATGAATTCCTCTACCGATCCCGTAATTAATGATCGACATTGCTTCAACACATGAAATATTCTCATTCATGGATGGATCTTCGAGATACAACCGGATAAAAATGGCTCCGTAAGATGAAAAACTTACAAAGCATTCGTAACGCCGATCGGGGTATATTGCTACACAAAGTGATGCCATTCGGATCGAAGAACGCAGGAGCAACATACCGCAGAGCAATGACAAGAATTTTTGATGATCTCATCCACAATCAAGTCGAATGCTACGTGGACGATGTGGTCATCAAAAGCAAAGTAAAGGACAACCACCTATATGATTTGAGAATTGTTTTCGAACGATTAAGACAATTTAACCTTAAGATGAATCCCTTAAAATGCGCCTTCGGCGTCACCTCCGGAAATTCTTAGGATTCGTTGTCCGACATCGTGGAATTGAAATCGATCCGGAAAAGATAAAAGTCATCTTAGAAATGCCGCCTCCCAAAACCTTAAAACAACTACGATCTTTTCAAGGGAAGTCGGCATATCTTCGACGCTTTATCTCGAACTTGTCGGTAGGTGTCACCTTTCTCGCATTAGTCAAAAAGGACGCCAAATTTATTTGGGAAGAGAAATGCTAGAAGGCCTTCGAGGACATTACACAATATTTAATGACACCTCCCGTCTTAGCAGCCCCGGCCTCGTGTAGACCGCGATACTTTATACCGCGGCTTTAGACGACTCACTCGAGCCCCGTTAGCCTAGTGTCAATGATGAGGGTAAAGAAAATGCTCTTTACTACCTAAGCCGTCGTTTACTTCCGACGGAAGTAAGGTATCCCACAATTGAAAAGCACTCGTTTGGCCCCGATCTTCGCCGCTCAAAAGCTCGTGCACTACATGCTTTCTCATAAGGTCAACTCGATCTCAAAATTTAATCCATTGCAATACTTGATGACCCGTCCGACGCTTCTCGCCGTACTTGCCGGATGGTCAATGATATTATCGCAATTCGATATAACTTTCGTGCCTCTTCGTGCCGTAAAGGGACAAGTCCTAGCAGACTTCCTCGCAAAGACACCCTTTGCCGGCAGAATCTCCTCTCAATGACGACTTGCCGGATGAGCAAATAATGAGCTTAGAAGACCCTGATGATCGACGTTGGGAATTATATTTCGATGGAGCATCTTCGGCACACAAAGACGAAGGATCGCAAGTGATAGTGCCCCGTAAGGCAGGGATCGGATTAATCTTTATAACACCGGAGCGGGGATGTCGAGATACTCCTACCACTCGACGCAGCCGTGTACAAACAACGAGCGTAATACGAAGCCCTCATAACAGACCGGAATTAACTATTCAAATGGGGATAACAAACATCAACATCTACGGGGATTCGCAGTTAATCATTCAACAAATCACGGCAAGACATGAATTTTAAAGCCAAGACTCGAGCAATACTTCCAGGATGCCATACAATTGTTGGAACAGATTCCAAATGTGACAATCTACAAAATTCCCGAAAAGAAAACGCTTTAAGCAGATGCGTTAGCCCGCCTCGCAAAAGAATTTGCCCGCTTGCAAGATGAATCGATGGAAGTGTCGCTCACGGACGTCGGGTCCTATCACAGACTCGACATAGACACAATACATAAATCGAAAAAAGGAGAAGAATCGCGTTGCAACGAAGGATGTAAAAACACGTAAGATCGGCGACGACCATTAATGACTACCCGCAAACAGGAAAACTACCGGACGATAGGTCGTTAGCTCATCGTATCAAGAAAAGAACTCGTCCTACGCATTAATAAACAACACATTATACGAAGGTCTTTTCGATCAAATGTGGCTAAGGTGCCTAAGCGGGTCCGAGGCCCGTGAAATTATTAAAGAGGTGCATTCGAGACTCGTGGCGCTCACCAGCCGGGTCCGAAGATGAAAATGAAAATTAAAAGACTAGGGTACTACCGGCCCTCGATGATGACCGACCGCATGAAAATCGCCAAGAGCCGTCACCAATGCCAAGTGCACGGAGTGGTTCCGCACCAACCTCCAAATGTGCTACATCCGACAATTGCACGCGGCCATTCGAATGTTGGGGCACGGATATAGTGGGTCCAATAGAACCACCATCTTCAAAAGGACATCGCTTCATTCTTGCGGCTACGGATTACTTTTCCAAGTGGGCAGAGGCAGCTCCACTCGTAGAAGTGAAAGCACACCATGTGCTACAGCTTTTCAAGAACCAAGTTGTCTACCGTTTCGGAGTGCCGCGCAGGATCATCTCGGATAATGGGTCGCATTCGAAGCACACAAATCAACAATTTTGTCGGAGACACGGAATCGACCGGCGATATTCAACAATTTACTACCCGAGAGCAAACGGCCTGACTGAGGCTTTTAATAAAACTCTCGTTCAAATCTTAAAGAAAAACTTGGACGATAATAAGAGAAATTGGTACGAGAAGTTGTTAGAAGCCTTGTGGGCCTACCGGACAACCTTCAGAACTCCTACTCAAGCTACACCTTACGCTCTGGTGTATGGGTCCGAGGCAGTGTTACCTTTAGAGGTCCAGCTTCCTTCACTCAGAATTGCGGTTGCAAACAAAATCACGACAGAAAAGAATGCCAAATTACGACTAGAAGAATTGGAAAGCCTGGAAGGGAAAAGACTTGCAGCACGACAGTGAATTTAGAATTATACCAAGCTAAGATGGTTCAAGCTCATGACGATCTGGTCCGCCCAAGGACCTTCAAAGTTGGTGACTTAGTTCTCGTTCTCAAGAGACCTATCCTTACACACCGCAAGATAGGAGGAAAATTTGAACCCACTTGGGAAGGACCGTTTGTCGTCGAGGCGAGTCTACTCAGGAGGCTCCTACCAGCTAGTGAACTGCCAAGGGGAACGACATATGCTTCCGATCAACGGACGATACTTGAAAAAGTATTACGCTACCTGATGTTTCGAAGGAATGAATTCTTCATCCCTAGAAGCACGGGCGAAGTAGTTACTTATGACTGGGTCCGAACCCAAAAATAATAAAAAATGTGCCAAAATAAATAAAATCATGATAATAAAGTTTTCCTTGTTTTCTTTTCCAAATTAAAATCTCTTTCCTAATCTTATCCCACTTCATTCCTGTTGAATTTAAAAATATAAAAGGAATAATAAAAAAACTGTCTTTAATAAACATTTTCTTAATGTTCTTGTTCTTAGTACTGCCCCCTAATCCTTTTCCTTGTCTTTTCGCAGGGAAATGTCGAACGGGCGGTTGGTCCCGAACTTTAGAAATGGCGTAAGCCTTGCACTCGACGAAAAGAGGGTGAAAGATGGAGCGATAATCGAGATTGACTCAGACTTCGCACCAGCAGGCCTGCAATACGAGGAAAGTGACTGGGTCCCAACTGACCGAGAGGAACTCGCCCGGCCGACAAGAATGAAAGTGGGTGGCCCAAGCCACCAATCCAAGCAAGCAAGAAAAGGAAAACAAACACCGAAGAAGACAAGAGAATCAAATCCGTAGTCGCTACGGCAGAGGGCAGGCTTGTCAGCGCCGCGCCCACAGAGATTCAGGAAGTACGAAGAGCTACTCTCACAGCAACTCAACGAAGAAACAAAAACCGCCGTATCCGCAAGATGTTAACCATATTAGCAGCGGACCAGCGCGACGAGGCAGTTGCTACTGCCAGTACATACACTTCAAGGACACCAGTTCACCAAGGACCTGAAGAAAGGAGGTCGACTCCGAGGATAACGAAGAGACCAGTGGAAATCTTAAGAAGAACGAAGAAAGAAGGCTACAACGCCTCCGGACAAAGCCACCGTAATGCATAACCTTGTTGCAGAAGCAACCCCGGATGATGTCCCGACGGACACCATCCCCGAGGAGCCGAGGTATGCGAGGAGAACGTGAAGGGATTGAGCCATATATCCCACAATACGTCACTGAGGCCTCGCCATTTGCAAATTATTCCGAATACGAGCTAGAAAGGATGCGGAATGTCGAGAAGAAAACTTTGAATACTTCGAGAGAGTCGAGGCAGGAGGATCAATATACTAGAAGGCCTCGAGCTACATACGTACGTGTTCTCGCAGCACGAACAACAACAAATCGTAGATCGCATCCGGGATTTGAAAAGAATGGGCCGAGCGGGTCGCCTAAGAGAAAACACTTACTCGAACCCCGGAGATGGATGCCGTGGAAAGGTAGAATTACCATACAAGTGTGGATGCCGCTACAACTTCGCAGAAGACAGAAAGGAAACCCACCGGAATACTCCGTCATGGCCGGTAGATCCAATGCCATTAGTCATCAAAAGGATGGTAAAAAGAATGATAACATGGAGGGTACCGCGCAGATTGCATACCCAACAGCTTGCATCATTAACATTTATAAGAAGGGTGATCGCATACCCCCGCACAGAGATCACCACGATTTTGTTAGACCTTTCCGCACGCTTCTTCTCGAACGAGTGTAATATCATGTTCGGATCCGACCTCCGGATAGCGGGCCCGTGTGAGTTCCGAGGGCCAAGAAAGATACCATTACCGGTAGGTTCCATCATGATACCGAAGGGCAACGGAGCGGATGTCGCTAAACATTGCATATCGAGAGTACCAGTGAAGCAGATCTCAGTTACTTTCAGAAGGATGGACGACAAGAAGACACCTTACCACTTCCAGCCAGACTCGGAGCTAGAAAGCCTCCAGTCTTACGAGCTGTGAGTTACATGGAAAGTATCACACCTCCAACGTACATCCATACGGCATCCTTGCCAAGGGTGGCCTGGAAGGTGATGTTATTGACCATGTACCTCACTATTCAGACATGGATTTTTGACATATGCCTTTTTGGATAGATCGACAAAGATCATACATAGTCCGTTTTGAGTCTATATAGATTGTATGAGATGTATTCCAGATCGAGTTGTATGATGTATCTTCAGCATGATTGGAATGAAAGTGACCATGTTACATTTTTGGCCTTCACCTCTTTTGTGCAAGTTGATCGAGAAACGCCATTAAAGTTAAATGAACTTCGAACAAAGAACAGAAAAGAAACAAAAAGAATAAAAGAAAACTTTCCTTGAAAATCTAAAAAATAATAAACTCCAAATTCACGATAAAATAAAATTTGAATCGTTAAAAGATAAACAAAATGACCACAAATTTTAAATCAAACTCAAATTCGATCTTCCAGATTCCAAATCAAATCTCAATCAAATTTCAAATTCAATCTTTCCAAATCTCAAATCAAATCTCAATCAAATTTCAAATTCAATCTTTCCAAATCTCAAATCAAATCTCAATCGAATTCAAACTCAACCTTCTAAATCTGAAATCCAATCCGTTCTACTCTCTCCCTTGTTTGGGATGGAAGCGGTCGATTCTATTGACATGGAGCTACGAGGTTTTCAATTCGGACCTGATGGCGAGAGGTTGTATCCAATCCAAACCAGTAACTTTGGATCAACTCTTTTGAATGGAATATGTAGCATCTACATATTCCCTCCTAATCTATTTCCTTCCATGAAAGTCTTTTACAACTTTCATGAAATTCTCGAAACACCAAAATTCCACACTTTTCAAATCAACACTACAAATCTTTCCAATATCAATTACCATTCAAATTCAAACTTTTGGGGTTGCGAATTTTACATCCGAGACTGCATTGCTTTAGGATTCTTTCCCTATCGCAATGAAATACATCAAAATCAAATTCTTGGGGTTGAGGATTTTACATCCGAGACTGCATTGCTTTAGGATTCTTTCCCTATCGCAATGAAATACATCAAAATCAAATTCTTGGGGTCGAGGATTTTACATCCGAGATCGCATTGCTTTAGGATTCTTTCCCTATCACAATGAAATACATCAAAATCAAATTCTTGGGGTCGAGGATTTTACATCGAGACCGCATTGCTTTAGGATTCTTTCCCTATCGCAATGAAATACATCAAAATCAAATTCTTGGGGTTGAGGATTTTACATCCGAGACCGCATTGCTTTAGGATTCTTTCCCTATCGCAATGAAATACATCAAAATCAAATTCTTGGGGTTGAGGATTTTACATCCGAGACCGCATCGCTTTAGGATTCTTTCCCTATCGCAATGAAATACATCAAAATCAAATTCTTGGGGTTGAGGATTTTACATCCGAGACCGCATCGCTTTAGGATTCTTTCCCTATCGCAATGAAATACATCAAAATCAAATTCTTGGGGTCGAGGATTTTACATCCGAGACCGCATCGCTTTAGGATTCTTTCCCTATCGCAATGAAATACATCAAAATCAATTTTCGGGGTCGAGGATTTTACATCCGAGACCGCATTGCTTTAGGATTCTTTCCCTATAGCAATGAAATACATCAAAATCAAATTCTTGGGGTCGAGGATTTTACATCCGAGACCGCATTGCTTTAGGATTCTGCCCCTATCGCAATGAAATACATCAAAATCAAATTTTTGGGGTTGAGGATTTTACATCCGAGACTGCATTGCTTTAGGATTCTTTCCCTATCGCAATGAAATACATCAAAATCAAATTCTTGGGGTTGAGGATTTTACATCCAATACCGCATTGCTTTAGGTTCTCTCCCTATTGCAATGAAACACATCAAAATCAAACTTTTGAGGTTAAGAATTTTACATCCAATACCGCATTGCTCTGAGATCTCTCCTCATTGTAATGATTCGATCCAATCAATCCAATTTTCTTTTGAGGTTGAAGATGTTACATCTAAAACCACAAAATTTCAATTTTCATTTCAAGTTCAAATCCCTTCAAATTAATTTTGACAAATTTCAATTTAAATTGAAACTAAAATTGAAATCTAAACTCACACATCAAAAACTTAAGCCAAAGCAAAATGAAATCTAAATCGAAATTCCCCGCATCATGTGATTTGGGATTCACCTCCTTTTCCTTTCCCGCCGAGAGTTTAAGAATCTTCGGTCTCGTAGAGATACTTGACACTCCCCAGGCGGAAACTCTCCTACTCGTCCTAAGTTTATCACTTGGACTTTTGTGTTGGTTTCGTTGATCGCTCCGGTCAACACCAATACGCGCGGTGTGCTCGGGTTAGCACACCACACCTATCGGGGTCCATTTGTTGACCTCATTTTTGATGAGGTCTTCTCTTCTTCTTTTTAGTACTTAGGATCTAGCCTTAGGCTTTTCCTTTGACTAATCTTAGAAGATTAGAATTGGGACCCACCACTTAGAAGTTCAAACCACTTCTTAACTCCATGCAAACTCCACAAACTTGATTGTAGACCCCTAATCACCTAGAGGGTTGAAATCAAATGTGGAAGTTTAAAGGATGAGTTCTTATAGGACTCTTTGACCTTAGGACTGCCCTGGGTGGCCTGGTCTGGTGAAGGGGCTGACTTCCACACACACTACACCTATACACTACATTTTCACACACACCTCCTAAAACCACACCCATACCCAACTTGACCTCCTGACTCATGAAGGTGATTCACATGGATGGTCCTTAACCCCTAAGCCCTTAGCTAAGAGGGTTAGGAACAACATAGTGGATGTCTCAAATGAGTCCCTTCATGGCTCATGTGGGCTTGATATGGCTTCATGGCTCAAACAAAATGATTTCATTCCACTTACATTCACCCAATCTTCAATTTTCCAAATTTTCAATTTTTGACCCCCGGGACCCTACACCCGCCTAGCCTAACCCAAAACCCTTAAAACTACCCAAAAATTTGCAAAATCACCTAAATTACCCAAAATTCCTCAAGATCAATCCCAAACATTCCCACATTACTCAAATTGATCATCCATACCCAAAAATACCTACGTGTTGCTAACGGGATTTCCCACGGTCTAAATGAAAATGTGGAACTCATTTAGTTGAGTTTAGCAAATTCATCTAGACTAAGTGAATCCGATAAAAATAACGATGCCGGAAGGATGGAACCGTGGGATCTTAACCGGTGTTGTTATAATCAACTTTAAGATTTGTTTTAATTAAAACATAAAAAACACTTGGAAATTAAGACTTTCTCTAAACCAGAACACTTCTCTCATCTCCCGATTTATGATTTCTAAAACTAAACCTCTGCAACAACAAGGAGCTCGGAGCATGGTGGGCAACGACGGCCATCGTCATCGACAGAAACCCGAGTCTACTTCAAAGAAAACTTTCTTAGAATTAAATAACCAAGCCATAGGACTTCGAGGTAGCTTGCCTAGTGCAACATAAATCCTCAACTTTTCGTTAGGCATTTGCATAATCATGTTATGCAAATTAAGCCCTAACTGGTTTTAGGACTCCGAGGTAGTCGTCCGATATGACATAAACCCTCACATCTTCGAGGCTATTTGTATGATTTTATCATACGAATATAAGTCCTAATTAATTAAAATTGGCAAGATCAAAACATTAAATAAACATTAGGACTTTCCTAAATCCAAGCCAAACAAGTAGGATAGTCGGGAAATTACCGAGGTTCGCTTCGAATCCGTGATTTCTCCTACCTTTCTTCCTTTGAATTCCCAAAATAAAATGTTCTAAATTTGATCCATTCCCTATTGAAATTCCAAAATTCAATCCTTTGAAAACTTAAACTTTGAAATTCTCGAGAGCATAACTACCGATTATTATCGAGAGTTTTCTTAGGTGATTCCCGTCGCTTAAGATGTAATTAACTATAGGGGCTCGCCCTTATAGGGAATTTTAAGAACCCGGTAATATAAACCCCGTTTAATGTTTTCATATTAAGCGAGGGAACTTGTCGGCTTATAAAATTGGTTCGCAAACCAAACGGATGTCACAAATCTCATAGTTTATTTAATCGAGCCCCATCATCAAGCAAGGTGTCTATTCTTCGGGATAGATACACGGTTTGTGGTGCGGTGCTCGTTTATATAAACTATTTGGGATGTGAGATCGGTTTGATTTCATATCTTAAAACTTTTAAACTTAAAATTATTTTCAAAGTCAAATGTTATCTTTTAAACTATATATTTAAATTAAATTTAAAATATAAAAAATTCGCCGACAATTTCTGTAGGCGACCTCTTTTCAAAAATACAACACTCAAACCTAAAAATATGCCGACAGGGCTACCAATCCCTTCAAAAGTCTTGAAAAATAGTGGTACGAATAACTTCAAATATTGTACGCATCAAACTCTTCTAGATAAGGTCTACCATTTAGAATTGATGCCCAACTATTTGATTGAGTCAGGTTATCTTTCACTTATTGTTCCACCATTCACTTATAAATTTCTTCAGTATTAGTCCTTGAGCTCAATCCTTCTCTGGTTGTTCATCTTCAGTGGTGAAGTTAAACTCCCTCCTTTCATCGGGGATATGGACAACTTCTAGCTGGTTTACCTCTACATTTGCTATACTGGGTGACTGGGGTCTGTTCTATAGTGCGGCTATGGCAGCCATCATTTCCTACATTTTCCTTCTCTGGCTTTTCATCTATGCAAATTCTTTCTACATGTGATATGACAAATCATAATCTTTGTTGTCTGACCCGACCTGCAATTACGCAGTAAATTAACTTCCAAAAGATGGCCAAAAACTTGACCTGATTTATAAATAGCGGCTAGTGTGCAAAATCTTAAATGATATAAAAATTAGAAAATATTTTACACACTAGGGGTACTACGCAAGTATACGTATCGTTTCAAGTAATATAAAGTTTTCTTTAAAAACCCTAGTATCGATCCCACGAGGAAGTGAAGTAAGAAGTCTTTAGTCAAATGCTAGTCTACTACTAATAGTCCTTAGTTTGGAATGTCGATTAAAATTGTGTTTTATCTAGCAAATACTCCTAAATGCAAGTGTTAAACATAAAGATAGTAACTATATCTAAATGCAAATAATAATTCTAAAGATAACCCTTTTTGGATAAGTTGGTTTGGAGAATTTTGAGATTTTAAAAACTACTATTCTTATGTAATGAAATAGATAATGTATAGGATTGAGATGCATTAAATATTGTATGTGCCAAATAGGAGCAATCCTATTCTTTACCCTTTGGTCCAAGCATAAAGAACATTGACTAATCCTATGCTTGGTTACTGAATCCGTGGCTAGGCTGGGAGGATACCGGCTCTCACTTCGGAGCTCCCACGTTCCCCTTGCCTGAGGGCTAACAATCTACACTTCGGCACCCAAACGATAGGACCGAATTGAGGATTTTAGCCTGTCACTCTAAAATCTCCAATTCTACGCCCAATAATTATATTTCCCTATTTATTTGCATTCAATCCTCATGAACTTCACCATCCATGGAATTTGAATGTGGTTTCACTTTGTTTAGAATTACACCGCCCTTTCGGGTCGATGCAATTACAATGAATTTTAACACTACAATGGGCCTTTATTGCAATGTAAATGAAGTGCAAGTAAAAACCATCACATTTATAATTAAATTTACTTCTACCATGCATCACAATATCCTAAACATGATTTCTACTCATTGCAAAAGAAAAGTAAAAGGAAAACAATGGCATAATCTTCTTATGCCACTATTTCCAAAGAAGAAGAAAGAGTAAGAGAGATGCGTCACAAAGCACGAAGAAAACATAAAGGAAACTTCATTTAACAAAAGCAAATCCACTAAATAAATGTTTACAAAATTATAAGATAATGAAGAACAATACTTAGCTTTTTTCCCTTAAAAGAAAGACGAAGATCTCTCCCATAAAGTCTCCTGGCAATCCATGCAATGCTAGCGAAATCCCTTACAAATTCTCTCAAAATCTCCTCTCCAATCTCTCCAAAAGGGTAGAAATCTACATTTCTACTCTTAATCTAAGAATCCTAAATATTACTCTAAGTTTTTCTCTCCTTTCCTCTATTGTTTCTTCCTTATTTCTAACATATATTCACCATTTTAAAGAGTATGGACGAAGTTTGAAGAGTTTCTTTAAGCACCCCATCGAAAAAGCGTCCAAATACGTCGAATATTGGCCCAAAACCGCCAAATATCGGTTCATGGTCGTCCAGGCCGCTGTCGGCGGGTTCGAGGCCGCTGTCGGTGGCATTTTTGGGCACTTTTCGGTGGTCTCGGGAAAATCTCACCGTCGGCGAGATCGATCTCGCCGTCGGCGAGATGACTCTGCGCAGCTCCACCGTTTCGCTCCGTTTGGCTCCGTTTCACCCCATTTCAGTTGCGTTGCGTTCGTAAAAGATAGCCCTACAAAATAAGCATAAAAACAACATTTCTTTAAAGTGTAATCTCATTCAAAAATATGCAAGAAGTGTAAAATAGATTAGCATCAAAGACTTATCGAAAGGTGTCAGGGCAGAATTTCATTTCTTGCTCGTTTTTGCTCCAAATTGCACCGTTTTTGCTTCCTTTTGCTCCAATCACCATTTCTTGTACCTAAAACTAATAAACATATAAAATACCTTCCTTTAAAGTGTAATATCATCAAAAAATAAGTAAAATAATATAGCAAAAAATGTATATATTTTAGGCGTGTCATTGTCGATGCACTTTCCTTGTTTCTTTGACTACTTTCTGATATCAACTCTAAGCTTTTCCAACGTAACTTTGATTAATCTTCCCCTGACCCTCTCAAGATCAGCTAGAGGTTTCTGTCAAATTTCTTTCTTTATGTCAGGTTCTGGTGTGTCTATGAGAATCAGGGTTTTTGACTTAGAATCCATCTCAGGGCAGAGGTTTCTTTACTCTTCTAGTAGTATTAGTCTGGTGACCCTAGGTCTCTGTGACTTCTCCTTTGATGTTGATGCTTGAGGCAGGGTATCCCGTTGGTGACATTAGCCAGTCGAGAAGAAGCACAGTCCCTTGTACGCGGGATAGATATACCATAAAATCATCTTTTGTCTTTGCTGCTCCTTGGGGGCTCTTCATACTTGATGACAGACAATATGCTCAGTCTAAGTTAGGACTTCACTTATCTGTGCTATGTAGATTCCAGGAAAATAGTAGCATCATCAGTGACAGTGGCCGTGATTTCTATGCGGTCTCCCAGCTTAGTGGAAATGCGGAACGATAGTGCTTCTTTTGTCTCCTGAAACTGTCAGGTGGGCTTATCCTCTTTTAAGATCTTAGCTTTCATTTGTGGTAACACAACACATCCTATTGTTTTCAACAACTTAGAAATGGATAAATGTTCCTTCTCAACTAACCTTTCAAAAACTAAACGAACTCGGGTAAGGGTTGTAGACTTCTTCTTTTCCCTACCTTCACCCTGAGATGGTGGTTGAAATGCAGCAGCAGTCCAGTAAACTCCCTCCTCCCTAAAAGAGGCAGAAAGAGGATGAAACATACTCCCTCCAAGGAGAGGTGAGGTCTCAAGGGACCCTGCTCCTTTAGGAGAGGAGTTGTCTCCATAAGAGCCAACTTTGCATCTTGTGCTTTCTTAGCCTTTAACTACAGCCGGTCGTAGTTCCTTTTCTTCAATCGGGTTAATGGTACGGGTCTTGAACTGGACCCAATCTTAAAAACAGACGACAGTGGAACAAGAGTATCAATTGGGTCATTCTCACACAAAACATTTTTCCCCTTAGGCAGCGGTAGGGTAGTTGGTGCAGTAACTGCGAGTCTGGTATCAGTGTCGGTAACAACCCTCTAATCTTCAGGGGCGACAGGACTGACGGTGGCCTTTCCAACCTTGCACCTCTTTAGTACAGTAAATTCAAGCTTGCAATACAGATAGTACTCAATGACAGATTCAGCTACCTCTGGAGTACAGTAAATTCAAGCTTGCAATACAGATAGTACTCAAGAAAACATAGGGCATTTTTTCAAGTATCACTTCGATCTCATCAAAGCTAGTTCCAAACTTAATCATTGATAACTGGTAGAGGGAAACCTTATCATGGGGAAGGTCGAGGTCCTTAGGGAATGAGGAGATTAGCTTTGGAGATGACATTGTGACTGTCATTTGGAAATTTCTGAGCATCAGTTAGTCGTCTGTCTTGAGATTCTAGTACAAGTACTAAAATTAGCAAAATGTTTTCTTGTGAATGAATTTTGATTCGCGTTTTATAATGCACAATATTTTGTTTTTGTTATCTTTTGTTTTGAAGTTCCAATTCATATTACTTTGTTTCAGGATTGTGGAACACATTTTGAATTTTGATGGAAACATGATTTAGAGTATCATTTTGAATGTTGAGGTACATTGCTTAAGTTCATAATTAAGTGAGGGTTATGAGATTTAGGGTTTGGTTCAACTCGCTAAGACCAATTCAAAACCAAGAGGGACACAGAGAGTGGACCTTTTCTGGAATTGATTTCACTTTCGCTTAATGCTCCGAACCTAATACACCTATTGGGGGTCCACCCCACCAATCCTACATATCTCAGAATCATTCTATTTATGGATGTTTAACAGTCAGCTCCAAAATCCAGCAAGAGTTGACTATACTTGCCCAAGAAGAAAATGAGCAAAGCATGACAATGGAAGAATGGTAGTCTATCCCATGAGGGATATGGACACACTACCAACATATATATATATATATATATATATATATATATATATATATATATATATATATATATATATATATATATATATATATATATATATATATATATATATATATATTGTTTTGATAATAGTGTCTTAATTTTTGAAAAAATGAGATCCCATATATTAAATAGTTTAAGTACTCAAACACAACCTTATAAGTAATGCACCATCCTGAGAGATGGGCATATTAATTGACAGTGGGCTTGATTATATATACTAAGGAATTTATGACATCTGTTTGATCTATAAACCTTTTTTGTGTGACCAAAAAGTTCCACTTCCTAATATAAAGATTACATAGGGTTTATTTTATCTTGGTTCCAAGTTCTCTATAAGGGCAAGCCCTATAGTTAATTACATCTAAAATGATCGAAGGCACTTGAGAAAACTCTAGATCAAGATTGGTGGTTTTGTCTTTAAGAACTCAAAGTTTTTAAGGTAGGACATGGAAGGTCAGGTAGGAAAGGACCAAATAGGAACAACTATTTTAGGAGTCTAAAGAAGGGAAGAGTAGGGGATGCCGCGGATCCTGAGGAGAACCTCAATAAATTTCCAAACTATCCAATTATTTGGTTGTACATTTTAGATATGATGTTATTTTAGATTTTACTTCTACCAATTTTATTATTTATGACATACACTTGCATAATACCAAGTTACACAAACAACCTATGAATATAGGAGGGTATAAATTGCACTGAATGACAACCTCAGAACTTAAAAGGGTTAGGACTTATGCTGCACAACATAATTGTACTATCGGCCTCTTTACATATACATTTTTAATTTAGTGGGTATTGCCAGCCAATTGTAATGGAACAAAGGCCTATGTACTGTCACCATTGCAAAATGTTTGGGCATTCCAAGGATCTTTGTTACAGACTTCAGCCAAATCTGAAGCCTATCAAAAGTAAAACTGATAACTTAAACAGTGTTGCTATGAAGGAAAATCTGATTGTTAATGTCCAAGATATTCCTGCTGCTGGAGGTAATGATCAAGGTATTGTTATTTCTGATGTCTACAATGTTGTAGGAATTTCTACTTTTGTCCATAATTCTACCGAAATTAATGGTTTGGTTACCGAAACTTTGCTCGCCGTTGAAACCGCTTTGGATGACAATAATCTTAGTAACTCGATGGTGTATTGACTAATGCCGTGATTAGTCCCGCTCTTGAACCCCGTAAGGAGAAATCGTCGTTGATGATGGTAGGGATAATGTTATGATTAGTCCCTAGAAGGAGAAATCTGTTGTTGATGATGGTAGGGATAATGCTATGATTAGTCCTGCTCTTGAACCCCAGAAGGAGAAATCAGCTGTTGATGATGGTAGGGATACTATGGTCATATCAGCTGCTCCTGTTCCTGGCTCTTCATCTGAAGTCAGTGAGACTGTTGTACATATGGCTGAGGATTCTTTACATCAGAATATTAATTGTCCCGGCTCTTCATCTGAAGTCAGTAAGACTATTACACATATGGCTGAGGAGTCTTTGCATCAGAATATCAATTATCCTATTTTTCAGTATAAGGATCAGGTTGGTACTGAGGTAACTATCAACACAGCTGCTATAACTAAAGAATTGCAAAGTGACTGGGTAGTGCAGAAAAGTAAAAAGAAGAAGTCTTTGGAATTAAAGCATCTTTCTGAAGCTAATATTATCCCTTCCAGTGCTTCCACTCCTTCCTTCTCAAGATTGACAAGAGGGGGAAGAGTCATGACTAATGAATAAATTTATCTGTTGGAATATTAGGGGAGTGGAAAATCCTGGCTCCCTTAATAGATTACTGAGTTTAAACAGGATTCATAAATTTTGGGTGGTGGTTCTGCTTGAATGTGGATGAAATCTAATTTTGATAGATTCACCAAAAAATTCAAAGGTTATAACTTTATTTCTAACTCTTCCAACAAGATTTGGTTATTTTGTAGGAAAGAGTTAAAAGTTAATGTTATTCTGGATCACTTTCAATTTCTTCATTTTCACTTTGAACTTGATCATTTCAGTGGTTTTGCAACATTTATTTATGCTGCTTCTTCTTTTAACGATAAAAAGGAACTATGGAATCAATTGCACAGTATTGGGCAAAATGTTAATCAAGGCTGGCTTGTTGGAGGGGATTTTAATTCCATTGCTCATCCTAGTGAAAAGAAGGGTGGTAGAACTCCTAAGTTGCAGGATTTTCTCACTTTCTCCAATCATATTAAAGAGGTTAATCTCTTTGATCTTGGTTTTGAAGGGTCTCCTTTCACTTGGAAGAGAGGTAATATTTATGAAAGGCTTGATAGGCTGCTGGTTAATCAGGCATGGTTGGAAATGTTTCCTATCTCTAAGGTGCAGCATCTTGCTAGGATTGGTTCTGATCATACTTCTTTGTTAGCAATCTTCTCTTTGATGCCTGCTGTTAAACATAGTTCTTTCAGATACTTGAATGTTTGGTCTACTCATCCTACTTGCCATAAAGTTATTAAGGACAATTGGGTCTGTCCTCAGGTTTTTTCTAAATCTGATCCTATGGTCCAACTTTGGCAATCTCAAAAGGCACTGGCTAAGGCTTTAACTGATTGGAATTGGAATGTTTTTGGTAACCTGACTGATAACATTATCAAGGCTGAAAAATTTGTTAAAGAAATAGAAATAGAGGTGGAGATGGGTAAATGTACTGAATCTCAATTGTATGAAGCTAATGAAAAGTTAAGTATTGTTATCGCTAATGAGGAATTATTCTTATTGTAAAAGGCTTCTTCTAATCATTTTCTCTATGGGGATCGAAATTCCAAATATTTTCATGCTGTAATCAAATATAGGAGATCATTAAATACCATTTTTAAAATCAAATCTGATCAAAAGGGATGGTTATATGATTCTCAAGATATTGCTGATGATGCAATTGTCTATTTTCAGAAGCTTTTTTCTTTCAAATCCACCAATGCTACTTTATTTTCTGCTGATCTATTAAATGATGGTATTTTCAAAGGAAATGATGATACATTAACTTAGATCCCTGCTGAGGAGGAGATTCTTAAAGTTATAAATTCCATGGATGGTAATAAGACTGCTGATCCTGATGGATTCTCATCTGATTTCTATAGAAGATATTGGAGTATAGTCAAAGGAAAAATGATTCCTGCTGTTCAAGCTTTTTTTCAGGGAGTGGAGCTCCCTAAATACTTTGTTGCATCTTCCATTATACTTATTCCCAAAGATAAAATTAAACTCATTATGAAAACTTTAAATAGTTTTGAAGAAGTTTCTGGTATGGCTTTCAATAAATCCAAATGTCAATTTCTTCCTAGCTCCTACAAGAATATACATATAAGGAATTTGATCTCTGATTTTACTGGTTTTAAAGAAGCTTGTTATCCACTTAATTATTTGGGGTTTCCATTGATTAAAGGTAGAAGAAGGCTTTCACATTATGATGATGTAGTTTCTAAGATTTCTTCACAACTCCAATGCTGGTCCAATTCTTTTCTATCCAATGAGGGTAGAATCACTCTTCTTAAAAGTGTTTTAACTTCTTTTCCTCTTTACACTCTTCAGATGGTTAAAATGAAGAAAAGACTCAAAAGTTACTTTCCATAATGTTCAATAAATTTTTGTGGGAAGATCAACATAAACATTTTCATTGGTCTAGTTGGGAGAAGTTATGCAAGCCCATGTCAAGTGGAGGGTTGGGTTTTAAAAGCTTTCATCATTTAATTTTTGCTTATTTCTGTAAACAGTGGTTGAATTTCAAATCCAAAACGTCTCTATGGGCTAAATTTATGCATGAAAAATATTGCTATAACTCTCATCCTTCTTAAACTCAAGCTAAACTGGGTGATTCAATAACATGGAAGGAGCTTTTAAAAGTCAGGGAGTTTGTTGAACAACCTTTTGTTTGGGAAGTTGGTGAAGGTCATATTGATTTCTGGAAGGATAATTGGCTGTTCAATGAATCCTTATTAACTCAATATACCCATTTTTCATCAATTAAAAAAATTTTTGATAGCTGGATCAATGGAACCTCGAATACATCTGTACTCCAAACTGCTGTTAACAAGAAGACATTGGAGAAAATTTAACTGTTCCTATTCAAGCAGATAGAAAGGAAAGGTTACTTACTAAGGTTCCTGCTTATCAAAGCCTATCAAAATTCATTTTTTTTGCTAATGAATGTTGTTCTAATAATGATTGGGGCAAGTCTATCTGGAATAAATTCCTTTCACCTTCAATGTCATTTTTCTGTTGGAAGTTGTTCAAAAAATTTCTACCAACTGATGATATATTGAAGTTAAAAGGTGTTAGAGGTCCTTCTAGATGTGTCTTTTGTCATTTTAAGGAAGAATCCATCTATCATCCCTTCTTGAATTGCCCAGTTGTCCAGATAATATGGAATTCTGTTATTAGCAGCAGCTGCACAAAAGTTAAATTCTGTTTGTGGACCTCTATTAAAGCTTGCTGGCTGGATTGGAAAGGGGCTGAAGACTTTTATATTCCTTTAATAATTTTCTGGTTTATCTGGTTTTCAAGAAATGGGGTGTTATTTGAGAATAAGGTGTTTTCTTCTCAGTTGGTTATTAATAATTGTTTGGCCTATTTATTCAAGATAAAGAAGCACTGCAATTTACAGCAACAACAGGTGGCACCCAAACTTTTGTTAATTCAGTGGACTCCTCCTTTATTTCCATGGATGAAGATTAATGTTGATGGAAGTTACAAAGATGGTGCAGCTGCTATTGGTATCCTTGGAAGAAATCATAATGGAAAATGTTTATGGTTTCTAGGAGCTCCTATTATTGCCAACAATGCTCTATTAGCAGAAGTTATAACTATTTATTGGGGACTGAAATCATCTTTAATAAATAACCATGCTTTTATTCATATTGAAACTGATTCTGCTTCCCTGTTAAGTTTTCTACTGAAGAAGGCTACAACTCCTTGGTACATTCAGATCTGGATTAACAAAATCAATCAAATTGCATCCTCTATAAATGTTAGGTGGAGTCATGTTTACAGAGAAGGAAATCAACCAGCTAACTGGCTTGCCACTAGAGCTTCTTCTTCAAATTTTCTTGTTTGCTGTCTTTATGAAGGATATTATGATAGATCTTCTGTTTTCTTTGCTTTCAGTTTACTTTTGCATGGGGATCTTCGACCTATCCCTCATTTGAGATGTAATTGATTTTCCTAGATCTAATAAAGGGTATATTTCAATGCTAATATATATATATATATATATATATATATATATATATATATATATATATATATATATATATATATTGGAAATGTATATTTTTATTTTTAAACTATCAAATTAAACTGATCTTATACATGCGATAGTTTAAATAAACGTGCACAACATTACAAGCTATGCATCAACCCTAAGGAATAGACACATTACTTGATGATGAGGCTCGATTAAATAAACTAAAGGATCTATCACATCTGTTTTGATCTATGAACCTTTTATGTTGAATGACAAGTTCCCCTATATAATATGAAAGATTAGATAGAGCTATTTTACTTGGGCTATTAAAGTTCCATATAATGGGAAGCCCTTATAGTTAATTACCCCTCAAATGACTGAATTCACTTAAGAGAACTCTCGATGATGATCAGAAGTATTGTCTTCATTAATTTCAATGTTTTAAGATTTTCAAGGTCGAACATGTAAAATTTCAAATGGGAAGGGATCAAATAGGAACATTTATTTTGAGAATCAAAGGAGTGAAAGTTAGGAGACATCACGGATCCTAAGGTGAACCTCACTGACTTCCCAAACTATCCTATAATTTGGCATCAATTTTGAAGAGATGTCGTTTAATGTTTCATCTTATCAATTTTATTATGTAGGGCTTGCATTTGCATGATACCAATCATACAAATAGACTGTAAGATAGGAGGGTTTACATTATATATGACAACCTCGGAGTCCTTAGACAAGTCAGAGCTTATATTGCATGGTGTGCAAAAGCCTAAAAATGAGTTGAGGATTTATGTTGTGCCAGACGAACAACCTCGAAGTCCAATGACTTGTTGTTTAATTCTAAGGAGAGGTTTAGTTGATGAAGATCTGTATTTCTTTTTTAGATTTGTTTGCTCTCTTAACGCTATTCTCTTGTACATCCTTGCCATGTTGCCAACGGTGTTTGCTCCAAGTCCATTGCCGAAGTGGCAGTCCTAAAGTCTAAGGTTCAAAATGTTTGACCATGTATATTTTAGTGTTTGGTTTTATTATCGTTGTTCAAGTGTCTTTATTAAAAGGAGTGGGGGGATTTTTTTATAATTAAAGTGTTGACCTCACTACTGTTGAGGTCTAGTCTTTGTTTAGAAGAGCCTAGGATCTAGCCTTAGGACTTTCCTGGTGACTTTCTTAGAGGACTAGTGATGGATCCCTTCCCCCATAGAAATTATAGACACTTCCTTACTTCACTTGGAGTTTCATGTGCTTGAATTCTAACCCCTAGCACTTAGGAGGATGAGACAAAGCAAAAGAAAACTAATACACCTAAAATATATAGTGTTTTTATGCACATTTTTATATTTATTTTTGATGATATTGCACTTTAATGGAAGTTATTTTGTGTTTTTCTTGCAGGTATGATGAAAATAATTACTTGTGATGAAAGGAGTGAAAAAGGACCAAATTTGGAGCAAAATTATGAAGTTTAGAAATTTGGCCTCGGCGCCTAAGCGCCAAAGTGTCGGCGCTTAAGCGCGGGAACTTTGGCGGTTAGGCACCATAGTTAAAAATCGAATTTAAATGAATTTTGAAGCAACTTATGGTGGTGATTTCCTTAATTTCATTTGGGTGGCAAATTTGAATGAAGGGATGCATATTTTGTTGGATACATTGAATCTGTACATGATTTGAAGAGACACCGAGGCACCTTTTGAAAGATTATAAAAATGAAGCCTCATAGTTTGCAAGTGTGTGTTGAAAGGGTTATTATTCAGTGTGTGTTATTAGAGTGGTTATTAGAGTGTGTTAAGTTTTAGAGTTCTTCTTTTCTATAGTAGAGAGTAGAGAGTAAGAAAGGAAAATGGGTTGGTGTGAAGCATTCTTCTCACCAATTTTCTTTTATCCTTATATCTAGTTTTTATTGAAGTTTAAAGTCTTTATTAGAGTCACCAGAGTTGGGCGCAACCTCTGTAGAGTTGTATTGTGGAAAGAAAAATTCCAAAGGAACTTCCAGAGTCTAGTGGAGAGGATTTTCATATAAGTATTTATCTTTGTTTTTACATTTTATTTTTAAGTAAGATTGTTGTGTTTTCATTATGGTTTATGCTTTCATATCAAGTTTTGTTTGTGTTTACTTCATGAAATCTGAGTAGTTTAGTTTATCTTTTTCTTTCTTAGATGATGAAGTAATTAAATTATGGAAGTAATATTGTGGAAATTATAAGTGTTTAATGCTAGAAAAAATTGTGAGATTCAATTCCTTGAAATTAATTTACTTCTTGATTTGGCCAATTAAGATGTTAACATTTAATGTGAGATTATGTAAGATCTAATGCGGTATTGTCTCAAACAACAATTGGAAAGAATCACATGCAATTATATGGGTGAGAATTGTAGTCCATATGATTGAGTGCAAATATATAGGGAGATATGCTTTATTGGGGAGTAAAATTAGAGGACTTTAGAGTGACAGGATAAATCCCACTAATTTGGTTTGTCATTTTAAATTTTTTTATGAGATGTTAGCCCCAGGTGGAGGGAATAGAGGGAACTCTAGAGTGAGAGCTGGTATCTTCCTTGCCTAACCCATCTACAAAATTTCAAAATTTCAAATTAACCAATTTTCTTTATAGAACCAAGTAAGGGTAAAGAATGTAGTTGTTCCTATTTAGCATAATACATTTAAATACTTCCACAACATAAAATTCCATAATTTTTACTAATTCATTGAAGAAAGAAAAAGATATTTGATTCTTATAACTTTTATATCGTGTTTAGAGTATTGATATTTCATTTCCTGCTTAAACTTGTTATTAAAAAAATATCAAAAACAACTTTTTGAAATTAAAACCTTAAAACATAATTACAAAAATAAATTCAAAAAGTAAAAAGTAATTTTTTTTTATTTCTTTAAATTTTTACACATTTCCCTGAGGGTTCGATATCTCGGAGCTTAATCAGAAAGTCCTATATTACTTGATAAATGATATGTAAACTTGCGTAGAATGCCATATTATAAATCATAAATTTCATATCTAAATCGTAAGCATAAATATTCAGGCATCAGAAAATCAAGAGGAGTTCCCTATAAGTCGGTCAAACCTTAGGGTAAACCATGGGTGGACTGGTTTGGAGCTAGGACACACTCACTCACACACACACATAAACCTCACATTGACATTCACTCACACACACACACACATAAACCTCACATTTACACTCATTGCCTCACACACCCCAAATCCTGAAATCACTTGCACTTGATTTAGTCTCTTGACTCCTTTTGGAATGCTCATAAGGATGGACCCAAACCCTTAGCCATTGGGTAAGAGGGTTAGGACCAGCATATCAAACATCCAAGTTGAGTCCTCACATGGCATTTATGACATGGAAATGGCTTCATGACCCACTTGCCAACTTTAGTCCAACTTCATAAAAACTACCAAATTGGCCCTACAATCTTAATTTTGACCAAAAATATCAAAATTACCCAAATTCTCAAATTTCCTCCAAAAATCATTTCAAAAAGTTTACCACCACCAAAATTGACCAAGACACCCCAATTTTACCAAAATTCCCAAAATACCCCCAAGATCCCCAAAATTACCAAAATGCCCATGAAAATCCAAAATTTCCAAAATTTCCCAAAAATTCCAAAATCATTCCAAATGTTCTCAAAATCAATTTGAACCACTCTAATAAACCCAATTTGACTAGATTGGCCCATTTTGAGCCTTAAATTGCCCTTAAAGGCCCAATTTCCCCAAATCACCCCCAATTTGAACCAAATTGACTTCAATTCTACCCAATTTCAAATCCAAACCCAAATTCATCACATTTGAAACCAAATCCAAGCACAATTTGACCCAATCTCTAACTCAATTTCAACCCAAATTAAAATCGCCAATTTGCCCCAAATTAGCCATAACCCCAAATGTAACTAAATTGAATGTCATAACCCCAAAATTTTCACTCAATTTCTTTATTAAACAATTCATAACAATCACCCACATCAAATTGAGCTACCAATTAACCAATATTTAGACCCAAATCCAACCCAAGAAAAAAAAAACACAAAACCCCCAAAATTGACCATATGTCCAAACTCCTCCAAATTAACCTTCCAAACAAATTCAAAATCACTTAAATACTATTAAAAACTCTTCATGACATCTCCCTACACCAAATTGAACATTCAATTGATCAAAATGTTGATTCAGGCGCAACCCAAACTTGAGCCTAAACTAATTGTCCATTTCCCCCCATGAGCAATTTAATTAATCAGTCTTTATAAAGCCCAAGATTCAATTAAAAACCCACATGAGCAATTTCTCCCCTTCATCCATTTAATCAAAATCATTCCCTAAGTTCTATATGGCATAATTAAATCACCCAAATTAGCCTCATGACAAATCTTCCAAAAATGCTCCAACAATCCAAAATCCTTTCTTATGCAAGTTCCTAAGCCAACTGTGAGCCATGAAGCTTTGTTCCAAGCCCTAGGCAAGCCATGTGAGCCTTTGCCACCTCACCATGACCAAAGTGGAAAAAGGATGGAGTCCTTTAATGACCACTTAAAAAGTGATTAAACTCAAATTTAATCCAACTAATCATGATTGGTACTTCACACCACTGATCAAGCTGACCTCCTCATCAGCCTTGACCACCTTGGGAGTGACCCATGCCATTTGGTGAGCCTAGACCCAATCTAAACCCAAGTTGACCCAAACCTTCCATTTCAATTAATCACCCCTATCCATGCACAAACCCAATTGGCTTCACATTTGTTCACTACAGATTATCCTCAGTGGGATGGTGACCCGAGCCTGGACGGCCGACCACCTTGGCTGCCGGAAAACCCAAACCCGAGAGCACCACCATGGGGAATATTCATAATTCCACCAATCCAAGCTAGCTCATCTTAGTTGGACACTTACCCTCTTTTTCCCTCCACCTAGGCAGCACCCAGCCACCTCAGCTTGGCCTGAGACCCACATAACCCCCTTTATTTAAACTCCCCCTTCCACGACTGAGGGGGGAGTTGTTCAAAATCCTTGAGGAGACACTGCCCAATTGATTCCAGAGACTCCTCAAGACCTCCTAAGCCTAATCCAACATTCCCCATCCATTGCCTCCACTGTCTGAGTTCAATTTCCCAGCCCAAATTTCAGCTGAGAATAAGACACTATTCCCAATAGCTCCACACTAAACAAAATTCAAATTAACTTTGACCACACCAGATGAACTTGATCACCCACAAAAGCCCCATCACAGAGCTGCTCTAACATGGACTTTGATCAGCACCTGAAAAATGGCCTTGGTCAAATTCGGATCCAGACATTTCACCACAGCCAAATACTTCATCTGCAGGTTTATTGGACCCCTTGGAAGCTTCCCCAACCATCTGATTGAGGCTGCCCCTCCCAAACAAAGGTATTAAGATTTCACCTCCTCTCAAGCCTATTTTGATTCCCCTTGCATGTATATTGTATTTCATACTGTATAAACCATATAGATAGGTTTGTCTCACTTAGATGAAGCTCTAGGAACAAACCGCACTCGATTTGGTTGAGTCTAGCTCGAGATTTTAGGGTTAAAAGGTGGACGGCTCACGGGTGAAAACAGATGGGTACGATGACGGAGGACCGTATGATCATGCGTGTATCGGATGAACTGCTTTGATGCACTTGGACGACGCTTCGGTACGTGAATAGCGAGACGAGTCAGTGTTGAGTCAGATGACAACGTCGAATGAGAGACAGCCACGTGGCGGTTCGATGCGTATGAGGAGTAAGTCAACATTGACTGGTTTAAGTAGGAAATTAGAGTATTTTTATTTATTTAATTCAAAAAATTTAGAAAATCCATAACTTGGAGTAGAAAATTCATAAAAATAAAAAAAAGACCTCCTGGCTCAAGAAATAGAGGAGAATAATGCGAAACAAAAATTAAATTCATTTGGCATGTCCCTGATTTTTAATTAATTAGATAGCCTCTAGAATATTTTAATTATAACTTGTTGAAAACAATTCACCATGGCTTGAGAATTAGAGCTTTTTTTCCTTATTAAGAGGGACCTTCTCTGATTTTTCTAGAGTCAGAGGAGACCTCTATGTTGAGATCCCTATTTTTTTGAGTTGATCATCCCTGTTTTAGCATAATATTTATAATAAATAAAATATTGATGGGAAGAATATAAAATTTGTTTTGGTAGGTTTAATGTGGTCAGAGGATCATAGGAAAAATATAAAACGGGCTTAAATAATTAAAAATGACACTTATGGTAATTAACTCATTAAAATCACTTAAAAATTAAATTATTAAAATAAAAAGGTAAAAACTGAAAAAATGACGCTCCACTGTTAAAAACAATCAGGGGAACTCCCCATAAAAATTTGGAACCAATTTGAGTTAATTTATCTATTAAAATAAATTTTCTAAGTGAAATGATATTTTTAGAATTAAAATAAGTATAATAACTAAAATATAAGTAACAAAATAATGAAATTGGTTTTGGGAGTTCTCTGTGATCAGATAAATATAATAAAAATAAAATTGGATTAAAAATAAATATTTGATTTTTAAGCTTATTTTGAATATTTAAATAATTAAAAATAATTAAAAATTTATAAAAAAATATTAATATTCATTAAGGTGTTCAAAATTTTCTCCTGATCATTTGGGTGCAATTGGAATAATCTTCTTAATTTTCTAAGTGAAGATATTAAATTTTAAAGGGTTAAAAATAATTTTTAAGTTTAAAAATGGATTTTTCCTAAATTTTCACTAAAATAATTATAATAATTAAAATAATTAAAAAATAAATAAAAAAATTTGAAGCTTGTTTCTCTTAGTTTCTTGGACTTAGAAAGACTTAAGAAAAAATATAAAACATAATTTTCAAGTTAAAATATATTTTATATATAATTAATACTCAAAATCAAATAATAATTATAATAATTAAATGAAAATTTTAAAAAATCATAAAAATTGGTCCAAGTGGTCCTCTGACCTAGGTGAACCTCCAATAATTTTTCTAAGGACAAAAGGTTTATCTTGATTAAGTTTTTAAATTTACTTAAAAAAGTCCTATTTTTGCATTATAATAATTATATAAATTAAATTAAAATCAGAAAAATCACATTTCCTACTCTGATGTTTTAATTGACCCATGAATGAGGTAACATAAAAATTTCAAAGTCATTTGAGTTGAATTTAATGAATTATGAAGGGATAAGGCCATAGAGGGCAAAATGGTAATTAAAAAATTTAAGCCTTAATTAATATTTGGGCCTAATCAGAGGGTAAATGGGCAATTAATGATCATAAATTGATAGTCCAAATGATTGAAACACAAAATGATAAGTGGTAGAAACCAATCTCATCTTTGTCACAAAAGGGATGAACTTGTAATTTCTTTAATTATGTTAATTTGGAAAACAATCAAAATTAAATGATCCCAGGGTTAGGGGTTTGACTTTAGAAGTTAATAATTCATCAATCTAATACCCTTAGTTGGTTTTTAAATGACAATTCAATATGTTGATAGAGATTAAGATCATAATATTTAACATTCTTAGAATTGCAGACCTGCCCATTAAGTTTTAATGGCTTAGTAGTGAATTAGGCTTAATCTAAATTGATTAATGAGGATTAGAAAAGTAAAGGTGATCAATGTTAAACATATTTGAAACACTACATGCACAACTCTAAGTTTAATTTGGCTATGTTATTTAATAAAATGAATTGCCCCTCGTAAGGCCCCACTCACATAATTCATGAATGAAATATCAAATGATGATTACACCACTTAAAGGGATAATTAAAACATCAAAGGTCCTCTGAGAATAAGGATATGAATTTGATGAATCACTTAGCAACATAATAAGCTTAAATGAACTCAAGACGATTCGAGGGATCGTGGAATATCTAGGGTATTACCCGAAACCTTTTTATAATCCTTTGGATACCTTCTACGACACTTAAGATTATTATGATTTGCTTAATGAAATCATCCTCATAAATGAATAGATAGGAATCCAGCAAGTTGTGACTTAGGAGTTGGTAGGTGCACTGTAGCCCTTTTTTTTCCTATTTTCTGGCATGCAATTTCAATTTTCTGCGGATTCTACATACATATGTGCTGGAAATGATAATCCTTCAGCTGGAGTGCGAGAAGAGGACTAGTATGCTTTTATAGTTTAATCAGTATTTTTTTTCCCGCATTTATTTTACTATACTTCTTGCTTATAAATATGCATGATAAACAACAAGGTCACCTTGCATGTCAAAACTAAAACTTTTAGGATAACCACAAAAATAAAAACAAAATTAAAATTAAAACAAAACAAAGATAGAATTCACTGCTGCAACAATCAAAATATAAGACAACTCAAAATTTAATCACAAATAAAACAAAATCATAATTGCAACTAAACTAAAACGTCTCTATCAGATGATAGGGAATCCCTTGGAGGAGGCAACCTTCGGCTGAGATTTCCTACAGTCTAAATAAAAGCATTGAATTTATTTAGTTGAATTTGGTAAATTCATTTGGACTAAGTGAATCCGAAGAAAATAGTAGTACCGGAATGAGGGAACCGTTGGATCCTAACCGGTGTCTCTATAATCAACTTAAATATTCCCCTAATAAGACATTAAGACACCTCAATTTAAAAATTTCCAAAACACGACACTTCTCTTTTCTCTTTAATTGACACTTCTAAAATTGAACCAGCTACGACAAGAAGCTTGGAGCAAACATTTTGGGTAACATGACCATCTTCAACTGCAAAACTCTTTAGAAATTAACCACAAGCCATAAGACTTTGAGGTAGTATGCCTAGTGAAAACATAGACCCTCACCTTATATTTTAGGCCCTTGCACCTCGTGCAATACAAGCCCTATACTCGTCTTAGGACTTTGAGGTTTTCATATGATATGACATAAATCCTCCCTTCTTCCAGCTATTCACATGATCAGTATCAAGTGAATGTAAGTCCCAATCAATTAAAATTGGTAGGATGAAACATCAAATAATTACTTCGAATTGAAGACAAACCCTAGGATAGTTGGGAAGACACCAAGATTCTTCTTGTATCTATGACTTCCCCTAGCTTTCATTCCTTTGGATTCCTTCAATAACTGTTATGAAACTTGAGCGACTCACCTATTGGAATTCCTACTACCACACACTCTTTTGGAAAATCCTACCTATTGGAAGTCTTGAAAATATTATTTCCTAATTTAAATCGAGAGTTTTCTTAGGTGACTTCGGTTATCTAAGATGTATTTAACTATAGGGGCTTGCCCTTATAGGAAATTTTAAAGACCCCATATTAATATAAACCCTATCTAATTCTTTTGTATTAGATAGGGGACTTTGTCGGTCAATATAAATGGTTCGCAGATCAAATGGATGTCATGTATTCTTTAGTTTATTCAATCAAGCAACACCGCTAAGCAGTGTATTGATCCCTGATATTTATGCTTACATTTTATATATGAATTTATACTTCTTTTTAATGATATCTCTTTCTTTAAAATGATGCCAAAAACTTGATATTATTATAAAATGGGATTATGCACAAGTATATGTATCGCTATCAAGTAATATAGGACTTTCTGATTAAACCCCGAGATATCTAACCCACAGGGAAAATTGTGTAAAAAGTTTTTAAAGAAAGAAAATAGAAAAATAACTTTTTACTTTTTAAGTAAGATCTTATCCAATTTAAAGACAAGATTCTAGGAAATAAAGTTTGATTCTTTTTGGTAATTTTTTTAATTTTTATAATTTGAAATGAAAGCAAACAAATACTTTAACTAGATTTTTGTAAGATGAAAGCAAATGAAAATAAAATATCTTTTTCCTTATTATGAATCAGTAACAAGACGTGGATTTTTGTTGTGGAAGTCTCTAAAATGTGTTGTTCCAAATAGAAGCAATTAAATTCTTTACCCTTACTAGAGATGCTATAAACAACATAGGTTAATCCAGTTTTTTATTAACCTTGAAGATGGGCTAGGCATGAAAGAAACTAGCTCTCACTCTAGAGTTTCCTCTTCTCCCTCCACATGGGGGCTAACATCATGTATCAAGGCATAAAATAATAAATCAAATTGGGGGCTTTAGCCTGTCACTCTAAACTCCTCTAATTCTACACCAATCAAAGTATATCTCCCAATTTATTTGCACTCAATCATATGGATTACATTCTCACCCATATAATCTCATGTGATTCTTACCCATTGTTGACTGAGATAATACCATACCAGTTCTTACATATTCTCAGAACATATATTAACATCTTAATTGACCAAATTAAGAAGTAAATGAAGTGCAAGGTTTTGAATCATCACAACTTCTTCCAACATTGATTTCCTATAATTCACACAACATCATTCCATAAATTTATTACTTCATCATTTTAAGGAAAAAGATAAAAGAAAACTACTCTAAATTCATGGAGAAAATAGAATCACAACTTGGATTAAAGTAGAAATCATAGTGAAAAGACAAGAATTCTCAATTAAAAACTAAATGTAATAACAAAGATAAAGACTTATTTGTAAATCCTTTCCACCAAACTCTTGAAGTTCCTTTAAAAACTTTACTTTTCCTTATAATACTCCTTAGAGGTTGGTGCCCAACTCTAAGGACTCAAATTCTCTCTTCTAATCCAAATACAAACTGTATTAAAGTAAGTAGAAATGGCGAAGTGGAGTACTGTGTTACTAAAAACTCTCCAACACAATAAACATAAACCACACACCCTCCAACAAGAACCATTTTCTAAATTCCAAGCCTTATTTTTATAATTTTCCAATAGGTGCCTTCGTGTCTCTTCAAGTTATGTCTAAATTCAATGAATCCTCCAGAAGATGCATCCATTCAAGAGTAATTTAATTTAATGTTGGTGTCAATAGGAAGTTACCCACATTTATACCAAGAGATGCCTCAAACACCCCTTCAAAATGGCGCAAAAAATTAAATAACTTTTCTAAAGTAACTGCCATGCGTAATCGCGAGGTCTTGGCGCTAAGCTGTGAGGCTTCTAGCGTGTAAGCTCCAAGTCTGGGCTCATAGTTGCAAGGCTCTGGCACGTAAGAGCGGGTCCAGACGCTTAGCCGCCATAAATCAGTTTTGCACCTTTCTTCATTTTGCTCCAAATTTGGTCCTTTTTCACTCTTTTCATCTTAATCATCCATTCAGTCATACCTACAAGAAAAATACAAAAAATGCCTTCCATTAAAGTGCAATATCATCAAAAATAGTTGTAAAAATGTGTATAAAAATACTATATATTTTAGGTGTATCATGTATCCATTCTTCGGGATAGATACATGGCTTGTGATGTAGTGTTTGATTATTTAAACTATTGCATATATGAGATCAATTTTATTTCATTTCTTCAAATTAAAAGTGATATTTTTTAAAAAAATTCTATGTATATTTATATTTTAAATTAAATAAAGACTTTCAAGCGGCCGATATAGAGCGAAACCGATTAGGATCCCATGGTTCCCTCATTCCGCCACCACCATTTTCTTTCAAATTTACTTAGTCTAAATGAATTGTTAAACTCATCCAGAGTGGGGAGATATCGTTAGCAGCCAAAGGTTGCCTTCTTCGAGGGATTCCCATAAATTCAAAAGGGGTTTATAAGGTTTTTTCATTTTTTTTTAAAATATATTTAGCTTTTAAAATTGTGTTATTCTGTTTTTTTTTTTTTTTTTAGTTTTGGTTTTTCATGCAGATTTGTTTTGATTTTTGAAGGTAGAATAAATAAATGCAGGTAAGAAAATGCAATAAAGTAAGCTAAAATGAATTTGCAATACAAAAATGTAAACGCTTAACTGACGTCTTCTCGTGCATCCGCTGAAATGTTAGCATTTGTAGCATGTATTTGTATATTTCAAAAGCGCAGGGAATAAAAGTACCTATCGCTAAGCTAAGTAGTAGTGTGGTCTGAACGAGTTAAACTTCAAATGAAACCTCGAACCATAACTTGGTAGATCCTTAGAAGGTTTTAATGATGACTTTCTTCATCAAAGCATAACAAGTTCAATTGTACTTCAAAACAATCAAAAGATCCTAAAAGTATTCGGGGTATGACCCTAAAAAACTTTTAAAATCCTTTGAATCATTTTGAGTTCTTCCAACTTTTTATTTTGATAAATAATTAATCTGCAGTTAAATTGAGGTTTCGTGGTAAGATTTTTAACTTGTGCTCAATGAACCTTGATGTTTTAATTATCCCTTGAGCAGGGTAATAAGGCATTAACTTGGAGTTAGATTTTAGGAATTATGTGAGTGGAAGTCCTCTAAGGCAAGTGGAGTTGTTTAAGGACCTTCACTTTTTCATTTAATCACCATTTTTCCCTCAAGGCTTATCAGCACATAATTATTAAAAATCAGAAAAAAATAAGGTCTTCTCTGATATTCAATTGACCCATGAGTGGGGTAATATAGAAATTTATTTAAGGTTTAGGGTTTAGAGTTAAAGATGCTCTCTAAATTTAGAAAAATCAGAGAACATCCCTAAATATGAGTGGACTAAATCTCCCAAATTTCACATTTTTATGATTAATATTTAATTATTTATTATTTAAATAAGCTATGGAGTATCTAATTAATTAAAAATAAATATAGGATAAATATTTTTGGTTTTTAGTTAATAATATTCTCCTGGGTTCACTAAGAACAGGGGTATTTTTTTATTCTTGTGAACATTTTACACAAAGTTATGATTTTTCTAAGTTTCTAAAATAATTTAAATAAAAAATAAGCTAATTTCTTACTTAAACATGTCGGTGCCTAATCATCCTATGATGGCTCTGAAGCTCCACGTGGAGAGCTCCCATTCGATGCAATCTTTCGCATCAGCTCTAAATCGGCCCATGCTTTATGTTCCATTCCTTTGTCTGGATTGATTTGGAGCGTCCGATCGATACACATGCGATCCAACGGTCTTCAGTAATCGTCTCCAACTGCTGCAGCCTGTAAACTGTCCACCATCTAGACCCAAGATTTCTCTTGCTACTTAACTAAATCACATGAGGTTTGTTCTTGTACCTTCATCTAATCCAGGCGAACACATCCATACAACTAATAAAGCATGAAATTAAACTTTTTCTTCACAAAGGCTCAAAAGAGCTCATTTTGAGGGGGAGAGGTCTATACCTGAGCCTAATAGGTTTGGTCTTGTTTGGCATAGTTATGCATGTTTGTTGTGAACTAGCGAACCTTTTCTAAGCTTGGTTCTAGCTGAGGTTAAGGTTATGTAAGACTTCCTTCAACAAGTAAACAACTTAGGTAGAAGTCAAGTACACAGAGCTTGGGAGATGGATATTTCAGTGGGGAACTTCTTTGTTTATCCTGGGGAAGCTTATGTGTGAATCAATTTGGAGATTGGTGGAGGTTTATGGTGTGACAGAAACGTGTCTTGTCTTTGGGTGTTGTTAGGTGGAGAAATTGAGCTCAGGCAGGTGGAGGAGGTGGCTAGAAAATGGTGGGATTGCACTTAGGAAGGCTTGGAGAGGCTCTGGGAGAATTTTGGCAGAGTTTCCACAAGGGATTCAATCTCTTCTTTTATTTGGTCATGAAGGGTGGTGCTTAAGTAACCATGGCCTTGGTGGCCAGCAGGGCAATCCAAAGGGTGGAAAGAGTTGCTAAGGTAGAGGGTTGAGCAGCACAATTCATCAGTAGGGGAGTGATACATTGGAGAAGTTTAATTTTGGGTCCAAAGGATGGGGGAGGCTCTTGGTTTGAAGCTTTTCGGTGACTAGGCTGACCGACCATGGCAGGGTTGGTGGCTAACTGGGTTAGGGGAGCCAAAGAAGCTTAAATGGTGATGGCTTGGGGCTTGGGAAACCTAGTGGCAAAGATCCCTTTAGTTTAGTCATTTATGGGAAGAAATCCCCCAATTTGGGAAACCCTTGGTCCATGACTCACCTAGATTATGCTAGGTGGATTTAGGTTGGGTCTTAGGGTCCAAGAGGTGGCTGTGGTGGCCAAGAATAGGCTAGACCAAGTGGTTTGAGGTGAAGTTGGGGTTTGGGTTCAAAAGCATGGCTTTGTCTTGAACTTGGGTTTAGGCTTGGCTAGGGTTTGGATTAGCGTCAATTGAAGGTTTAGTTTGGTGTAGAATATTTTCATAAGGAGTTTAGGTATCAATTGAGTTAAAATTGGTGTTTCATGGTGTTCAATTTGAAATATTTTGAATTTTGGGTGAAATTTGGGGTTTTGGTTTAGGTTGGATTTAGGCTAGGTTTGAGCTTAGTTATGGTCCAATTGAGGGTTCAAATTTAAGTAGGATGATTTTATGAAGAGCTTAGGATTCAAAGTTGAGGAAATTGAATTGATTATGAGGTTCAATTTAATGGAGTTTAGGGATATGGTCAAATTGGCCATTTAAATTGCGCTTGGAATTTGGGTTTGAAATTGGGTTCAATTAGGCTTTTATTTGGTTTCAATTGAGTTTAACCATGGTTATGATTGATATTGAGGATGTTTGGAGTAGATTTGGAGGTTTTCGCAAATTTTTTGGTATGATGGGCATTTTGGTAACTTTGGGAATTTGGGGGGTATTTTGGGTATTTTGGTGGATTTGGGAAACTTGGATGGCTAGTATTAGCTTAAGTGAGATATAGAAAAAATTTGGAGATTTTGGTAGATTTTTTGGGATTTTTGGGTAAAATGGGAATTTTAGGATTTTAGAATAAATTTAGGGTTTAGGGGGGAGAGCATGCAACACATAGGAAGTCCTCATATGTTGGTCCTAACCACTCTAGCCAAAGGCTAAGGGTCTCGTCCACCCATATGAACACTTAAAATATATAGTATTTATGCACATTTTTATACCTATTTTTAATGATATTGCACTTTAATGGAAGGTATTTTGTGTTTTTCTTGCAGGTATGATGAAAATGGATGGTCATGATGAAAGGAGCAAAATTGGATCAAATTTGGAGCAAAAAAAGATGAAAAATGAAAATTTGGGCACTGGCGGCTAAGTGCCGCTGGGCCGGCGCTTAGCCACCACAGTTAAAAATAGAATTCTAAAGGAATTTGGCGTCAATTTCAAAGGGGATGGGATGCAACTATTGGTGGTAATTTCCATAACTTCCTTTGGGCGGCAAGTTTGAATGAAGGGGTGCATTCTTTGGTGGATACATTTAATCTGGACACATTTGAAGAGACACCAAGGCACCTTTTGGTTTACTATTTAAAGAGAGTCTTAGGAAAGATTAAGGAGCTCTTCCTTTGCCTTTTGAAGGGCTCTTCCACTTGCATTTTGAATAAAGCTTTTATAGTATTTTACTTTTATTTTGCGAGAGTTTTTATTAAGAGTAGGAGTAGAGAGTAGAAAGGAGAAAAGAGTCGGAGTGAAGTCTTCATCTTCCCACTTCTTTTCTTTCTTTTAGTTTAGTTTCTATTGAAGTCTGAAGTTTATTCTGAGTCATCGGAGTTGGGAGATCCGCTCTGAGGAGTAGTTTAGTGAAGAGTTAAAGTTTCGGAGGAACTTCCCGAGTCTTGTGGAGAGAATTTTCAGATAAGTGTTTACTTTTGTTCTTACATTTAGTTTTTTAATTAATACTTATTTTTGTTTGTTGTTTTTCTTATGGTTTTTAATTTCAAATCAATGTGTTTTTGTATTTTCTCAATGCATTCTGAGTAGTTTACTTTATCTTTTTCTTTCTTAAATGGAGAAATAATTAGTTTATAGAGAATTGTTGTGGAAAGTATAAGTGTTTAAAGTTGGAAGAAGTTGTGAAGATTGATTCTGAAAACTTTGTTTACTTCTTAATTTGGTCTGTTATGTTGTAGAATTTCTTGAGATTATGTAAGATCCAATGAGGTATTGTCTCATAAAATTTAGTAAGAATCACATGCAATTATATGGGTGAGAATTGTAGTCCATATAATTGAATGTAATATTAGAAGATATTTTTATGGAAGAGAGTAAAATTAGAGGATTTTAGAGTGACAGGCTAAAACCCCCTAATTTGGTTTGAAGTTTTGAGCTTTTTATGAGAAGTTAGCCCCCAGTTGGTGGGAATCGAGGGAACTCTAGAGTGAAAGACTGGTATCTTCCCTACCTAACCATGTTCAAAATGATAAAAATTCAAATTAACATGTGTTCTTTATAGAACCAAGTAAAGGTAAAGAACACATTTTCTTCTATCTGTCACAACAAATTTAAATACTTCCACAACAATACTTTAATAATTACTACCTCATAAAAGGAAAGGAAAAGATATTCTAGTTAATAGTGTTTTACATACAGTGTTATTAGTTATTATAATTTTAATTTCTTGCTTAACATTTTATTAAGGAAATTTCAAAAGGCAAATCAACTTTCAAAACTTTTCAAAATCAAGACATACTTTCAAAAGCCATAAAAAAGTAAAAAGTTAATTTTCTGATTCCTTTAAAGATTTTCAAATTTTCCTTGTGGGTTCGTTATCTCAGGGCTTAATTAGAAAGTCCTATGTTACTTGATAAACGATACGTATACTTGCGTAGTATCCCATATTATAAAAACATAATTTTCATATCTAAATCATCAGCACATATATATATATATTTGGTGTGGAGTCAAGTTTTTGGCGCACATATATTTATCGGGGATCAAGTTTTTGGCGCCGTTGCCGGGCAAAAAATAATTAAATTGCATTTTAAAGAGAATTAAGAAATTTTAAATTTTTACTTTTCTTTGTTTTTGTTAGTTTATTGTGTTTTGTTTTGTTTTATTTTTGTATGCTTAGTTCAGGTTCTGAGGGACTTGTGCCTTACAATTCTGAATTAGAAAGAACTATCAGAAAAATAAAAAAAAAATTAAAAAATACAGAAAAAGATAAAAATATTCAAGAAATGGTAAATCATCAAAATCAAAATGTAGGCATCCATCAAGAATTAAGACCTTTAAGAGATTATGTTAATCCTACAGTAGATGAATTTCATGGTAGTATTTAAAATCCTGCTGTAGCTGCTAATTCTTTTGAGCTTAAACCTGCTATTATCCAAATGGTGTCTAATAATCAGTTTGGGGGAGCAACAACTGAAGATCTTAATTTGCATCTTGCTAATTTTCTAGAGTTGTGTGCTACTTTTATATATGATGGTGTTTCAGATGATGCTATTAGACTTAGACTTTTTCCTTTCTCACTATGAGATAAAGCTAAAATATGGTTACATTCGTTATCACATGGATCAATAAGAACTTGAGGTGAACTGTCACAAAAATTCCTTGCTAAATATTTTCCACCATCTAAGACTGCTAAGTTGAGAAATGATATAACATCTTTTTGTCAGTTTGAAGGGGAATCAATATATGAAGCTTGGGAAAGATTTAAAGATCTCCTTAGGAAATGTCCACATCATGCGATACCAGATTGGTTAATAATTCAAACTTTTTATAATGGATTAGTTGGATCTTTTAGATCAATCATCGATGCTGCTGCTGGTGGATCATTAATGTCTAAACCATTTTCTGATGCTTATGCTTTAATTGAAGAAATGACTACTTATAATTTTCAATGGCCTTCTGAAAGGTTAAATCCTAAAGGGTAGCCAGTGTTTACGAAAATGATGCTTTTACAATGTTAGCAAATCAAGTTGCTGCTGTATCAAGAAAGATAGACCAATTTGGGATGAATTTTTCTCAGCCGAATCTTATGATTGAAGAAAATTCATTAGGCCAAATGGTTGATTCTTATTCTTCATCAGAAACTGTGAATGCTATAATCAAACCTAACAACCCATATTCTAATTATTATAACCTAGGTTGGAAGAGTCATCCAAATTTTAACTGGAATAACAATAATCAGGGTGATGTTAATCAATAATGGGGGAACCACCAAGTAAACCCATTGAGGAATTGGAACAACCAAGGTAATAATAATAATAGATTAACTTATCCTTCTAATTATAGCAATGCTTTACAAAATAAAAAGAAGAAGTTGTCTATGGAAGAAGTAGTATCACATATGGGAAATCAATTACAAATTCAAGGAGCAACCATCAGAAATATTGAAAATCAATTGGGACAAATTGCAAATGCTTTAAGTAATAGATCCCAAGGAATGCTTCCAAGTAATACTGAAGTGAATCCAAGAGAAAAAAATAAAGAAAAAGTAAAAGCAATTCAACTGAGAAGTGGAAAAGAATTGGAAGGTAGAGTTCAAAAAGAAACTGAAGTAGAGAAAGAAGAGATTGAAAGACCTAAAGAGGATGCTCCAAAAGGTTTTGAAAGACCTATTTCTCCACCTAAGGTTGATTTAGAAAAACCACCACCTCCATTTCCTCAGAGACTTCATCAACAAAAGTTGGATAAGCAATTTTTAAAATTCTTGGAGATATTAAAGAAGCTTACCATTAATATTCCATTTGCTGAAGCCCTATAACAAATGCCAAGCTATGCAAAATTTATGAAGGATATTCTTAATAAAAAGAGGAAGTTTGAAGAAAATGAGACTGTTGTACTTAGTGAGGAGTGCAGTGCGATAATTCAGAAAAAGCTTCCTGAAAACATAAAGATCCTGGTAGTTTCACAATTCCATGTGCAATAGGAGAAAGATTATGTGGAAAAGCTTTATGTGATTTGGGTGCAAGCATTAACCTTATGCCTCTATCAATATTCAAAAGACTGGGACTAGGAGAAATAACCCGAACTACCGTAACTCGCAATTAGCGGATCGTTCGATCACATATCCTAAAGGAGTTATAGAAGATGTTTTAGTAAAAGTGGATCAATTTATTTTTCTCGTGGATTTCATTGTGTTAGATATGGAGGAAGATAAAGAGATTCCCATAATTTTGGGAAGACCTTTTCTAGCTACAGAGCGAGCCATGATAGATGTGCAAAAAGGGGAATTAACGATGAGGGTTAATGATCAGACTGTTACATTTAATATTTCAAAATTGATGAAATATCCTGCTAGAGGTAAAGAAGATGAGTGTTATAGGATGGATGTTATTGAATATTTACGTGAATGCCATTTCAAATCAACTTATGAAAATAAAGCTGAAAGAGAAGAATTGGAATATAAGCAAGAAGAGGAGTTATGTGATTCTGAAGATTTTCAAGAGGAAGATTTAAAGTATTGTCGGCATATTTTTTAGGTTATCTGTGTTGTATTTTAAAAAGGGGTCGCCTACAGAAATTGTCGGCGAACTTTAGATTTTAAATTTAATTTAAATATATATATAAAATTTGAAAGTAGCATTTAATTTTGAAAATAATTTTAAGTTTGAAAATTTTAAGATATGAAATCAAACCGATCTCACATCGCAAATAGTTTATATAAACGAGCACCACACCACAAACCGTGTATCTATCCCGAAGAATTGACACACTGCTTGATGATGAGGCTTGATTAAATAAACTAGAAGATTTGTGACATCCGTTTGGTCTGCGAACCAATTTTATAAGCCGACAAGTTCGCCGCTTAATATAAATGAATTAAGCGAGGTTTATATTACCCGGGTTCTTAAAGTTCCCTATAAGGGCAAGCCCCTATAGTTAATTACATCTTAAATAACGGGAATTATTTAAGAAAACTCGATAATGATCAGTGGTTTTGCTCTCAAGAATTTCAAAGTTTGAGGTTTCAAAGGATTAAATTTTGGAAATTTCAAAAGGGATTAGCTCAAATTTGGAACAGTTTATTTTAAAAGTCCAATGGGGGGAGAAGTAGGAGAAGCTGAGGATCCAAGAAGAATCTTGGCAACATCCCAAACTATCCTATTGTTGGGCTTCAATTTGAGAGTTTACTTAATGTTGTAATCCTACCAATTTTAATTAATTAGGACTTATATTTGTATGACATGATCATACAAATAGCCTGGAAGATGTGAGGGTTTATGTCGTACCGAACGACTACGTCGGAGTCCTAAGACGAGTTAGGGCTTAATTTGCATAACATGCTTATGCAAATGCCTAACAAAGAGTTGAGGATTTATGTTGCACTAGGCAAACTACCTCGAAGTCTTATGGCTTGGTTATTTAAGACTAGGAAAAGGTTCCGCTGAAGTATACCCGAGTTCTGCTGAAGAAGATGGTCGTGCTGCCCACCGTGCTCCAAGCTCCTTGTTGTTGCAAAGGTTTAGTTGTAGAAGGTGAAAATCAGGAGATGAGAGAAGTGTTTTGGTTTAGAAAAGTTTAAAAAATCCAAATGTCTTTAATGTTTTATTAGGGGAATCTTAAAGTTGATTATAACAACACCGGTTAAGATCCCACGGTTCCATCATTCCGGCACCGTTATTTTTATCGGATTCACTTAGTCCAGATGAATTTGCTAAACTCAACTAAATGAGTTCCACACTTTCATTTAGACCGTGGGAAATCCCGTTAGCAACACGTAGGTTACATCATCCGAGGTATTCCCGATCATCCAACAAGACATTTTAATTTAGTTATAATTACAGTTTTGTTGTTTTGTTTATGATTAAATTTTGAGTTGTTTTATATTTTGAAATGTTGTGGCGGTGAATTTTATCTTGTTGTGACTTTTAATTTAGTTTTGGATTTCAGTTTTGTGGCTATCCTAAAGGTTTCAGTTTTCATGCAGGGTGTCAATCTTGTTTAACATGCAATAAAAGTAAAGTACAGTCCAGGTAAGTAAATAAATTGCAATAAAATAAAAGCGTACCTGGAGGATCTTCTCGTCATTTTCAAGCTGCACTTAAAACACATGTTAAGGCATTTATATTTTTGCAACAAGTACCTAGATAAAGCTAAGGAAAGGTTCTGGTTGTCTACCAAAATCCTAATCCTATTGCTAGTCAATCCCTATGACGTCTAGGTTCTTTTATTTTTGTGGATGATTTTCTTCACAAAGAACAATTAAGTTCGATTGTTCTTCTAAAACACCCCATCATATTGAGGAAGTGTTTAGGACGAGTCCTAAACATCTTTTCAATACTTCTGAGATTATTTCGAGTATAAATGAATTTTTATTGTAGAGATGAATCAATCATCCAGAACTTTTTTAGTTAAGTTTTAACTCTTGCTCAGTGAACTTAGGACATTTGATTATCCCATGAATGAAGTGACACCTCACTTGATGCTCCATTTAAGAGTTATAACGAAAAAGTCTTTAAGGGAAAATCAATTTATTAACAATTTCAACGATTTAAAATTAGAATTATTGTTTTAAGGTGATTTAATTTAGTTATAAAATTTTAATAAATTTAAGTTTCGAATAGTGTTCAAGTTGTTTTAAGTTTAATTTAAATCTTTATATTTTTAAATGGTCTTAATATTTCAGATTAATTTTGAGGTTTTAAATTTACTTAAATTATTTATGTATTTTAATGACTTGATTTAGATTTATTATTAATTTATTTAATATTTCAAATTTGTTTTATGTTTGTTGTTAAGTGATGTTAAATTAATTTTAATATTTTAAATTTAATTTAATTTAATTGTTAAACCACTTAATATTTTAAGCTTTAATTTAATTAAGGGTTACCTTCTTTTAATTTTTAGTTTATTTAGCTTCAATTATTATTTTAAGTTTAATTAAGAGCTAAATATTATTGAAGTGATTTATTTAGGGATTTTTAAATTAAAGAATTAATATCCTCTCAAATTATATCCCTATTTTAATAATTCAAATTTTAATTAATCTTCCAAAATTTAAATTATTTAATCAATTGAAGTTCACTTTAAATATTTTCAAGGTAATTAGTGGGTTTCTATCCCTTAATTCCCTAGGTTTCAATCATCTAATAAAAATTTAAATCAGATATTTTACTCTCCCTTTTGATTAAACCTAAAGTTTTAATTAAGAGTTACAATTCTTTAATTACCTTTATGCCCTTTCAAGCTTATTTATTTCATAACACACTAAATTGAGCTCAAATGAACTTTAAATTTTTATGTCACTTCACTCATATGTCAATTAAGACATTAGAGGAGAAAATGTGATTTTTCTGAATTTAATTTAATTTATATATTTATTTTAATGAAAAATAGGGATTTTCAATGGAAATTCAACAACTTGACCAAGTTAATGTTTCTGTCCTTAAGAAAATTATGGATGTTCCTAATGACTAGAGGACTACTTGGAATAATTTTGGTGATTTTTTGAGTTATATTTTATTTATTATAATTATTTTAAGTTTTGGAGTATTAATCAATTATAAAATAAAATTAAAGTTGAAAATTAAGTTTTATATTTTTCTTAAATCTCTCTAACCTCAAGGAGTCTAGAGAAATAAATTTTATAATTTTCTGATTTTTCTTTGATTTATTAGAATTAATTTAGTGAAAATGTTGGAAAATTCATTTTTTAATTCAAAAATTATTTTAAGCCTTTAAAATTCAATATCTTAACCTAGAAACTTGGGAAAAATATTTAGTTTATTCCTAAGTGATTATGAGTTAAAATATGACATTTTTGTGATTTTTATTATTTTTGTGATTTTTATTATTTTTTAATTATTTAAAATATTAAAATAAGGTGAAAAATGAAGATTTTTAGAAAATTCCAATTTTAATTTTCTTAGACTCCTTTGATACCAGAGAAGTCCCAAAACTAATTTGGTGAATTTTTTAATTGTATTTTTGGAGTTATGAATTTTTAAAGTTTAATTTTGGTCATGTAACGTAATTAATCCATTTAGTAGGGTTAAACATTTCCAATTGATTTCAAATTTTTATGTGAGGTCCCTCTGATCCTAAAGATCAGTGGAGAATAATTTTCAAGTTCTTTTGATGTGTATTTAACCCTAATTAATTAGAGTTCAGTTTTGAGTAATTAGGCTAATTAGGGTTATTCTTAATGAACTAACTCAAACCATAATTAGCCTAGGGTCCTCTGGTCCTAAGAAACTTCCCCAAATTTTCTTAGAATTTTCTAAGCAATATGCTAATTAATGGATTTAAAATACCAAAATAGTGACATAAACTTGAAAAATACATAACTTGCCATAGAGATAGCCTCTGACCTTGAAAAATTTAGGGAATGTTTCCAAGATCAGAGCTTCAAAAGTCTTATGGTCTCATGCCATGGTGAATTGTTTATGCAAATGGAGAATTAAAATACTGAAATACGTAAATAATTAATTAAAAATAAAATACTCATCAAATTAACTCAATTCTTTTTCCACATTATTCTCCTCTGTTCACTGAGCAAGAGGGTATTTTTAGTTTATTTTTATGATTTTTCTACACAAAGATATGGATTTTCTAAGTTTCAGGTATTTAATTAAATAAAAAAAAATTCATATTTATCTACTTATCCACGCGGCACCGACTCATCCTCGGCAGCTCCGAAAACCCACGCGTCGCCTCCCTATTCGACGCCGCCATCTGACTTAGCGCTCCGAGGGCTCGCGGTTCACGTACCGTTCTCTGGTTCGACGTAATCTAAGCCGTCCACTCGATACACGCACGATCGGACGGCGCCTGGTCATCGTCTACGACTGATGTGCACTCGTGACTGTCCACATTAAAACCCTAAGATCTCTCTCATTTCTCAATGGATTTTCGTGTTCTTATACTCCATGGATTCGTCTACGGTTTACATGCATTGAAATCAACTCAAACGAAATGAAGAATCGCTAGAAGCTCTCGGGGAGGAGGAGTGTCCATACCTTAGTTCAGGAGGTGAGGCCTCAACTGAATGTGCTCGGCACGTTCGTTGGAGCTGGAAGAGCCTAGGGATGAATCCTCTGGCTCTGTCGAATTGTCTAGGTGCAACTTCCACCAAGCCCGATTTCAAAGCTTGGCCGATAGAGAGAATGGCTAGCTTGGTGAGGGGGCTTCCACTGGGGAACTCCTTCTCTTGGTCCTGTGCAGGTGTGGGTGAGTTTAATTTGGTTTTGGTGGAGGTTTGAGAGATGTCCTGTTCTGGCCAGAGAATTGAGCTCCAAAATTGAGCTCAATCACTGGGATTTAGGGCGGGGAGAACAGTGGGGAAGGATTGCTCTTGGTTAGGGGAAGCTCTGTGAGGAGTTTGGATGAATTCTGTGAAGGTTGATTTCAGCCAACCTTTTGGCCGAGAGGGGGTGGCTGGTTTAAATAGCCATGGCCAGGGCTTCCCAGGGACAATTGATGCCTAGGATCAGCTGCCTAGGGGAGGAGATGAAGAGCTGTGGTGGCCAATTGGGTTAGGACAGTTCAGCCAATTCAATTTGGATTTTTGAATCAAACTAGCCTTCTCGGCCTGGTGGTTTCTGATGTCTGGGGTGGTGGTCCGGCCAGGGTCAGGTCACCCTCGTGGTCGTGGAGGTCGGGCTGGGGTTTGGTGCAGTCAATTGGCTTTGGACAAGTGTCTAAGGTTTGATTTAAATGGAATGGGGGAAGTGGCTCTTTTGGGTTTAAATGAGTCAAGTCATGGTTTAGGCTAGGTGCACCTCCCCAAGGCTTGACTTTAGGCTGGGAGGAATCATTTAGGTCAGCCAAGAGAGAGTGGTGAGGTCTCTTTCCATGGTGAGGTGGCTAAGCTTGGTTTAGAGTGTGACATTAATATGGTTAAAAGGGTTTAATGAAGGATTAGGAAAGAATCTCCTCTTCTTGCCATTAATGGCTTGGTGAGGTGGAAAGTGGCTTCCATGGCTTCCATGTGGCTTGTACATGGCTCAATGGCACACATTTGGCTTGGAAAAAGCTTGGTCAATTTCATAAAAATGGACTTTAAGGATTTTGGATATTTTGGTGGAAATTTGGATGAAGCTTTATTTAGAATTATTTAATCATTGGTTTAGGACTTAGGGATGATTTTAATAGAATGCATGATGAAGAAGAGTGTCATATGGACTTTGGATGAATTTTTTTTTTTGGCTTTTAGATTTGGTAGAAGTGGGCTTTTAGAATGGTTTAATAAAGTGGGCCTTTAGGTTTAAAAACAAATTGGTGGATGGAAATTTTGTGAAGGATTCAGCCAAACAAATGTTGGGTTTAGTTTATGGATGTGTCATGAGTGAATTGAAACAAATTTGAGGTGATTTGGAGTTGAATTGGGTTTGATTTGGGACTTTTTGGTAAAGGGGGCAAAGTGGGTCAAATTGGGCTAACTTGGGCTAAGGTTGGGCTAATGTTAGATTTGATGTAAAATTAATGTTGAGAAATGTTTATGGGAGTGTTACAAAGAGTTTTCAATTTTGGTTGGGCTTTGATTTTGGGATTTGGGCCCATTTGGGTTCATGGTGGGTTTAGGCCAAAATTGGGGATTTTTGGTTTGGGTTAGGTTTGGGTGGAGTTTGGAATCCAATTTGGGGCAAATCTTGTTAGTGTATTGTTTGTGGGGATATTAGGAAGGTTTTAGAAAAGGTCTGGGGCTAGTTGGGGTTGAGTTGGGTAGTTTGGGTTAAGTTTAGGTTATGGGCCAAAATTGGGCTTTAAGCTTCAAATTGGAATTGGATCCAAATGTTAATCAAATTGGGTTTGGATTTGGTCTAAATTGATATTGGGGATATTGAATTAAAGTTTAGAATTGGATTGGATCAAAATTGAGGTCACTTGGGTTGATTTGGTTTAACATTGGGTCTACTTTGGGTTAAAAAAGGGTCAAATTGTGGTTTTGGTAAAAGTGGGCTAAATTGGAAAAATTGGCTTATGGTGTAGTTGAAAAAAATGAAATTGGAAATATTTGGGATTTTCTGGAATTTTCTGGGAATTTTTGAAATTTATAGATTTTTTGGTTAAAATGGTATTTTGGGTATTTGGAGGGTATTGTGGGGTATTTTTGGAAATTTTGGTATATTTGGCTAAGGATGATCAATTTGAATGGTGGGAAATGTTTAGGACTGATTTTGAGGAATTTTAGGTAATTTAGGCAAATTTGCAAATTTTGGGTGGTTTCAAGGGTACTTGGTAGGTTTGGTGGGTTTAGGGGTTTACAATCAAACTTATGGGGTTTGCAGGGAGTTAAGAGGTGTTTGAATTTCTAAATGGTGGGTTCCATTTCTAGTCCTCTAGGATAGTCAAAGGGAAAACCTAAGGCTAGATCCTAAGTACTAAGGAGAGAGAAGAGAAAAGACCTCATCAAAAATGAGGTCAACAAATGGACCCCCAATAGGTGTGGTGTCCTAACCAAGCACACCGCGCGTATTGGCGTTGACCGAAGAGATCAACAAAATGAACACAGACGTCTAAGTGACACACTTAGAATGGAGTAGAAACAAATTTCCGCTGGAGAGTAACAGTTAAACCTCTAAGACTGAAGATCCCTGAACTCTCGCTGTGGAAAAGAAAAGGAAGTGAATTCTAGGTCATAAGATCTAGGGAAATTTAATTTAGATTTCATTTCATTTTCTATTTCAAGTTTTTTTTAATGTGTGAGTTTAGATTTCGATTTGTTCTGAGTTTCAATTTCGATTGAGGTTTAATTTAAAATCAATTCAAGAAAATCTGGATTTGAAATGAGAATTGGAACCTAGGTTCCAACCTCGGGATTGCAAAGAGAACTGGAATTTAGGTACCAGCCTCGGAGTGAGAGTCAGAGTTTAAGTATCGATTGAAAAGGTTTAAAGAGAACTGGAATCTTGTTCCAGTCTCAAAGGTTTAAAGAGAATTGGAATCTGGTTCCAGTCTCGAAGGTTTAAAGAGAACTGGTGTCCGGTTCCAGTCTCGAAGGTTTAAAGGGAACTGGTGTCCGGTTCCAGTCTCGAAGGTTTAAAGGGAACTGGAATCCGGTTCCGATCTCGAAGGTTTAAAGAGAACCGGAGTCCGGTTCCGGCCTCGAAGGTTTAAAGGGAACCGGAGTCCGGTTCCAATCTCGAAGGTTTAAAGGGAACCGGAGTCCGGTTCCGATCTCGAAGGTTTAAAGAGAATTGGAATCCGAGTTCCGCTCTCGAAGGTTTAAAGAGAACCGGAGTCCGGTTCCGGCCTCGAAGGTTTAAAGAGAACCGGAGTCCGGTTCCAGTCTTGAAGGTTTAAAGAGAACTGGAGTCTGGTTGAACTGGAATTTGGTTCCAGTCTCGAAGGTTTAAACTGGTTCCAGTTTCGAAGGTTTAAAGGGTCGAAATTTGCTGTGGAGATTTGAGTTTAGCGGAAGATTTGGAATGAGACATGAAAGTGTTTCACGTCCCACGAGGATCGATCAAAGTTTGATTATTTGGCGAAGGATATGGATCCATGCCATCAGAACCAAATTGAAAATTTTCGTGGTTCTGTGTCAGTAGATTCAGTCGACCTTCTCAAGAGAGGGAAGGAAATATGGAGAGTCAAAAAGAGATTTGAGAATAGCCGAAGGCTGGAGATTTCAGATTCAGGAATTTGTCTTAGTCGCTTGTTGTGATTTGATTTTAGCTCGATTTTCAATTTAGGGTTCACATTTATTTAGAATTCGTGTTTATTTGTAGTTTGTTTTGACATTCAGATTTTTAAAAGAGTTCTCATTTATTTTTATTTTCCCTTTGTTCTTTGTTCGAAGTTCATTTAACTTAATGGCGTTTCCCAGTCAATTTGCACAAAAAGAGGTGAAGGCAAAACATGACATGGTCGTTTTCATTCCAATCTCATCGAAAATACATCATACATCTTGCTCCAAAACATGATGATATTTTCCTAGAGAATTCATTATCTCATACAATCCATATATATCCAAAATGGATTGTGTAAGATTCTTCAAGTTTCTTTTAAAAGCAGTTGTCAAAATCTATGTCTGAATAGTGAGATACATGGACAATAACATCACCTTCCAAGTCATCCTTGGCAGGAATGTCGTATGGATGTGCATCGGAGGTGTGATATTTCCCATGTAAATCACAACTCGTAGGTCGGAGACTCTCTAACTCCGGATCCGACCGAAAGTGGAAAGGCATTTTTCTCGTCATCCATTCTTCCGAAAGTGATGGAGATTCGTTCCACGAGCACTCCTAGAATGCAATGTTTTGCTATGTCCGCTCCGTTTCCTTTCAACACTGTGGACGGAACCTACCGGTAGTGGTATCTCCACCGGCCCTCGGAACTCACCGGGCCTGCAATCCGGAGGTCAGATCCGAACATGATATTGCACTGGTTGACAAAAGACACTGTGCAGAAAGGTCTAACGAAATCATGATGGTCTATGTGTGGAGGTATGCAGTCGCTCTCCTTATAGATGTTAATGATGCAGCTGTTGGGTATGCAATCTGCAGGCAATACCCTCCATGTTATCATCCTTTTTACCATTCTTTTAATAATATTTGGCATCGGATCCACCTCACTGCGACAGAGTATTCCTGGTGGATTTCCTTTTCTGTCTACCGCGAAGTTGTAGCAACATCCGCATTGGATTGTAATTCTTCCTTTTCCTGGCATCCATCTTCGGGTTCTGAATAGGTCTTTTCCCTTAGGCGACCAGCTCGGCCCATTTTCTGAAGCTCAAGTACACAGTCTACAATTTGTTGTTGCTCGTAATCTGAGAATACATCTGTATGCAGCTCGAGGCCTTCCAAGATGTTGACCCTCTTGCCTCGAATTCTTTCAAAGTATTCAAAAGTTTTCTTTCGAGATTCTGCATTCTTTCCAACTCATATTCCGGAATTATCTGCAATCGGCGAGGACTAGTGACGTACTAGGGAATGTATGGTTCAACCCCAGCACGCTCTCCTGCATGTCTTGGATCCTCGGGGATAGTCTCTGTCGGGACATCCTCCGGGGTTGCTTTCGCAACAAGACTCTTCAGAACTAGTGCATCTGCTTGGCGTCGAGGCGCTGATTCTATTTCTGCTCTTCTTGGAATTTCCTTTATCTGTTCGGCTTTCCTTGGAGTTGATCTCTTCCTTTCCGGTTCCTGACGAACCAATTTCTTCGGAGTATTATTATTGACGGTAGCAACTGTCTCTTCATGTTGATCTGCTGTTAACTTGGTTAACATCTTGGGAATGCGGCGATTCTTATTCCTCTGCTGGCTGGCAGTGAGAGTAGCTCTCCTTACCCCTTGGACTTCTCGCGGCATGGCGCCGACAAGCTTGTCCTCTCGCCGTAGCAACAACGGACTTAACTTTCTTATCTTCTCCTGTTGCATGAGCGGCGTTTGCTTTTCTCTTCTTGTCTGGCGGACCGTCGACTTGGGTCACCCACTTTCATCACTGTCTGGCTATGGAACTCTTCCCGATCAATCGGGGTCCAATCATTTTCTTCATATTGTAGCCTGGCTGGTGTGAAGTCAGAGTCAATCTCGATCACGGCTCCATCCCTCACCCTCTTTTCATCAAGTGCTAGACTCACGCCATTTCTAAAGTTCGAACCAACCGCCGGTTCGACATTTCCCCGCGAAAAACAAGGAAAGGATCGAGGGCTGTACTAAGAACAAGAACAATAAGAAAAACATTTATTAATGAAAAATTCTTATTTATCTCTTTTAATTTTTAAAGAAAGTAGGAATAAATGAGGGAAAGATCAGGAACGAATTGATTTAAAAGGAAAGATTGACATTTTATTATTATAATTTCACATGTTTTTTTTTCTTTTTTAACACATTTTCTGTTAATGATTTTCTTTTTTATCATCCATATTTTTTATGTTTTTGGGTTCGGACCCAGTCGCAAATGATTACTCTACCCGTGCTTCTAGGAATGAGACCTCATTTTTAAAGTTCATCCTTCGAAACATCAGGTTGAGTAATACTTCTTCAAATATCGTCCATTGATTGGAAGCATAGGTCGTTCTCCACGGCAATTCACCAGTTGGTAGGAACCTCCTGAGTAGACTGTCTCGACCACGAATGGCCCTTCCCATGTTGGTTCAAATTTACCTCTTATCTTGCGGTGTGCAAGAATAGGTCTTCTGAGAACTAGAACCAAGTCACTGACTTTAAATGTCCTTGGACGGACTAGTTTATCGTGGGCCTAGATCATCTTAGCTTGATACAGTTCCAAATTCTGCTGTGCTGAAAGTCTTTTTCCTTCCAAGCTTTTCAATTCTTCTAATCGTAATTTGGCATTTTCTTCTGTAGTGATCTTTTCTGTAACTGCAATTCTAAGTGAGGGAAGCTGTACCTCCAAGGGTAAGACGGCCTCAGACCCGTACATTAAAGCCTAAGGCGTAGACTGAGTAGGAGTTCTGAAAGTCGTCCTGTAGGCCCATAAGGCTTCTAACAACTTCTCGTGCCAATTTCTTTTGTTGTCGTCCAAGGTTTTCTTTAGGATTTGGACGAGAGTTTTATTAAAAGCCTCGGCCAAGCCGTTTGCTCTTGGGTAATAGATCGTCGAATAACGCCAATTAATCCCGTGTCTTCTGACAAAATTGTTGATCTTCGTACTCTTGAACGCGGACCCATTATCTGAAATGATTCTGTGCGGTACTCCGAAACGGTAGACAACTTGATTCTTGAAGAACTGCAACACATGATGTGCCTTTACTTCTCTGAGTGTACTGCTTCTGCCCACTTGGAAAAGTAATCTGTAGTCGCAAGAATGAAGCGATGTCCTCTTGAAGAAGGCGGATCTATCGGACCTACGATATCTGTGCCCCAACACTCAAATGGCCACGACGCGATTGTCGGATGTAGCACATTTGGAGGTTGATGTAGAACCACTCCATGCACTTGGCATTGGTGACAACTCTTGGCAACTTTCATGCAATCGGTCATCATCGAGGGCCAGTAATACCCTAGTCTTTTAATCTTCATTTTCATCTTCGGACCCGATTGATGAGCGCCACAAAGTCCTGAGTGTACTTCTTTGACAATTTCACGAGCCTCGGACTCGCTCAGGCATCTTAGCCACATCTGATCAAAAGTCCTTCTGTATAACGTGTTGTTTATTAATGCGTAAGACAGAGTTCTTTTCTTGATTTGATGAGCTAAAGACTTATCGTCCGGTAGGTTTCCTGTTTGCAAGTAGTCTATTAGTGGCTGCCGCCAATCTTCTGTATTTTCTGTCACTGCTGCAATTGTTTCTTCTGCTTTTTCTGATTTGTGTATTGTATCCATGTCGAGCTGTGAGAGAATCTGTCGTCCTTGAACTGACATTTCAACTGACTCATCCTGTAAGCAGGCAAATTCTTTTGCAAGACGGGCTAACGCATTTGTAAGGGCATTTTCTCTTCTGGGAATCTTGTAGATCGTTACATTCGAAATTTGTTCCAACAGTTTCATGGCGTACTGAAAGTACTGCTCGAGTCTTGTCTTCAGAATTATGTACTGTCCGGCGACTTGTTGAATTATCAACTGAGAATCCCCATAGATGTTGATATCCGTTATCCCCATCTGAATGGTTAATTCTAATCCGGTTATGAGGGCTTCGTATTCTGCCTCGTTGTTTGTACACGGTTCTGTTAGATGGTAGGAATACCTTAACATCCCCCGCTCCAGTGTTATAAAGATTAGTTCGATTCTCGCCTTACCGGCACTATCGTTTTGCAATTCTTTATCTTCTCGTGCCGAAGATGCTCCGTCGAAGTATAGTTCCCAACGCCGATCATCGAGGTCTTCTAGGCTCATTATCCGCTCGTCCGGCAAGTCGTCATCGAGAGGCGATTCCGCCGAGAAGGGTGTGCCGCGAGGAAGTCCGCTAGGACTTGTCCCTTTACGGCACGAAGAGGAACGAAAGTTATATCGAATTGCACATAGTATCATCGACCACTCGGCTAGTCCGCCGAAAGCGTCGGTCGGGTCATCAAATATTGCAAAGGATTGAACTTCAAAATAAGGTTGACTTTATGAGAAAGCATGTAATGCCTGAGCTTCAGTGCGGCGAAGATCAGGGCCAAACAATGCTTCTCAATCGGAGGATATATTACTTCCGTCGGAATTAGACGACGGCTTAGGTAATAGAGCACGTTTTCTTTTCCCTCATCATTGACCTGGGCTAACAAGGCTCCGAGAGAGTCGTCTAAAGCCGCGGTATAAAGTATCAACGGTCGTCCCGAGACTGGGGCTGCTAAGACAGGAGGTGTCATTAGGTATTGTTTGATGTCATCGAAGGCATGTTGACATTTGGAGTCCCAAGTAAACTTGGCATCCTTCTTAACTAAAGCAGAAAAGGGCTGACACCTTCCTGACAAATTCGAGATAAAGCGTCGAAGATATGCCAATTTCCCTTGAAAGGACCGTAGTTGCTTCAAGGTTTTAGGAGGTGGCATTTCTAAGATAGCTTTAATCTTTTTCGGATCGATTTCAATTCCACGATGTCGGACGACAAATCCTAAGAATTTCCCAGAGGTGACACCGAAGGCGCATTTCAGGGGATTCATCTTAAGGTTAAATTGTCTTAATCGCTCGAAAACAATTCTCAAATCATACAAGTGATCTTCCTTTAATTTGCTCTTGATGACCACATCATCCACGTAACACTCGACTTAGTTGTGAATGAGATCACAAAAAATCCTCGTCATTGCTCTTTGGTAGGTTGCTCTCGCGTTCTTCAATCCAAATGGCATCATCGTGTAGCAGAGACACTCCAATCGGCGTTCGAAGGCCATAAGCTTTTCATCTTCTGGTGCCATCTTTATCTGGTTGTACCCTGAAGATCCATGCATGAAAGAGAAGACTTCATGCGTTGAGGCGATGTTGATCATCAGTTCTGGAATTGTTAGCGGGAATTCATCCTTTGGACATGCTTTATTCAAATCTCTGAAATCCACGCAGATTCTGATCTAACCATTCTTCTTTCTGACTGGTACCACATTGGCTAACCAAGTCGGGTATTGCTCTTCACGGACAAGTATATTAGCTTCTTAACTTCGGCTATTACTTGTTGTTCAATCTCTAGACGCATTCTTCTCGGAGCTTATCTAACTTGAACGGCAGTGGGATCTACTCCTAACTTGTGAACTGCGACCTCTGGAGCTAATCCTGCCATTTCATCATAACTCCAAGCAAAACAGTCCCTGAACTCCATTAATATCTTGATTATGTTTTCGGAGTCTTCTTTATTGAGTAAGGAGCTAACAAAGGTCGGCTCAGGCTCTTCGCTAGTATCTAAGTTAACTTCCATTAACTCGTCTATCGTAGATTTAATTTCTTCTTCGAATTCGGCGGAGCATCTCCGATTGGTAGATCTTTGAGATCTTCTGAAGCTTCCAAGCAGTCTTCATTAGGCTCGCAAGTGACAACCAAGCAAAATCTCGTATCGTCAACTGATCCTACCGTGCCGAATCCGAGACCATGTTTTGAATTGGGAGGTCGGCTGGCATTATTCCATAATTTTTCAAAATGGTGTGATTGACCTTTTGTCCATCGTCGAGGTAAGACACCACGTTGAATTAAATTTAGAACACAGGGAGAGTACCACTCAAAAGGCAGTTCTATTAGTTCAGATGAAGCAACATCTTCAAATTGTACATCATTTTCAGTTTTGGAAGAAGAAGCACCACGGTAGAACTTGATCGGTTTAGTACCGCCACCATGCACTTCCTTGACCACCATACCCTCGACCTTATTAGGGTGGATCGGGGTTAGGGTCATAGTATGTACATAGTGGTTAATCTTCTCGTACATTGATTTATATTCTTCATTCTTTTCATCTTCGAGAGAGATCTTGAACTGGGGTTTCTTCTGACTTATCATCGTTGCTTCTTTCTTGATTTCTTCTTCTTCGGAATTGTTCTCCCAATCAACATCGATGACTGATTTCTTCTTTCCAACTGATCCAACATCTCTTCCACGACCTCGTCTCCGGCCTCGACCTCGGGTGTGAGTTCTGGAGAAACCTTCACCATCTCGCCGTAAGGGAGTGGTGAGTAACTGTTGGACTAGAATTTCAGGCTCTTCATCGTCTTGCACTTCTTTTGCTTCATTTGGTATGACATTTCTGGAGAAGATTGTTTTCTTCAGAGGCGCGTAATAGGTTGCATCTTCATGAATTCCAATCTCGTGTACGGAGAATGGTTCCAAATCACCTTTGATACATCGTTCTCCTCCTTCATAATACTTTATGCACTGGTGCAGAGACGACGGTACCATCCGGTTCTCATGGATCCATGGCCGACCCAGTAGAGCGTTGAACGATGTCTCAGAATCAATTATATGGAATTTTGTAGTTGTCTTTGCTAAGTCACCGGTTTTCATTAATAGTGTAATCGATCCGAGAGCTCTCTCTCCTTTCTGATTGAAGCCTCTCAATAACATCTTGTCTACTTCAAGCTCACGAGCATCAATTTCCAAATATGCTAGCGTCCGAAGATTCATTATGTTGATTGATGCTCCCGGATCAACCAACACTCTGGAGAGCGTAAACTTTCCAATAGTGACTGAAATGTACAATGGTCGGTTGTGATCAACTGTTCCCAGTAGTAGATTGTTGTCCGTGAAGGTAACACCTCGCTGTTCTTTTAACGAGCAAACCTCGTCGAAGGAATTACCGGCCATTTGAGCTAAGCAAATCTCTGGATCAAGTAGAGCCTTGATCAGAGCTTCCCTCATCTCCTTTGACAGGATCAGAGCGTCGTATATGCTCAGTTTGGCTGGTAGCTTCCTAAGATGGGCTAGCACGTTATAATCCACTTTATTACCATGTTCCTCGATTTCTTCCCGAATGGGCAATTCCTCTGCTGGGGTTGGCTCCTCCTGAGCAACCACCTGCTTTCCTTTATCCTTTGGACCCATTCTCGGAGGTAGAACTTTTCCGCTTCTTAGGTTGACTTCAGTTACTTGTTCTGAATCTGGTGCTGGATCTACCGGTGTCTCCCCTTGAATTGGAACGACTGGCTCATCGGGAGTTGCTTCAGAATCCGATAACTCTAATTCTATCGCGATTGGAGCTCCTCGAAATTCACAAATGGACTTGTTGCTTGTTGAGCTTTCGTAGCCTCCTTTGTGAACATCTTCTTCGTCGTGGTCATCGAGGTCGTGTATGATTTGAGAATCATTATTTATATTGGAATCGAGATCCGGATTAAGTCGGTTGTCGCTAGTTACGTAATCATTAGAAACAGTCAAAATGTAGCCAACGCCATAACTCTTATCATTATAAGATCCCGCCGGGGCGAGCAAATAATCATACAGAGTCAATGGTTCGAGGGATTTCTCCCCAGAATCAAAAACAACCATCCTAGGATAAGCAGGCCCTAGTCTACCCTTTGGAGCCTCGATCTTCTTCTCTTCTACGATCTTCTCCTCCTTCTGAGGCGGTTCTTCGATTGCAAGCGATAGTGCCGGCTCGGCAGGTTTCAAACTCTGAGTTGAAGTGCGTACCGAAGCGGTCTGGATGTGATCCAAAATTTTCTTTGAAGACTTTGTCCAGACGGTACTCCATCCATCATCGGTCGTATACGGGTTTATCGGAACAATAGGATCCGTCGAGATAACATTGATCGGAACCTCCTTTTTGGGGTTCCTTCATGTATTCCTTCGAGATCGTTATGTTCCCTTTCCGGAGATTGTCATCAAGCCAACTCTTGAAAGTGATGCAATCCTCTATCTTGTGCCCGAGCATCCGGTGGTAAGGGCAATAGTTTGGATGATCTTTCTTGTTGACTTCTTCCGGCCTCTTGGGCTCTGGTAGCTGAAAATCTGGTGTTTTCATTAAACTGCGGAACATCTTCGCTACTGCTTCAGTCTTGAATGGATATTCCTTATTCAGAAAATCTTTCAGGGTACGCTGTGGATGAGGCGGTTGTTCATAATGCTGAGGCGACTGATAGCTCGGTCGAGGCTGTTGATAACCCTGCTGAGGTTGCTGATAGATCTGTTGCGGTTGTTGGTATGTCCGTTGCGGTGGTTGATAACTAGGCTGTGGTCCGCTCCGGCCGTATCCGAACCGCTCGCTTGCCCTTATCTACTGCCGCGACGATTCCGGATTTCTTTTCAAATGTTTTTACGGGCTTCTGCTTATCGTTCTTGTCCACGAAACTTAACTGCTTTGCCTCTTCTTGCAAGCTCCCGGCCTTGCTAAGCAACTTCTCGAAAGTCTTGATTGTAAATCCTTTAAGGAGAAGTGTTATCGGGCCATGGATACTCTTAAGCAAGATGTCGAGTGCATGCTGTTCTTGAAGCTGTGGTTCACACTTCATGCTTAAGTTCCTCCATCGAAGTATGTAATCCACTAAAGTCTCATTCGGTTTCTGGTGTTCCACCACTAGATCACCGATGGTGATGTGGTGCCGAGCCCCGACAAACCGTTTAACGAAGAGGTTTTCCAACTCTGCAAAGGTCTTAACTGAACCATTTGGCGATCTCGCGTACCGCCGAAGGCAATCCCCGACGAGTCGCCGACGAACCGACGGAAGAGTAAAGCATCACTCCCACCGGCATTGCAGCAACTAGCACGAAAATGTGCTACATGCTGCCTGGGGTTTCCCGTTCCATCAAAAGTCTTAAACAGAGGTGGTACGAAGCCTTTCGGATATTGGACCGCATCGAACTCTTCGTGGTAAGGTCTACCCGTATCGAATAGATGCTCCGCTCTTAGGATCGTGCTAAGGCTTCTCGCACTTGCTGTTCTACCATGTTTTTGATGTCCTTTTCGGGAATCATACTCTGTGTAGAATCCTTCTTTGGTGGCTCATCTCCGTTGACGGATGTGATCTCTTTTCCTCCATCTGCAATATGGATGATCTCTGGGGGTGTTTCTTTCTGAGGTTGTACCTGACTCTGGAGAGTGGCTAAAGCAGCAGCCATCTCTTCCATCCTCTTTGCCATCTGGGAAATTGTGTCATCTCTTTCCCGAAGCTGTGCTCTCATCACTTCCGGTTCATCTCTTTCCGCAGCTGCCGGAGCACCTTGCGAAGCTGATGATGCTCGTGTCTCAACCATATTGATCTCGGCATACTCCTCATCCATGAACTCTGATGAATCAACTTCATTTTCCAACTTTTCTCCTCTTTCTTTCGCCAACCGTCGGATATCCGTCCTTAGCTTTCCTATAGCATCCTCGAGGGGTCTCTTCCAGACGGTCTCGCGGTTGTCGTGTGATGGCTGTTGAACTTCTTTTTTGGGAGTTTCTTTTATTGCAGTAGCACTTTCTTCTGATTCAAGCTCTTTGACTAGGCTTTTCTTCTCAGGACGTTGTGTTGGTCTCGGCTCGGTAATAATAGGTCGCCACACCATCCTTCTTGCAGTAGAAGGCCTAGGACCGGACGGTCTGTCGGCTATATGCTGGTAGGTGGTGTCCTCCCTAATATGATGGCCCGATACAACAACAGGTGAACTAGCTCTCATTTTCTTTCTTGGTTTCTCTATGGCAGTGACAGGCTCTACTCGCGGTCCGAGGCGGGATCTAGCTGGCACTCGTCCCATTCTTCTTAGGATTTCTGACACGGGGCATCTTTCTTTCTTTGCCAATTTTTCTATCACAGCTTGTAGCCGAGCAAATGGCGTAGTCTTAACCCTTTTTCTTTTGTAGTTACTATAGTATGCAGGTCGGGGTAATGTAGCGGCAATCCTTCGGACGTCTTCTTCATCCGATGCAGCAGAGAGGAGGTGAAACCTACTTCCTTCCACAGAGGTATATACTCGAGCTGCTCTCGTGGATTTCTTCCAGAAAAGCAACTTCAGCGGTCTTTAGCTTTCTCAATCCCGGCTATCTTTCTGCTTCTATTTCTCCTTTGAGTCCGAGTTAGGAGTGCAACTCTTGAACTGGACCCAATCTCGAAAACAGATGGTATTGTAGCAAAATTTGTACCCTCCACGGTGACAAGCTCATCACAGACTTGGATTTCCTTCCCCTTCAGTTTGGCAGAAGCCGGGGTAGGTGCAGAGATGACTAGACCGGTGGGGGTAGAGACAACAGTCCTCCTACGAATAGCAGTACTTCTTTCGGCTGGAACCCTTTGCGGGGAGGGAATTTCGAGTCGACTTCGGAGTCGAACTCAATCACGGGCTCCTCAGTTTCGGCACTTTGTCCATTAGTGCGAAGAGGGTGACGTCAGCGAACTTAATATCTGTATTGTCGAATCCTTGTCCAAAACGGATGATTCCATTGTCGGGCAGTTCATCCTTATAGACGGCGAAGTCCATTCCATTGGTGAAGGAGAAAATTAACTTTGGTGCAGTCATTTTCTACAGTGTAGATTCTGAATGTCAATCCCGAATTATGCTTCCTTTTGTCACAAAACTTAGAATGAAAAAGAAAGAGTCCAAACGCATTCTCGTTTATCTTAATGTAGATTTTTAAGAGAATTCATTTATTAGAAGGTTGTTTGTTAGAGGATTTGTTTGTTAGGAACAAAATGATTAAAGGTATAGAAAAGGTAAAGGACCCGATTCAGAATTGGAAAGGAAGAGAAAGTCTCGTAAGACTTCTCAACCCGAAGGACCGCTCCTAAGCTAACACCTATTGAGGGTCCACCCCACCTCAGAAAAGAGGTAAAAGGATTTCGAAACCTCTCTGTTTAGGGGTGTCTAAACAGCGGTTCCTAAATCCGAGAGAAGTTGGCTATACCCGTTCAAGATAGAAATGAACGTGGTATGCCAACGGAAAGAATGGTAGTTTGCTCCACTAGGGACATGGATACACTACCGATTTATGAAAGCAAAACCATCTGATCAAAATGGAGAGAGGAACTAGTCCCCAGCGGAGTCGCCAGAAGTTGTCGGCATATTTTTAGGTTGAGTGTTGTATTTTGAAAAGGGGTCGCCTACAGAAATTGTCGGCGAATTTTCATATTTTAAATTTAATTTAAATATATATATAATTTGAAAAGTAGCATTTGATTTTGAAAATAATTTTAAGTTTGAAAATTTTAAGATATGAAATCAAACCGATCTCACATCCCAAATAGTTTATATAAACGAGCACCACACCACAAACCGTGTATCTATCCCGAAGAATAGACACATTGCTTGATGATGGGGCTCGATTAAATAAACTAGAAGATTTGTGACATCCGTTTGGTCTGCGAACCAATTTTATAAGCCGACAAGTTCCCCTGCTTAATATAAAGGAATTAAGCAGGGTTTATATTACCAGGTTCTTAAAGTTCCCTATAAGGGCAAGCCCCTATAGTTAATTACATCTTAAATGACGGGAATCATTTAAGAAAACTCTCGATAATGATCAGTGGTTTTGCTCTCAAGAATTTCAAAGTTTAAGGTTTCAAACAATTGAATTTTGGAAATTTCAAAAGTGAATAGCTCAAATTTGGAACAATTTATTTTACGAGTCCAAAGGAAGAGAAGTAGGAGAAGCCGAGGATCCAAGAAGAATCTTGGCAACTTCCCAAACTATCCTATTGTTTAGCTTCAATTGAGAGTTTATTTAATGTTGTAATCCTGTCAATTTTAATTAATTAGGACTTATATTTGTATGACATGATCATACAAATAGACTGGAAGATGTGAGGGTTTGTGTCGTACCAAACGACTACCTCAGAGTCCTAAGAACGGTTAGGGCTTAATTTGCATAACATGATTATGCAAATGCCTAACGAAAAGTTGAGGATTTATGTTGCACTAGGCAAACTACCTCGAAATCTTATGGCTTTGTTATTTAATGCTAAGAAAGGTTTTGCTGATGTAGATTCAAGTTTTGCTGATGAAGATGGTCGTGCTGCCCACTGTGCTCCAAGCTCCTTGTTGTTGCAGAGGTTTAGTTTTAGAAGGTGAAAATCAGGAGATGAGAGAAGTGTTTTGGTTTAGAAAAGTCTTAAAGTCCAAATGTCTTTAATGTTTTATTAGAATGAATCTTAAAGTTGATTATAACAACATCGGTTAAGATCCCACGATTCCATCATTCCGAGCACCGTTATTTTTATCGGATTCACTTAGTCCAGTATGAATTTGCTAAACTCAACTGAATGAGTTCCACACTTTCATTTAGACCGTGGGAAATCCCGTTAGCAACACGTAGGTTACATCATCCGAGGTATTCCCGATCATCCAACAAGACGTTTTAATTTAGTTATAATTATAGTTTTGTTGTTCTGTTTGTGATTAAATTTTGAGTTGTTTTATATTTTGAAATGTTGTGGCGGTGAATTTTATCTTGTTGTGACTTTTAATTTAGTTTTGGGTTTCAGTTTTGTGGCTATCCTAAAGGTTTCAGTTTTCATGCAAGGTGTCAATCTTGTTTAACATGCAAGAAAAGTAAAGTGCAATACATGTAAGTAAATTGCAATAAAATAAAAGCGTACCTGGAGGGTCTTCTCGTCATTCCAAGCTACACTTAAAACACATGTTAAGAGCATTTAAATTTTTATTACAAATACCTAGGTAAAGCTAAGGGAAAGGTTTTGGTTGTCTACCAAGATCCTAATCCTACTGCTAGTCAGTTCCTATGACGTCTAGGTTCTATGTATTTTGTTGAGGATGATTTTCTTCATCAAAGAATAATTAAGCTCAATTATTCTTCTAAGACACCTCATTGTATAGAGGAAGTGCTTAGAACGAGTTCTAAACATCTTTTCAATACTTCTGAGATTATTTCGAGTTTAAATGAATTTTTATTGTAGAGATGAATCAATCATCCAGAAACTTTTAGTTAAGTTTTAACTCTTGCTCAGTGAACTTAGGACATTTGATTATCCCATGAATGAAGTAACATCTCACTTGATGCTCCATTTAAAAGTTATAATGATAAAATACTTTAGGGGCAAATCAATTTATTAAGAATTTCAACGATTTAAAATTAGAATTATTGTTTTAAGGTGATTTAATTTAGTTATAAAATTTTAATAAATTTAAGTTTGGAATATTGTTCAAGTTGTTTTATTCTTAAATGTTTTAAATCTATTTGAATTGAAAGAGGAGTGTAAATTATTTAATATTAGACTTTAATGATTTAATTTTAATTTAATTGCAATATATTTATATTAACTTTTAATTAGTTTGATTTTTAATTAAGAATTATTTTTTGAAATTTATTTTGATGTTTTAAGTTTGTTTTAAATTTGCTGTTCAAGTGATTTTTAAATTAATTAATTAATATTTTAATGTTTTAAATTTGTTTCAATTTAATTATCAAGTTATTTAATGTTTTAAGTTTTAATTAAGGGTTATTTTCTTTTATTATTAGTTTATTTAATTTCAATTATTATTTTAAGTTTAATTAAGAGTTAAATATTATTAAAGTGATTCATTTAGGGATTTTAAATTAAAGTGATTAATATCTCTCTCAAATTATATCCCTATTTTAATAATCCAAATTTTTAATTATTCTTCCAAAATTCAAATTATTTAATTAATTAAGGTTTCACTTTTTAAATATTTTTAGAGGTGATTAATGGGTTCCTACCCTCTTAATTCCCTAAGTTTCAATCATCTAATAAAAATTTAAGATCAAATATTTTACCCTCCATTTTGATTAAACCTAAAGTTTTAATTAAGAGTTAAAATTCTTTAATTACCTTAATATACCCTTTTAAGCTTATTTATTTCATAACTCATTAAATTGAGCTCAAATGAACTTGAAATTTTTATGTCACTTCACTCATATATCAATTAAGACATTAGAGGAGAAAATGTGATTTTTCTGAATTTAATTTAATTTATATATTTATTTTAATGAAAAATAGGGATTTTCAATGGAAATTCAACAACATGACCAAGGTAAGGTTTCTATCCTTAAGAAAATTATGGGATGTTCCTAATGACTAGAGGACCACTTGGACCAATTTTGGTGATTTTTTTATTTATATTTTATTTATTATAATTATTTTGAGTTTTGGAGTATTAATCAATTATAAAATAAAATTAAAGTTGAAAATTAAGTTTTATATTTTTCTTAAATCTCTCTAACCTCAAGGAGTCCAAAGAAATAAATTTTATAATTTTCTAATTTTTCTTTGATTTATTAGAATTAATTTAGTGAAAATATTGAAAAATCCATTTTTTAATATTAAAAATTGTCTTAAGCATTTAAAATTCAATATCTTAACCTAGAGACTTGGGAAAAATATTTAGTTTGTTCCTAAGTGATTAGGAGTTAAAATATGACATTTTTGTGATTTTTATTATTTTTGTGATTTTTATTATTTTTTAATTATTTAAAATATTAAAATAAGGTGAAAAATGAAGATTTTTAGAAAATTCCAATTTTAATTTTCATAGACTCCTCTAATACCAGAGAAGTCCCAAAACCAATTTGGTGAATTTTTTAAATGTATTTTTGGAGTTATGAATTTTTAAAGTTTAATTTTGGTCATGTAACTTAATTAATCCATTTAGTAGGGTTAAACATTTCCAATTGATTTCAAATTTTTATGTGAGGTCCCTCTGATCCTAAAGATCAGTGGAGAATTGTTTTCAAGTTCTTTTGATGTGTGGTTAACCCTAATTAATTAAAGTTCAGTTTTGAGTAATTAGGCCAATTAGGGTTATTCTTAATGAATTAACTCAAACCATAATTATCCTAGGGTCCTCTGATCCTAAGAAACTTCCCCAAATTTTCCTAGAATTTTCTAAGCAATATGCTAATTAATGGAATTAAAATACCAAAAATAGTGACATAAACTTGAAAAATACATAACTTGCCATAGAGATAGCCTCTGAACTTGAAAAATTTAGGGAATGTTCCCAAGATCAGAGGCTTCAAAAGCCCTATGGTCTCATGCCATGGTGAATTGTCTATGCAAATGGAGAATTAAAATACTGAAATGAGTAAATAATTAATTAAAAATAAAATACTCATCAAATTAACTCAATTCTTTTTCCACATTATTCTCCTCTATTCACTGAGCAAGAGGGTATTTTTATTTTATTTTTATGATTTTTCTACACAAAGATATGGATTTTCTAAGTTTCAGGCATTTAATTAAATCAAAAAATCCATATTTATCTACTTATCCACGCGGCGCCGACTCATCCTCGGCAGCTCCGAAAGCCCACGCGTCGCCTCCCTATTCGACGCCGCCATCTGACTCAGCGCTCCGGGGGCCCGCGGTTCATGTACCGTTCTCTGGTCCGACGCAATCTGAGCCGTCCACTCGATACACGCGCGATCGGACGGCGCCTGGTCATCGTCTACGACTGGTGTGCACCCGTGACCGTCCACACTAAAACCCTAAGATCTCTCTCGTTTCTCAATGGATTTTCGTGTTCTTATACTCTATGGATTCGTCTTAGAGAGACGAACACATCCATACAGTTTACATGCATTGAAATCAACTCAAACGAAATGAAGAATTGCTGGAAGCTCTCGGGGAGGAGGAGTGTCCATACCTTAGTTCGGAAGGTGAGGCCTCAACTGAATGTGCTCGGCACATTCGTTGGAGCTGGAAGAGCCTAGGGATGAAGCCTCTGGCTCTGTCGAATTGTCTAGGTGCAACTTCCACCAAGCCCGATTTCAAAGCTTGGCCGATAGAGAGAATGGCTGGCCTGGTGAAGGGGCTTCCACTGGGAACTCCTTCTCTTGGTCTTGTGCAGGTGTGGGTAAGGTTAATTTGGTTTTGGTGGAGGTTTGAGAGATGTCATGTTCTCGGCCTGAGAATTGAGCTCTAAAATTGAGCTCAATCAACGGGATTTGAGGGCAGGAGAACAGTGGGGAAGGATTGCTCTTGGCTAGGGGAAGCTCTGTGAGGAGTTTGGAGGAATTCTGTGAAGGTTGATTTCAGCCAACCTTTTGGCCGAGAGGGGGTGGCTGGTTTAAATAGCCATGGCCAGGGCTTCCCAAGGGCAATTGATGGCTGGGATCAGCTGCCTAGGGGAGGAGATGAAGAGCTGTGGTGGCCAATTGGGTTGGGACAGCTCAGCCAATTCAATTTGGATTTTTGAATCAAATTAGCCTTCTCGGCCTGGTGGTTTTCGGCGACTGGGGTGGTGGGTCGGCCGTGGTCGGGTCACCCTCAGGGTCAGGGAGGTCGGGGCTGGGGTTTGGTGCAGTCAATTGGCTTTGTACAAGTGTCTAAGGTTTGATTTAAATGGAATGGGGGAAGTGGCTCTTTTGGGTTTAAATGGGTCAAGTCATGGTTTAGGCTAGGTGCACCTCCCCAAGGCTTGACTTTGGGCTGGGAGGAATCATTTGGGTCAGCCAAGAGAGAGTGGTGAGGTCTCTTTCCATGGTGAGGTGGCTAAGCTTGGTTTAGAGTGTGACATGAATATGGTTAAAAGGGTTTAATGAAGGATTAAGAAAGAATCTCCTCTTCTTTCCATTAATGGCTTGGTGAGGTGGAAAGTGGCTTCCATGGCTTCCATGTGGCTTGTACATGGCTCAATGGCTCACATTTGGCTTGGAAAAAGCTTGGTCAATTTCATAAAAATGGATTTTAAGGATTTTGGATATTTTGGTGGAAATTTGGATGAAGCTTTATTTAGAATTATTTAATCATTGGTTTAGGACTTAGGGATGATTTTAATTGAATGCATGATGAAGAAGAGTGTCATATGGACTTTGGATGAATTTTTTTTTGGCTTTTGGATTTGGTGGAAGTGGGCTTTTAGAATGGTTTAAGAAAGTGGGCCTTTAGGTTTAAAAACAAATTCGTGGATGGAAATTTTGTGAAGGATTGGGCCAAACAAATGTTGGGTTTAGTTTAGGGATGTGTCATGAGTGATTTGAAACAAATTTGAGGTGATTTGGAGTTAAATTGGGTTTGATTTAGGACTTTTTGTAAAGGGGCCAAAGTGGGTCAAATTGGGCTAACTTGGGCTAAGGTTGGGCTAATGTTAGATTTGATGTAAAATTAATGTTGAGAAATGTTTATGGGAGTGTTACATAATAGTTTTCAACTTTGCGTTGGGCTTTGATTTTGGGATTTGGGCCCATTTGGGTTCATGGTGGGTTTAGGCCAAAATTGGGGATTTTTGGTTTGGATTAGGTTTGGGTGGAGTTTGGGTTCAAATTTGGGGCAAATCTTGTTATTGTTTTGTTTGTGGGGATATTAGGAAGGTTTAGGAAAAGATTTGGGGTTAATTGGAGTTGAGTTGGGTTAGTTTGGGCTAAGTTTATGTTATGGGCCAAAATTGGGCTTTATGCTTCAAATTGGAATTGGATCCAATTGTTAATCAAATTGGGCTTTGATTTGGTCTAAATTGATATTGGGGATATTGAATTAAAGTTTATAATTGGATTGGATCAAAATTGAGGTCACTTGGGTTGATTTGGTTTGACATTGGGTTCATTTTGGGTTAAAAATGGGCCAAATTGGGGCTTTTGGTAAAAGTGGGCTAAATTGGAAAAATTGGCTTATGGTGTAGTTGAACAAAATGAAATTAGGAATATTTGGGATTTTCTGGAATTTTCTGGGAATTTTTGGAATTTATGAATTTTTTGGTTAAAAGGTCATTTTGGGTAATTGGAGGGTATTGAGGGGTATTTTTGGAAAATTTGGTATATTTGGCTAAGGAAGATCAATTTAAATGGTGGGAAATTTTTAGGACTGATTTTGAGGAATTTTGAGTAATTTAGGTGATTTTGCAAATTTTGGATGGTTTCAAGTACTTCGTAGGTTTGTAGTGTGAGTCCGAGGGTCAAATTGAAATTTTGGAAAAATGAAGATTGATCAAATATGAGTGAAATGGAATCACTTCGGTTGAGACATGAAGCCATATCAAGTCCATAAGAGCCATGTGAGGACTCATTTAAGGCATTCACTATGTTGTTCCTAACCCTCTTAGCCAAGGGCCTAGGGGTTGAGCACCATCCATATGAGTTACCTACATGAGTCAGAAATTCAAGCTAGGTATGAATGGTTTTAGTATTTGGAATGTGTGTGAAATTGTAATGTATGCAGGTCAACCCTCACCGCACCGGGCCACCCAGGGTAGACCTAAGGCCAAAGAGTCCTATAGGGAACTCATCCTTTAAACCTCCACATTTGATCTTAACCCTCCAAGTGGCTTAGGGGTTTACAATCAAACTTGTGGGGTTTAAAGGGAGTTAAGAGGTGTTTGAATTTCTAAATGGTGGGTTCCATTTCTAGTCCTCTAGGATAGTCAAAGAGAAAACCTAAGGCTAGATCCTAAGTACTAAGGAGAGAGAAGAGAAAAGATCTCATCAAAAATGAGGTCAACAAGTATATTCATGAAAGTTTTGAATTGTTGGATATGACTGAAAAGGATGAATCTTATGGTCCATCAATTGAAAAACCTCCTGAACTTGAGCTAAAAATGCTTCCTGATCATTTGAAGTATGTTTTTCTAGGTGAATCCTCAACCTTGCCTGTTATAATTTCTTCTCAATTAACTGAAAATGAAGAAGAGAGTTTTCTTGAAATTTTGAAGAAGCACAATAAAGCCTTTGGATGGAAAATTGCTGATATTAAAGGAATCAGTCCTTCAATTTGTATGCACATAATTCTTATGAAAGATAATTGCAAACCGCGGGCTGATCCCCAAAGGAGATTAAATCATACCATGAAAGACGTTGTTAAGAAAGAAATTTTAAAATGGTTGGATGCTGGAATTATCTACCCTATTTCAGATAGTGCATGGGTTAGTCCTATTCACTGTGTTCCTAAGAAAGGAGCGAGTAATCGTGATCGTTAATGAAAAAAATGAAATGATACCAACAAGACAAGTTACAGGGTGGCGAACATGCATTGATTATAGAAAATTAAACCTTGCCACAAGGAAAGATCATTTTCCACTCCCTTTTCTAGATCAAATGTTAAATAGAGTGGCTGGGCATAAATACATTTATTTTCTGGATGGATATACTGGTTACCACCAAATTAAAATTGCTCCTGAGGATCAAGAGAAAACTACGTTTACCAGTCCTTATGGTACGTTCACTTTTAGAAGAATGCCCTTTGGTTTATGTAATGCCCCTGCTACATTTCAGAGATGTATGATGGCTATTTTTTGTGATTTAATTGAAAAAGGGATCGATGTTTTTATGGATGACTTTTCAGTGTTTGGAATTTCGTTTGAATCATGTTTAGAACATCTATCTAAAGTTCTAAAACGCTGTGAAGAAACTAATTTGGTCCTTAATTGGGAAAAATGCCAATTTATGGTAGCAGGAGGAATTGTTTTAGGACATTGGATTTCGTAAAAGGTTTGGAGGTATATCCTGCAAAAATTCAAGTTATATCTAATTTACCTTGCCCAACCAATGTAAGGGGAATTAGAAGTTTTTTAGGATATGCTGGATTCTATAGGCGTTACATCAAAGACTTTTCAAAGATTACAAAACCTTTATGTCGTTTACTGGAAAAGGATGCAATTTTTAATTTTGATGATGATTACCGTAAAGCCTTTGAAACATTAAAAGCAAATTAATCACTGCACCTGTAATAATTTCACCAAATTGGGAAAAACCTTTTTAATTAATGTGTGATACTAGTGATTATGCTATTGGTGCTGTTTTAGGTCAGAAATATGATAAAATTTTCAAAGTAATTTATTATGCCAGTAAAACTCTTAATGAAGCTCAAATTAATTATACCATTACTGAGAAATAGTTATTAGCTATAGTATTTGCCTTTGATAAATTTCGATCATATTTAATTGGAACTAAATGTGTGGTGCATACTGATCATTCTGCTATTAAATACTTAATGAAGAAAAATGATGCAAAACCGAGACTGATAAGATGGATTCTTCTTTTGCAAGAATTTGATTTTGAGATAGTAGATATGAAGGGTTCTGATAATCAAATTGCTGATCATTTATCCAGGCTTGAAATTGAAAAATCTCTCTGTGATATTGAAGAAATTAATGAACATTTTCCTGATGAAAAATTGTTCACTATTAAAGAATGGCGTGTTCCGTGGTATGCAGACATAGTAAACTTTATTGTTAGTAATATTATACCCTATGGTTTGACATACCAAGAAAAGAAGAAATTTATGTCTGATGCTAAGACTTATTTTTGGGATGACCCATTTTTATATAAACAAGGAAAGGATCTTATAATTCGAAGATGTGTACCTTTGGAAGAGACTTATGAAATTATTCAAAAATGTCATGATTCTGATTATGGGGGACATTTTGGAAGTGATAAAACTACATATAGAATATTACAATCAGGATTTTATTGGCCTATAATTTTTAAGGATGTGAATGTTTATATTAAAAATTGTGATAGATGTTAGCGTGTAGGCAATATTTCTAGAAGAAATGAGATGCCCCTCAATTATATGTTGGAAGTTGAAATATTTGATGTTTGGGGACTAGATTTTATGGGACCATTTACACCATCTTTCGGAAATGTTTATATTTTAATAGTAGTAGACTATGTTTCCAAATAGATTGAAGCTATTGCTTTACCTCGATGTGATGCTCAAAGTGTTGCAAAGTTTTTAGAAAAGAATATATTTTGCAGATTTGGAATACCAAGAGTAATCATAACCGATGGGGAAGTCATTTTAGAAATGCGATTATTGGGAAGTTAGCAAAGAAATATCATATTAATCATCGCATTTCTACTGCTTATCATCCGCAGACAAGTGGTTTGGTTGAATTATCCAATCGTGAAATTAAAAGAATATTGGGAAAAAATGTTAATCCAAATAGAAAGGATTGGTCAATCAAACTGGATTATGCTTTGTGGGCCTATAGGACTACTTACAGAACACCTATAGGAATGTCCCCATATAGGCTGATTTTTGGAAAAGCTTGTCATTTACCTTTTGAACTTGAGCATAAAGCATATTGGGCTATTAAAGAGTTCAATTATAATTTGAAAGATGATGCTGAAAAGAGATTATTGCAATTGAATGAGCTTGAAGAAATAAGGAATGAATCTTATGAAAATGCTAAGATTTATAAGGAAAAGATGAAGTTATGGCATGATCGGAAGATTCTTACTAAAAATCTTGTACCAAGACAAAATGTTTTGCTGTATAATGCTAGATTGAGAATATTTTATGGAAAACTTAAGTCCAGGTGGATGGGTCCATTTATTGTGATAAAAGTTTATTCTTATAGAGCTATAGATATTCAAGATCCTAAGACTGGAAAAATATTTAAAGTTAACGGACATATACTTAAACCATATTTTTCAGTCAATAAATCTAAATCTGATAATAATTTGATGTTGGGTCACTCAGAATGAGTTCTGGGTATGTCAGGCTGAAGACGTTAAAACAAGCGCTTTGTGGGAGGCAACCCATAATTATCGGTGTGCTTTGCTTAATGTTTGTTTAGTGTGCTTTGTTTGCTTGGTTTGGTTTGTTTTTATGTTTTTAATGGTAGTAATTTGGAGTTTTTAAACTATAGTAGAGTTTATTTGACCTTAATTGATGATTTAGAGAAGTCAGAATGAAAATTTGGACACTTAGCAGACCTGTGCTAAATTGAGCACTGGCGGCTAAGCGCCGACTGGTTGGCGCTTAGGCACCGCAGTTATAAAAAACATGAAAAATGAGGTTCTAGAAACCTAGATCGTGGGGGAGTAGTTTTGGAAGTTATTTTGGAGTTTTAAAATGTCTTGAGGCTGTTTTAGCACTTCCCAAGTCTATAAAAAGGACTTGATTTAAGAGAAACACTTGCCCCAAGTCCTATTTTCATTTCTGAGTCTTAAGAAGAGAGTTTTGAGTGCATCATGTCTTCCTGGGAGAATGAGATGAAGAAGAAGCAAGATTCTGACAAGAGTAAGTTCATTAGTGATAGTGCTAAAGAGTTATTCAATGGATTTCTCACTGTTAGTATTCAAGGGATTGCAGAAATGATTGCAAATATTGAAGCCCGAGTGACTTCAATGGAAGCAAAGATCAATGAAAGTAACTTACAGTTGGAGCACATGGGATGGCAACTCAAGATGCAATTCAGTCATTCAAGGTACGTGGAAGAAGCGGATAAGGCGATGTTTCTGAAGAACAAATGGATTGAAGAAGAAGATGTAAGAATGAATAATTATCGCCCGTTCTATCAAATTTATATTCTAGAAGGGTCAAATGAGAATAATAGTGGTCCTGGATATAAACCACCTAATGGAGAATGGAATTGAGAGTGCTTTGCTCTTATTTTTTTAGTGTTCTTATGTGTTATGTTTAGTGTTCATGTGTGTTATGTTTGGTGTGTTTAGTGTTTATATTTAAGTATTAACTAAGCCTGATGATGTGATGGTTACATCCTAGAGATGTATACTTATCAGTTTGAGATTAAAGTCTCTTGTATTTGGAGAATTTCATCCTTTATGTGAGGATAGAAATTCTAGAATTGTATTAAGTGTTATGTTTGTTTTAATATAAGTTTGTGTTTGTGTGAAACTTGTGTGGAATCAATGGATATTAAATTTTGATTTGGAGTATTAAAAGATTTATGTGGGGAGAAATAATTATTCTGGAGTAATTAAGGGTGATTAACATAGTGATTTAGTGCATATACCTTAATTGTGAATATTTGGGTACTGGCGGCTAAGCGCCAGAGTGTCGGCGCTTAAGCGCCAGATTTCGCGGCTAAGCGCCGAAGGGTTCGCGCTTAGGCGCCAGTTTGCGAAAATTGGTTCCCAGTAGTTAAAAACCTAAAAATTACCATTTTTAAACCACCCCATCGTCTTCAACCTTCGGTTTATCGTGAAAGAGGAGCCTAGGGCATCATATTGTGGATCATTTAAGAGCCGATCTCAACAAAAATTGTTAGATTTGGATTCCTTGAAGTAAGAGCACTACTCCTAAGTAAAATTTTTTTGATTTTCACCATGTATTTTGAGTACATTTTGGAAAATCTTAAAATCACTATACATGGTGAAAATTTGAGGAAAAACTTAAGAAATTGCTTGGATTTAGTGAAAATATCTTTTGGAAGATAATTTAGCAAGTTTAGTTTGATTTTGGAATTTATGGTGAATTTTAAATGAATTTTTAGAGATGGCTTCAAAGTCAAAGCATGCACGAGAAAAGACAAGATTTGATTCTACAAATTTGTTAGTATGAGGGTTGAGGAACGATACGTCGATGCATTGCAGTCACGTAAGTTGATTCCTGAGCGTGTGTTTAGTAAACCAGGAGAGGTGATTAAAGATATGATTGCTAGAAGGAACTGGGAGAATTACTGTTGCTTCTCCGCTGTTGCTGTTGTTTCTGTGGTTAGAGAATTTTATGCAAATTTGCCTGTTGCAGAAGAGAATCAAGTGATGGTTAGGAGGCATGAGGTCAACTTTTCTTCTGGAGCAATCAACACTTTTTATGGACTACCTCCTGACATGTTCTGTTTTTATTCTAACTATCATTCTACGGAAGGAGAAGTAGATGAGATCATGGAATTTCTGACTGATGGAAGAGGATTATGGAAAATAACAAATGATAGAAGAGTGAAATTTTCTGCTTCCAAATCGAATACCATTTCTAAGGCGTGGCATTATTTTATCTCATCTAAATTGTTACCTTCGAGTCATACTAGTGAAGTAACGAGAGAAAGAGCTGTGTTGAACCATTGCATTCAGCAAGGGAAGCCTATTGACATTGGAGGTATAATTTATGATTATGTTTTGAACTGTGCTAGATCAACCACTACTGCAGGTATGAGATTTCCTTCCTTGATTCATTCATTATGTGAACAATCTGGAGTGAAGTTTGAAACTTGGGAAGACGTACTTCAGCCATTAAGACCAATTACCAGTGTCAACGTTGGTGCTTACACTGTACATTAAGAGTTTCGTTGGAGAGGAGGATTTTGTAGGGCTTCTACTGCTTCTGCTTCTGCTGCATCTACTTCTCGTGTTACTACTTCACGTGCTTCATTATCTACAGATTCACAGACTAGTTTGTTAAGAAAAATTTTTAAAAAAGTGAGTCTTACTTGGGAACATCTAAAAGATATGGATGGTAAGATGGATAATGTGGAAAGATATATTGTGAAACATGATGAGTATGAGGAGAGTTATTAGCAATATGTGGATAGACTGATTAGAGGAGATCAGAGTGCTGAGATGCCCCCTCATCCATTCTACATACCTTATGTGTCATCTAGGGATTGGAACGAGCAGGATGATGATGATGATGAGGATGATGAGTAGATTAGTGTTATTTGTTTTTGTTGCAGTGTTGTTGTTGATGTACTGATGTGTGTTTTGTTTAGTATTTAGTTTGATCATTGTGTTGTGATGTGAACCTTGATAGTATGCAAACTGTAGTTTGTATTATTTTTCTGTTATGCATATTCAGATGTATTATTGTTGTTGTATTGATGTTTTATATGTTGCTTGGTTGTAGTGATGTGTAATAGTAAATGTTTTTATGTGTATGTTATATCAGAGTTTTTAGTAGTGTTTACTTTAATTCAAAAAACTGTTAGGAGATTATAAACCACTATTGGAAACTACATGTTTAAAATTTTTCAAATTCCACTATCATCTGTTATCTGTATCAGTGTGTTATTTTAGTTGGTGTGTATTTGCTTTGAAAACCTCCACTACTGTAGAAGTCTTTTTGAAATTTTTACTTTTCTTTGTAAAAAAAAAATGTTTTGAAAAACTAAATTTGATTTCATTTTACTCCTGTTATTTAAATTGTTATACTTGCATATTAGGATGTTAAAAAAATTCCTGGAAACATGATATGTCAGTTTTTATTTCTCACCCATGTATCATTTCTTATGCTTAAATGTTTTATCTTAACTAAAAATTAAAGTTTTTGGGGGGGGGGGATTTTAAAAACAAAGATTTTCAAAAACCTAAAATTTTATTTGATTCTCAAGAATACTTAAAATAAATCTTATTTTTGATTGAGAACAATTATGTACATGAAGTTATATTAGGGGAACAAAAACTTTGAATATAGAAATGAATAAAAGAATTTAGTTAGAATTTATAGTAATCATGAAAAACTTAAAGTTAAAATTTTCTTAATGAAGAGGTGTTAAATAAAGTTAAAACTATCTTTAGTAAGAAGTTTTATATTTTTGGATAAATAGAAGATTTGACTTTTATTCTTCAAAGCTTAAATTTCTTTTATTGAAGAGTAATTTTCAAATATTATTATTATGATTTTTAAGTGAAAGATGTATATCTGACCTTTATTTTAAATGGAAGGGTGGAATTTAAAATCATTAAAGGCCTATCCAGATATAGTAATCCTTGCCTTATAAAAAAAAGAAGAAAAAAAAGAAAAAAAAAGAAAAAAGAAAAGAAAAAGAGAAAAATAGTATATGAAAAGGGAGGAGAAGCTTGAGGATTTAAGAGCCTAATCAAAAATTGGTTTCATACCTAAAGTTTAAGATATAAGATCAGAGAAAATCTAAAGCTTAAGGATATAATATAGTAAGTAAAATTATATTCAAATAAAGATTTTTAAGTAAGAGAAATAAGTGTTTGAGTCCTATATTTTGAGGAATCTACAAATATTTCTGAATTAGATAGAAACTTATATTTATCATTTTTCTTTACTTAAGAACTTTCTAAACTTTAAGTTGGTTTTAATTACTGAAATTTTTTCTAAATTGGACTGTACCATTTCTAGAACAAAATTTTTTTATCTTCCTAAGAAACTCATTACATAATTTGCATGCTAAAATGTTCTCTGAGATTAACTGTCACTTGAGGACAAGTAACATTTTATGTTTGGGGGATTTTGATACACCTAAAATATATAGTATTTTTATGCACATTTTTATACCTATTTTTAATGATATTGCACTTTAATGGAAGGTATTTTGTGTTTTTCTTGCAGGTATGATGAAAATGGATGGTCATGATGAAAGGAGCAAAATTGGATCAAATTTGGAGCAAAAAAAGATGAAAAATGAAAATTTGGGCATTGGCGGCTAAGCGCCGCTGGGCTGGCGCTTAGCTGCCACAGTTAAAAATCAAATTCTAAAGAAACTTGGCGCCAATTTCAAAGGGGATGGGATGCAACTCTTGGTGGTAACTTCCATAAATTCCTTTGGGCGGCAAGTTTGAATGAAGGGGTGCATTCTTTGGTGGATACATTGAATCTGAACACATTTGAAGAGACACCAAGGCACCTTTTGGTTTACTATTTAAAGAGAGTCTTAGGAAAGATTAAGGAGCTCTTCCTTTGCCTTTTGAAGGGCTCTTCCACTTGCATTTTGAAGAAAGTTTTTATAGTATTTTACTTTTATTTTACGAGAGTTTTTATTAAGAGTAGGAGTAGAGAGTAGAAAGGAGAAAAGAGTCGAAGTGAAGTCTTCCTTTTCCCACTTCTTTTCTTTCTTTTAGTTTAGTTTCTATTGAAGTCTGAAGTTTATTCTGAGTCATCGAAGTTGGGAGATCTGCTCTGATGAGTAGTTTAGTGAAGAGTTAAAGTTTTAGAGGAACTTCCTTAGTCTTGTGGAGAGACTTTTCAAATAAGTGTTTACTTTTATTCTTACATTTAGTTTTTTAATTAATACTTGTTTTGTTTGTTGTTTTTCTTACGGTTTTTGATTTCAAATCAATGTGTTTTTGTATTTTCTCAATGCATTCTGAGTAGTTTACTTTATCTTTTTCTTTCTTAAATGGAGAAGTAATTAGTTTATAGAGAATTGTTGTGGAAAGTATAAGTGTTTAAAGTTGGAAGAAGTTGTGAAGATTGATTCGAAAACTTTGTTTACTTCTTAATTTGGCTTGTTAAGTTGTAGAATTTCTTGAGATTATGTAAGATCCAATGCGGTATTGTCTCATAAAAGTTAGTAAGAATCACATGCAATTATATGGGTGAGAATTGTAGTCCATATAATTGAATGTAATATTAGAAGATATTTTTATGGAAGGGAGTAAATTTAGAGGATTTTAGAGTGACAGGCTAAAACCCCTAATTTTGTTTGAAGTTTTGAGTTTTTTTATGAGAAGTTAGCCCCCAGTTGGTGGGAATCGAGGGAATAGAGTGAGAGACCGGTATCTTCCCTGCCTAACCATGTTCAAAATGATAAAAATTTCAAATTAACTTATGTTCTTTATAGAACCAAGTAAGGGTAAAGAACACACTTGCTTCTATCTGTCACAACAAATTTAAATACTTCCACAACAATACTTTAATAATTACTACTTCATAAAAGAAAAGAAAAAGATATTCTAGTTAATAGTGTTTTACATACAGTGTTATTAGTTATTATAATTTTAATTTCTTGCTTAACATTTTATTAAGGAAATTTCAAGAGACAAATCAACTTTCAAAACTTTTCAAAATCAAAACATACTTTCAAAAACCATAAAAAAAGGTAAAAAGATAATTTTCTAATTCCTTTAAAGATTTTCAAATTTTCCTTGTGGGTTTGATATCTCGGGGCTTAATTAGAAAGTCCTATATTACTTGATAAACAATACGTATACTTGCGTAGTATCCCATATGATAAAATCATAATTTTCATATCTAAATCATGAGCACATTTATATATTTGGTGTGGAGTCAAGTTGTTGGCGCACATATATTTATCGGGGATCAGCTTCCAAAAGGAAAGCCGGAGGGGAGTCAAGGGCAAATGATCGTCAAGTGTGTGTGCACAATACCAAGCTCCAGTTACCTTAGGTCTAAGGGGGTGCTCCTATGGGGACTCAATTTGAGCTTTCTCATGTTAGCTCCATCCTTCTAAGCGTTAGAGGTCAAAACCACACGTGAAATTTTAAAGAGAGCAAGGAAGTGGCTATAATTTCTATAGGGTGGGTACCATTTCTAATCCTCTAAGTTAATCGGCAGGAAAGCCTTATGGTTAGATCCTAGGCTTTTAAAGAAGAAACTAGATCTCACAAAAAATGAGGTCAATAAATGGACCCCCAATTTGTGTGGTTTGTCGGACAAGCATACCACACGTATTAGCGTTGACCGAAGAGATCAACAAAAGAAACACAAATGCTTAAGCCAATATGATCAGAGCAGAATGCACAATCGAGTGAGAATTATATTCACTAGGGAATATATAGAAGTATTTTCAAATTTTAGTTGTGAATTCAATTTTCAAATTTTTAGCGTGACTTTCGTATTTTCGTGTCGCTATTTCTTCTCCATTTACCTTTATGCAGTGGTGTTTTATGAATTTACGGAGGTAACCATCAGGATTTCATATCCAAAATCTGATGACCGCTGTGAGTTTGATTTGCTTTGACTTAATTTCCTTTTGATTTTAAGCTTGGTTTTGATTTTGACTTTGATTTCAAAGTAGAATTTTTAAATTTAGGTAAGTGTGGAGACCAGGTCGAGGTGGAAAGCACTAGGACTCACACCTGATCTGAGAGGTGGCAAGGGGAGTCAGAATTTTGGTACTAATTTTGAAGTGGGAATTGGAATTTAGGTACTGAACGGGACACTTTACAGACTTTTATATTGCAAGAATTTGTGAAATCAAAATTATATATGTTTATAATGATTTCATAAAGTCCAAGCACTCAATGCAAGTATACGTATCGTTTCAAGTAATATAGGGCTCTCATGGAGTCCTGGTTATCGATCCCACAGGGAAGTTACGAAGTAGAAGAAAGTGTTTTATAATAGATAATGTAGCACTGAAATCCAATACTCAAATTGCACTTAAAGTTTAATACTTACTTCTACTACCACTATGTAGAAAACAGTAATAATTAATCAAACTACAATTACTTCTAATAACTTTGAAAACAGGATTAACTAACAGACACACTAAACTATGTATTTGAAAGGTTTTTGATATATGAGAAAAGTATCTTTCCTCTTGCAATGAGAATATGATGTGTGGATGATATGAAATAAATATCTATGTTATTGTGCCAAATAGGAGCATAGATGTTCTTTGCCCTTAAAAGAGTACCCCCTCTTCCAAGCATGAAAAGAAAATTGACATATCCTAAGTTTAGTCACTAAATTAAGGCTAGGCTGGGAGGATACCGGCTCTCACATCGGAGCTCCCACTCACCCTTAACCTGAAGGCTAACCTTTGAGTTTAGTTACTAATCTTAGAACCAATTTTGGGATCTCAGCCTGTCACCCTGAAACCTCCAAATTGAAGTCCATCGAAACTCATTTTCCTATTTATTTGCACTCAATTCCCATAAACTACACAATTCATCCATAGAAATTGAATGGATTCTTCATTAATGTTGTAGGACATTAAATCCTTTCAGAATTAATGTTTAACAACATATTTTAATAATTCAATTGGCCAAATAGAAAAGTAAATTAAGTTCAAAATGAAAAACCATCGCAATTTCTTTAATACGTTAAAAGAACATCAAATTCACATCAATCCATCATCACATCTCTATGCAAGAACAAAGACAAAGGAGACTACTCAGAATTCATGAAGAATATACAATAATACATGGATTTTATATATAAAAGAAAAGTTATACAAACCACAAAAGAAAATACAACTTATCTCTTTCTCTTCCCCAATGCAATTCCCTTGAAGTTCCTTTGAATCCTTTTCTCTCTTCTTTACAACACATATATCCCTCTTTAGAATGGAAAGGAAGAAGCAATCTCTCACTTTACTCCTCCTTCACTCCTTATAGAAGAATTCCTCTCAAATTCTCACTTCTACACACTCTTCTCCTAAACCCTAACACTTAACACACACCAAAACCACTACAATACATAAGACATAGACAAGAGAGACCAAGAGACACACTTATTTTCGTCCAAAAACAGTTACTTATAAGTTAGGAATGAAATCCCAAGAGTTTCCATAGGCATCCCTTCAAAAAATTGCCAAAACTCATCGAATTTGAATTCCACCGACTATGGGCGCCGGCGGCGCTCTATCATCAAATTAATTCTAAACTCTCTGGAAAATGGCGCCGGCGGTGCTACAACCTGTTTTCCTCCTTTTTGCTCCTTTTTGCTCCTTTTTGCTCCTTTCTGCTCCGAATTTGTTTCTTTTCGCTTCTTTTCACTCCAATCACCCAAAATCATCATACCGGCAACAAATCTTGAAAAATGCATTTCTTTAAAGTGCAATATCACCAAAAAAATGGGTAAAATTATATAGCAAAAATCGTATATATTTTTGGTGCATCAAAATCCCCCAAACTTAACTATTACTTGTCCTCAAGTAATCCTTTTTACTACATAAAATTTAACTCTACGCAATGTACTTTTCAACTGTAGGATCCTAAAATTTTTCATTCAAAAGAATATATTGTTAAGACTTTTAGAAAGAAATTCAGTAACTCAGGTCAACATTACAAGTATAAGAATATTCAGCAATGAAGTCTAAGGGTTCTAGTCTTCTATTTATTTCAAGATCAACCATAATATGTTACATTAAGAGTGCCTTGAAAGACTATGTGAAAAAGGAGTTCATGCAAATTTCATCAGAATGTAGGCCAATACTTTAAATATAAATTCAGAAATGAAATCAAGTTCTCCCTTTAGGATGACTTAAGTGAAGCCAATTTTTTATTAGGCATCTCCTCAAGCTTCTCCTCATAAATATTTTTCTTTCTTTTTCTTTTCTTTTTCTTCCATCTTTCTTTCTTTTCGGGATTGGTTTTCAATCCTTCTTTTCTTTTCTTTCCTTTTTCTTCTCTTCTTTTTTTTTAATGAGGATTACTATATCTGGATAACATTTAATGATTTTGAACTTCACTCAAACTTGAGACACTTCCTTACTTTATAATTAAGTACAAGCTTTATTATTCATCATAAAGTCACAATCTTTTCTTAACACACAATACTTTAAGTCCCTTAACATTTCAAAAATACAGTTTTCTTTACTTTAAATAGTTAACTATAATTAAATCCTTTCATACCAAATATCTTACCATTATAAAATTAATTTTAATTACTAAAAACTTTCATCCAATCATTCCATAATATTCAATTGAAATAAAAAGTTTTAGTTACCTATAGTAAGGTTCAACTGCCATAAGTTATGCTAATATTTTTGGAAAATATAATAATTGAGAACAAATAAAAGTTAATATTTCACTACCCTCCCCCAAACTTAAATTTTTCAATAAATTTGAAATAGTAGAGAGTAAAAGAAAACTAACATTTTTGTGCTGGGATCTTGAAATCTTCAACAGCTATCTGGTATTAGTCAAAATTTACAACTAGCAGGCATGAAACAATTAGTAACAGTGATATAAATATTTTAAACATTTGCATGGGTAAATAGAAATTAAATTTAAAAATCTAAACATCCAACAAAACACCATAACTACTAATCAAACTATCACAGCACTACACTGTCCAGCTAACAATTTCAATGTTTCAACATAACAGTACACCAACATGGTTACACATCACATGAAAAACAAAAAACTAATACATAACAATAGTACAACACAACACAATAAAAACAACAGAAATAGAAACAAACAATCTACCCATCTCCATCACCGGGATCATCGGCGGGGTCATCGGCGAGGTCGAGTACTATATGGTGTGTAACTGGGGCAAGTAGGAAATATCACATCAGACTCCCCCCTCATAAATCTGACCTGAGCATCATAATAGGCAATATCGAACTCAGCTCTCCTCTGCAGATAATATTCATTCACATCACTCTTGACCTCAAACACATCCATCCTACCATGGAGTCTATCCATACTAGCACTCTGTAATCTCAGTTGCTCCATAATATCAGATAAGGTAGGCGGCTCAGATGTAGATGGAACATCATAACTCGTAGTAGGAATATCAGTACTCCTACTCTCTACTCGGGCTCCCACATGAGACTCGTAAGTACGAATAATAGTCTTTGTAATTGGTCTCAACGGTATAGCCACTTCTTCAGATCTGATAAACTCCACTCCAGACAGAACACACAAGGCATGGACTAAGGCAGGATGCCCTAATCCACGGGTGGTCTCGCCTCTAGCAATAGTCTGAATGTTCTTGTAGACAATAGCTCCAATATCAATCTTTTTCATCTTCTGAATACAATAGTTCAGAATTGCTCTATCCCTTGTAACTTCGCTATGGGGATAAGAAAGTAATAGTCTCGTAGAGATGAACTAATGCCAAATTTTTGATGCGACATTCAATGTGGAAGCAGGGAATTTAATCATATGTTTTTGACTTATCTTCCATTCCCCTCATCCATCTGTCAGAAAAGCAATCACTTCTCTCATATTTTTTCCCTCAAGTATCAAAGTTTTAATATTCACAAACAAATGGTTCCTAAGTTTGATAGAAAGCATTGATACGTTGAGGAGTAAACTCAACCATTTTTCCTCTAACTAACACATACTCAGTCTTAGTCCAGGGCACGTTAGCATAGAACTCTCTAACAACTCCCATAACAGCATTCACAGTAAAATAACAAAATTGTTCCCAGTTCCGTTCTGCAATTAATCTTCTACAGATCCACCAGGACTATAAAAAGCTCGATCCTGGATACACTTCTTATTGTAAAGGTAAGAGTTAAAGTGAAATTGTGCTTTAATATTAACAAATTTTTCTTCATCAAAACCTAATTTCCTCTTCCCTTTACTCAACCTTAGAGCCATGTGAATTTCTAAAATTTGTAAGAAAACTCCAATAAATCTCAAATTCACAATGTAACAAACTCCAAATACTATTCTAAACAAGTAAGACCAAATTTCATCATGGAAATCTCAAAATCTCTTTAAAACTCCAAAAAATCTAACCTAAGCAATGTGAGAGATTTCCATGGTGAAAATAAAAAATTTTAACTTAAAGCGAAGCTCTTACCAAGAGAAGTGTAGATCCGGCCTCAAAAAGCTTTGAAATCACCTCAAATCTGAGATCTAGCAAGCCCTAGGTCTTCAAAATTGCAAAAATGGAGGAGGAAGACGAAAACAATGGAAAAATTTGCGGGTCCCAGGGTGGTAAAAATCATGAAATCGAGGTTTTTCGGCCTTTTACTGTGTTTGGGCGCTGGTGGTGCTCGATAGGGCGCCGGCGGTGCTCTATTTAAAAGAAATTGCCAAACTCTCTGGATTTGGGGACCGGCGGCGCCAGTCCAAAATTTTTCTCGGTCCGAAATTTTCTTCATAATTTCGATCGTTTTGACTTCCACAATGATGTTTAACACTTCAATAAGCATCTACTTGATCTCAAGCAATAATTAACATAATTCTTTACACAAACAATACACAACAAACTTTTATATATAAAATCCAAGTTATAACATAAACACCAAATATGTTCATTCAAACCAAACCAATAACTCTAAGATGTTTAGTGTTGCAAGTACGCTACGATAGGCAAACACTAAAATCTAAGCACACAATGAAAGTAAGCATATCAAAATCCAAATTCAAATTACAAAGCAAAGTAAATACTACACACACTAAGCATAATTAAGCAAAGTAAACTAAACACATGACAAGCATAAGTAGAATCCAATAATTACTCCACATCGGTTTCAGAACTATCCTCTCTTCTAATGTCTCCAATTGATTGCTGATGCACGAACAAATTATAGAATGGATGAAATGGAAATTCGTCATATGAATCCTCAGCAATCACCGCATTCTTCTTCATCAGATTAATAAAGCCCATCTCAATTCGACCAGTGTGATCAAATTGTTCCTTCATTCTCCAATCTATATGATCAAATAAATCAGAAATTTTATTGATTGCATTCATAATGTTTTGTACCTCTTTCTCCAACTGTTTGATCTTCTTCAATATCATTCTGGAACTTTCAGGAAAATAGGGTTGAATCGGTTGTGAAGTCTGTGTTGGTTGATCAGCAAGCAAATTCATATCATCTTCATCTCCCACAGTTTGGTAGTCATAAGGATTAGTTAGATCAATAGGCCTCCATGGAAGAAGAACCTTTTCCCAACTTTCATATGGAACTTGTGATTGACTACATAACAGAAATATGGTGCACGGGTGTCTAAGCCCATATTTAGATCCATGAACAATTAATCCCAAAACTGATTTCACAATTATATTACCAATGTCAATCAGCCTCCCAGTTTGAATACAGAAATTCAAAATGGCACTTTCCTTGGTTACCTTGCTAAGCTTCAATGTTGGAAAAAACTTTGTCGAAATAAAGTAGTGCCACTTCTTTGACACTGGATTTAGAGATGCAGATGGGAATCTAATATATCCATTTTCTCTAATTTCCCAATCCTCATACTCATCTGTCAAATAACGATACACATCATTCGTATTATCACTCGTGGCACTGAAATTAGAATAATGGCAAATATGTACATTCTCGATCATAAAGAGATCGTTAATTCTTGCAGAAGTGAATTGCACGAACCTACCTCACACAAATATGAACCCTTGGTTGATCCCGTGAAGATTTGCATAGAATTCTTTCATGACAGGAACAACTATGGCAGTGGTAGTGTAGCAAAGCACTTCCCAACGTCTCTCCTTAATTATCTCATCAGTTCTAGTAGTAGGATTATCCATACCTAGATTTATGAAGCCCCTTTCCTTGATAATCCTCCTCTTCATCATCACTTTGTTAAACAAACGTTGCGCCTCAAAACTTATGAACTTCCTTCAGTTAAAAATGCCAGATCGAGGGGTTTTTATAGAGTAGGAATCCATGGGATGCGAATTGGGAATGGTTGTTTTCATTTTTCTGGAGTTAGGAAGTCTAAAATGGAGTTTAGGGAGTTATAAGGACGAAGATCTCACTCAAAACCGCTAAAACTTGCATTTTGAAACTTTAAAAACCGTCAACAAGTTTTGGGCGTCGGTAGCGCTCGATAGGGCACTGGCGGTGCTCAAACCTGTAAGTTCAGTATTACTCTGTGATAGGGCATCGGCGGCGCCCATTCTAGCACCGGCGGCGCTAGTGGTCAAAAATTTCACCAAACTTTGTTTGGCCCAAAATATTTCAATATCTCAATTCAATCCACTATTTATCAATTTTAAAAGTATTTAGGAGTAATTCGGATTCAAAAATAACTATCTAAAAAGTACAACTACAACAAACAAGCAAACACACCACACAAATACATATGGGTTGCCTCCCATAAAGCGCTTGGTTTAACGTTGTCAGTCCGACAAACCATTCAGTTAATCGAGATGAATCAGCATTAAATCCTCTTTGAAGTTAAGTTGAAACCCGTCAAAGTAAGGCTTTAATCGATGCCCATTAACTTTGAAAATCTTTCCAGTATCAGGATCTTTAATATCAACAGCTCCAAAAGAATGAACTTTTACAACTATAAAAGGTCTTAACTATCTAGACTTGAGCTTTCCGGGAAATAACTTCAATCTTGTGTTGTATAACAAAACTTTTTGTCCAAATTCCAATTTCTTTCTCAATATTTTCCGATCATGCCAGAATTTCATTTTCTCTTTATAGATCCTATCATTGTAATAAGAGGCATTTCTAATCTTTTCTAATTCATTCAATTGCATAAATCTTTTTTCTCCAGCATTTTTCAAATTAAAATTCAACTCTTTTATCGCCCAATATGCTTTATGCTCCAATTCAACTGGTAAATGGCAAGTCTTACTAAACACTAATCTATAAGGAGATATTCCAATAGGGGTTTTAAAAGCAGTCCTATAAGCCCATAAAGAAGTATCTAATCGAGCAGACCAATCTAATTTATGATTATCCATAGTTTTCTCCAAAATTCTTTTAATTTCACGATTAGACACTTCTGCTAAACCACTAGTCTGGGGATAATAAGAAGTAGATATTCTATGAATAATATTGTATTTTTCAATCAATCTCTTAATTTGATTATTCCTGAAATGGGATCCACCATCAGTTACGATCACTCTCGGCATTCCATGTCTTATAAATATATTTTTCTTTAAAAATTTTGAAACACTCCGAGCATCACATCTAGGTAAAGCAATAGCTTCAATCCATTTCGAGACATAATCAACTACAACCAATATATATAAATTTTCAAATGAAGGAGTAAATGGTTCTATAAAATTTAATCCCCATGAATAAAAAATTTCAACTTCCAAATTATAATTTAGAGGCATCTCATTTCTTTTAGAGATATTACCTACTCTCTGACATCGATCACATGATTTAATATATCTATAAACATCTCTAAAAAGAGCAGGCCAATAACATCCAGATTGTAAAATCTTAAAAGCAGTTTTATCAGCACCAACATGACCTCCAAATTCAGAATCAAGACATCGTTGAATAATCAAATTTGTTTCTTCTTGTGGCACACATTTCCTAATAATCAGATCCTTACATTGTTTATTTAGATAGGGCTCATCCCAAAAATAAAATCTTGCATCATATTTAAATTTCTTTTGTTGTTGCCTTGTTAAATCAGATGGTACAATATCACTTACAATATAATTCACAATATCAACATACCAAGTCAAATTGCTTCCCATAATAGTATAATGTTGCTCATTAGGGAAAATTTCTGTAACATCCTTCTCAAATTCAGATAATTTATCATACTCTAATCTTGAAAAATGATCAGCTATCTGGTTATCACCTCCCTTCCTATCAACTATTATAAAATCAAATTCTTGCAGAAGAAGTATCCATCTAATTAGTCTAGGTTTCGCATCCTTCTTTTGCATTAAATATTTGATAGTCAAATGGTCAGTATGCATAATACTTTTAACTCCAATTAAATAAGGTCTAAATTTTTCAAAAGCAAATACTATAGCTAATAACTCTCTTTCAGTTGTGGTATAATTAATTGGAGCCTCATTAAGAGTTTTACTATCATAGTAAATAACTTTGAAAACTTTATCATGTCTTTGCCCCAATGCTACTCTGATAGCATAATCACTCGCATCACACATAAGTTCAAATCGTTTCTCCCAATCTGGTGAAACAATTGTAGGGGCAGTGATTAATTTCTCTTTCAATAATTCGGAAACACTCAAGCATTCATCACTAAAATCAAATTTTCTATCATTTTCTAAAAGTCGGCACAAAGGTTTGGTAATTTTAGAAAAATCTTTAATATATCACCTGTAAAATCCAGCGTGTCCTAAGAAATCCCTCACCTCTCTCACAATAGTGGGTGGCGACAATCTCTCAATCACTCTAATTTTAGCATGATCGACCTCAATACCATGTACAGAAATTTTATACCCAAGCACAATTCCTCCTGCAAAAGAATTCAACCATATGTTAGCCTTATCCCTAAGTGAGAATGGAAAAAGCCTAAGCCTAATAGCATCATCAGAAACACCATCATATTTAAATGTAACACATAATTTTAGAAAATTGGCAAGATGTAAATTTAGATCTTCAGTTAGTGATCCCCAAAGTGATTATTATACACAATTTGGATAATAGCAGGTTTAAGTTCAAATGAATTAGCAGCTACAACAGAATTTTGAATACTACCATGAATTTCATCCACTGTAGGGTTTGCATAATCTCTTAAAGGTCTTAATTCATGAAGAATTTTAGCATTTTGATTAATTTAAATTGCCATTTCTTGAAAATTTTGATTTTTTTTGGAATTTTTAAGTTTTTTTAATTTTTCTAATAATTCTTTCTAATTCAGAATCATAGGGCACAAGTCCTTCTGAACCTGAACTTCGCATAAACTATTATAACACAATAACAAAAACAATAATAAAATAAAATAAAACAAACAATAACAAATAAGGTATAAATAAGACTTTCTAAAAATTAAATTTTTTTTTCTAATTTAATTTATGTTTTAAATTCAAATCCAAAGAAAATTTTATTTTTCTTTCGATTCCCGGCAATGGCTGCCAAAAACTTGATCCTGATTCTCTTTATTTCCTTATGAAAAATGATAAAATTTTATTCTTTTGGTAATCCAATTAGATTTATATTTTTTATATAAAATATTTTTTTACAACAATGCCAAAAATTTGATTCTGATGTAAATCAGAATAAAACAATAATATTTTAGTTTAGAGATTCTACGCAATTATACGTATTGTTATTAAGTAATATGGACCTTCTGATTATGCCCCAAAATATCAATCCCACGGGATAAAATTATGGATATTGAAAAAATAAAAAGGTTTTTAGAACACAAATTCTATTTAAAAAAAGAAACTTAAACAATTTCAGGTAACAACAAACTTTTAAAATATGATTCTTTTTGGTATTTTCTTAAATTATAAGATAAATGAAACAATTATCTAACTATAGCAAGATTTTTGTAACATTTAAAGAAGTATAAATGAAGATAACTTTTTCTTTATCACGAATTTATAAAAAGTAAAGGATTTCTGTTGTGGAAGTAATCAAAATGTGTTGTGCCAAATAGGAGCAATTTTATTCCTTACCCTTACTAGAGATGCTATAAAGAACATCAACTAGTTTAAAGTTTGAATAGTTCTCAAGATGGGTTAGGTAGGGAAGATACTAGCTCTCACTCTAGAGTTCCCTCATTTCCCTCCATCTGGGGGCTAACTCTCACATCAAAACCTAAAACACTAAACCAAATTAGGGGCTCTAGTCTGTCACCCTAAAGTTTCTTATTCTACACCCATCAAAGTATTTCCCTATTTATTTGCACAAGATTATATGAAATACTTTCTCATCCAAACAATCCCATGTGATTTCTACCTATTGTTGATTGAGACAATACCTACTAGGATCTTACATGTTCTCACAACAAATGTTAACATCATGATTGGCCAAATCAAGAAGTAAATGAAGTGCAAGGATTGAATCTACACAACTTCTTTCAACATTAAAAATCAATACTCACGCAACTTTCATCCAACACTTAATTACTTTTCATTTTAAGGAAAAAGATAAAGAAGACTACTCAAAATTCATGAAGAAAACACAACCACAAATAGTTTTAAAAGTTGAAACTATGTAGAAATCAGAAGAAGTCTAAATTAAAACCAAATGAAGTACAAAGATAAAAACTTATCTCAAGTTCCCCTCCACCAAACTCTTAAAGTTCCTTTAAATCTCTTCCTTTATCTTATAAGCATCCCTTGGACTAGTTGTCCAACCCAAGAGGGTTTAAATATCTCTAAACAATAGAATTTTATTTAAACTACTCTCTATAAACTCTAACTTTCCTCTCTAAAAGAACTCAACACACCCACTCTCTCTCTCTCTCACCCACACACACATTTTACACACTTTAAGTCCTTCTTTTATACTTTCTTCAAAAGGTGCATTGGTGTCTCTTCAAAATGTGTCCATATTCAATGAATCTAGCCAAGAGATGCATCCTTTCAAGCCCATGATTAGTTACTTACGTTTGTACTAAAGGATGCCTCAAGCTCCTCTTCAAAATTCACTAAAAGTTCTTTAAAATTTTAAAGTTGTCTGGTGCTTAAGTGCAGGGTCTCTGGCACTTAGGCACAACTCTCTTTGTCTGCTGGTGCTTAGGCTTCATAGTTCATTTTAACACCTTCTTCATTTTTGCTCCAAATTTAAACATTTTTCACTCATTTTGATATATTTGGTCCATTTAAGTGTATCTGAAAGAAAAACACACAAAAATCTTCCATTAAAGTGCAATATCATAAAAAAATAGTTATAAAAATGTGCATAAAAATATTATATATTTTAGGTATATCAGGTACCAACTCTGAAATGAGAACTGAAACTTAGGTACCAACCTCAAAATAAGAATCAAAATTTAGGTACCAACCTAAAAAAAAAAGGAATCAGATTTTGGGTACTGACCCTGAGATGGGAACTAGAATTTATGTACCAACCCCGGAAAGGAAGGAAATCATAATTTAGGTACTGAGCCCAAGATGGGAATTGAAATTTAGGTACCAACCCCGGAAAGGAAGGGAATTTGAATTTAGGTGCTGACTCTGAGATGGAAATTGGAATTTTGGTACCATCCCTAGAAAGGAAGGGAATCATAATTTAGGTACTGGCCCCAAGATGGCAAATGAAATTTAGTTAGAAACCCCATAAAGGAAGGGATACAGAATTTAGGTATTGAACCCGAGATGAGAATTGGAATTTAGGTAACAACCCTGAAAAGGAAGGGAATTAGAATTTTCATACTGAACTCGAGATGATAATTAGAATTTAGGAATCATCTCTAGAAAGGAAGGGAATTAGAGTTTAGGTACTGACTCCGAAATGCGAATTAGAATTTAGGTACAACCCCAAAATTTCACAAGCGTGGAAAACTTGTGCAATGGATTACAGAAACTTTTGGAATTTGAAAGAATCGTACCTTGCACCGACCTTGGAATTTTATGGAGATCGAAAACTTGTGGATATAATGTGGAAACTTATGGAATTTGAAGGAATCAGATGACCTTACACCGACCCTGGAATTTCATGGAGATGGAAAACTTGTGGATAGAATGAAGAAACTTTTGGATTTTGAAGGAATCGGACGACCTTGCACCGACCCAAAATTTCATGGAGATGGAATACTATGGATAGAATGTAGAAACTTGTGGAATATGAAGGAATCAAATGACCTTGCACATACCATGGAATTTCATGGAGATGGAAAACTTCTAGATAAGATGCAGAAACTTGTGGAATTTAAAGGAATCAAATGAGCTTACACAAACCATAGAAGTTCATGGAGATGAAAAACTTGTGGATAGGATATGTAAACTTGTGAAATTTGATTACATTGGGAAGGAAAGCTCAAGGACTCACACCCAACCCAAGAGGTAGCAGAGGGGAATCAAAATTTAGGTATTGATCCCGAGATTTGATTTGAAGGAACGCGTGCTTGTGAGAAGTGGTACAATTGATGGAACTTGCATAGATAGATAATGGAGAATCTGACAAAATTGTTGAGATTCATGAAGATTTAGAAATTTTAGAATTCATGGAGACTTGATTAAGGAGAGTACAGAATTTTGATTTCATTTGTTTTTTTTTTTTATTTTGTTTACCATTTTCATCATTTTTTGTCATTCTTAGGAATTTTACTACTTTGATTTTCTTTCTTTCATTTGTTTTAGATCTTCTTGACTTTGTAAATTTCATTTATATTTTCTCACTTTCTGTTTTAACCTTTATATATTTTTTTTTTGTTTCATCCTTTGTTCGTTGTAATTTGGGACCAACACATGGTCCTACGGCTTTCTATAAATTGCACAAATGTGGAAATTCAAGAGTGTGTGCCGAAACCAAAAGAAATAATCTTCATTGATTTCATTTTGAAATGTAGTACAACTAATCATGTGCTGAAGTCACTAAAAACAAAATCACTAGTACATTCATGTAGAACAGTAATCTGCTACGTCATGACATCCCTGCTCTGGTGCAGTGCAAAAAGTAATAAACATATGCCTGTCCTTTGAGGTCACTTGGTGGTCAAGCTAACCTCCTAAGCCATGCTCCAGAATGAAAGTCCCCTCACTCATATTTAGAGATACAAATTTTTCATAGCTCGATCAGACGTAATCTCTCCAAGTATGGATCGGGCAGGTACCCATACGACATCTTTCTTTCATCTATCTTTCTCAGAGTCACGAAGACTCTCCTTCAAGGAACTCTCAAAATCCAATGCTTCGTCAGGTCTGCTCCATTTCCCTTGAGTATAAGTACTGATCCAATTGGCAACAGGATCTCAACAGGTTTGGTGGCATCCGAAGTTGTGGGATCCCGGCTTGTCGCCGGCCTGTCGCCGCCGAGATTCTCTCATGTCGATGTGAGTTGTGAAATGTCAATGTCATTGTTTGAGAGAATCGTCACTCTTTTTATCTATCATATCAACCTAGTCTTTAAGAGATCTTATTTCTTTGGATCATCCAACAGAGTCGCCAGAAAACTGTCGGCCATTAAAAATTTCCATTTCTTCTTTCTTTTCTTTTGATGTGGTGAGAGATTTGAAATTTTTGAAAAGTTTTAGAATATAGTTTTATAAAATATAAATTTGATTTAATTTAATATATATATGGATTTTGAAAATAATATTTTAATTTTGAAGGAAGCGAAATCAAACCGATCTCATATAAATAATATTTTAAATAATCAAGCATTTCACCACAAGACATGTATTTATCCCAAAGAATAAATACATTGCTTGAGGTGAGGCTTGATCAAATAAACTAAAGAATTTATGACATCCGTTTAGTCTGCGAACCATTGCTGACCGACAATTTTCCCTATCTAATATGAAGGAATTAGATAGAGTTTATATTAATATGGGGTCTTTAAGTTTAGTATAAGGGCAAGCCCCTATAGATAATTACATCTTAGATAACCGAGGTCACCTAAGCAAACTCTTGACATAGATCAGGAAATATTTATATCCATGACCTCCAAAGGTAAGGTTTTCCAAGAAAATGTGATAATCGGAAATTCAATAGGTGAATGACTCAAGTTTTAGAACATTTCATTTTGTCAGAATCCAAAGAAGAGAATGCTAGAGGAAGGACATGGATTCAAGGAAAATCTTGATGTCTTCCCAAACTATCCTATGGTTTGGCTTTGATTTAGGATATTTATTTGGTGTTTCATTCTGTTAATTTTATTATTTAGGACTTACATTCACTTGATATCGGTCATGTGAATGTCCTGAAAGATAGGCGGGTTTATGTCATACCTGATAATAACCTTAGAAAACTAAAACGAGTTAGGGCATATGTTGCACAATATGGTTGTACAAGGGCCTAAAGAAAAGGTGAGGATTTATGATACACTAGGCATACTACCTTGAAGTCTTATGTCTTGTTATTTTAATTTCTAAGGAATTATTTTGCTAATGTAGACAAGTTTTGCTGTTGAAGATGGCTGTGCTTCCCACTATACATGCTCCAAGCTCCTCGTCGTAGCAGGTTTAGTTTAAATAAGTGGCAATTGAAAAGAGAAATGAGATGTCATGTTTTGGAAATATTTGAAATTGAGATGTCTTAATATTTTGTTAGGGGAACATTAAAGTTAATTACAGCAACACCGGTTAAGATCTCACGGTTCCATCATCCCGACATCGCTATTTTCATCGAATTCACTTAGTCCAAATGAATTTACTAAACTCAACTTAATGAGTTCCATACTTTCATTTAGAACGTGGGAAATCCCGTTAGCAACACGTGGGTTACCTCCTCTGTGGGATTCCCGATCATCCAATGAGACATTTTAATTTAGTTGCAATTGTGATCTTTGTTTTATTTGTGATTAAATTTTGAGTTATTTTATATTTTGAATGTTGTGGCGGTGAATTTTATATTATTTTGATTTTAAAATTTTTTCTTAGTTTTATGGCTATCCTAAAAGGTTTCAGTTTTCATGCAGGTGACATTGTTGTTTAGCATGTAAATTTGCAAGGAAAGAAAGTGCAGTAAGGTGCAGGTAAGTAAATTGCAATAAAGTAAAAGCATACATGGTAGGTCTTCTCGTTATCTCCACCTGAAACTTTAGTATTCTTGCAATAAATATTTATATTTTGCAGGGAAGTAAAACCCTATGGATAGGTTCGTCACAGGTCTACTAAACTCTATGTCATAACCCGGTGAATCTTATTCATTTATTTGAGAGATATTTTTCATTTAATAAATATGATAGGTGCAGTAGTCCTAAGAGGTATCCAGAAGACTTGTGAAAAGGATCCAGGAGAGACTCAAATATTTCACAATACTTTTGAACTTTCTTGAGGTCCTTTTGGACTTATCATAGTTATTAAATGTTTTATCTGTTTCATACCCTTATGCTCAGTGAGCCAAAGTTTTAGTCATCCCTAAAGGCGGGATAGTTATCATTTAGTACTTAGGAATTATGTGAGTGGGTCTTTAGAGGCAAACTTAACTTATGGAGGAATTTATCAAATTTTGATGGACTTCTAATGTTTCAAAAGGTAGTTTAGGATTAATTATGTTTTCTTTTCTAATTCTTAACAGTTAATTTCTTTAATTAAGTCTAGCACATTATTAAGCCCTTAAGATTTTAGTAGGTATTTTTATGTTTTTTTTTTTTAAAATTAAATGACCTTCATGATTGTGATTCTTATCAAAATATTGTATTAGCATTTAAACATCAAATGAAGTGGTATTAAATTAATGGAATATTAACTTCCAAAATCAACCCCTAACTTTAAGACTCTTTTTAATTTGATTTTCTTCCAAATTATGATAATTAAGGAAATTTAAATATTTATTTTTGATGTGAAAAAATTACAATGGGTTTCTACCATTTATCCCTTGATATTTCAATCATTCAACGAAATAATTAAGGTCATTTATTGCCCTTTTCCCATTTTGATTAAGACTAAATATAGATTAAGGCTAATTTTTTTTAAATTACAATATTAGCCCTAAAGGGCTTTATCACTTCATAATTCATTAAATTTAGCTCAAATAACTTTAAAATTTTTATGTAACCCCACTTATGGGTAAATTAAAGCATTAGAGGAGAAAATATGATTCTTAAAATTTCAATTTAATTTATATATTTATTTTAATGCAAAAATAGGGGTTTTCAATGAAAATTCAATAACTTGTCCAAAACAAAGAATATATCTTTAAAATTTTATTGGAGGTAGAACTAGAATAGAGGACCACGTGGACCAAATTTCATGATATTTTGAGTTTTAATTTAATTATTAGTATTATTTTAAATTCTGGAGTTTTAATTAATTATAAAATATTTTAAAAGTTAGAAATTCAATTTTATAATTTTCTTAAGTCTCTCTGAGGTACGAGAACCCAGAGAAGCAAATTTTATATTTTTATGATTTTTATTTTAATTATTAGAATTATTTTAGTGGGAAATTAAGGAAATTCATTTTTAGCCTTTTAAAAATTAATTTAAGCCTTTAAAAATTGATATTTTAACTTTGAAGCTTAAGAGAATTATGTGGATGGTTCCCAAGTGATTTGGAAACCAAATGTGACAATTTGGTGATTTTTAATATTTTTTAGATTTTTATTATTATTTAATTATTTAAATAATTAAAATATGATAAAAAATGAAAGTTTTATTAAAATCCTAATTTTATTTTTAAAAAATCCTCTAATTACAGAGAACTCCCAAAACCAAATTTACAATTTTTTGAGTTGTATTTTAATTATTATAATAAGTTTAATGTTCAAAATTATTATATCATTTAGGAAATTCATTTAGGTGACTAAATGAACTCCAAATACCATGAAATTTTTTTGGGGAGTTCTCTAACCTTTAAAGTATAGTAGAGAATTATTCTTCAGTGATTTTAATTTTTATTTATTCCAATTTATTTTTCTATAGGTTTTAGGTCTTAACTAACATAAGTGTTATACTTAATGATTTAAACCAATTTTCTATTTTTCCAAAGGTCCACTATTCATAAAGAACCTACCAAAATTTACTTTGCATTTTTCTGATCATTATTTCAATTATTATAATTATTACACCAAAACAGATATAATAACTTGAAAAATAGAGATCTCCTCACAGAGATCTCCCCTGACCTTAGAAAAATCAAGGAAGGTCCCTTATAATAGATAGAACAAGATCACCAAAGCTCAAACCATGGTGAAATGGCTACCTTAATGGAGAATTAAAAGATTCAAATTAGTATTTAATCTATTTAAAATAAAATATTCTTCAAATAAATTTCAAACCAATTCCACATTATTCTCCTCTGTTCACTGAGTAAGAGAGTGTTTTTCTTTTATTTTTATGATTTTTCTACACCAAGTTATGGATTTTTAAAGTTCTGGTAATTTAATTAATTAAAAAATCCCCTATTTTCTCACTTAAACACGCGGCGCTGACTGGATCCTCGGCAGCTTCGAAAGACCACAAGACGCCCTCCTATTCAACGCTGCCATCTGACTGGATGTCCACGCATCCGAGCTTTATGTATTTGATCTCCATCTAACTCCATCCCGGTCATCCAAACATTACACACGCAATCGAACGGTGCTCCTTCATTGTCTTCTACTGGTTCATCCCGAGAGCCATCCACCTTCTAGACCTAAGATCTCCCTCGATACTTAACCAAATCACTTGGGGTTTGTTTCTAAATCTTCATCTAGCCTAGCGAAGCTATCCATACGGCTTATACGGTATGAGATACAGTATACACATGTAGGGGACGAAGAAAAGCTTGAGAGGAAAAGTGAGCTCAATACCTTTGTTTTAGAGGGGAGGCCTCAATCAGATGGTTGTGGCAGCTTTGATTGGTCTAAACGAACCTCCAGATGGAGCCTCTTGCCCTGGTGAATTGTCTAGACCCAAGTTCGACCAAGCCTGATTTCAGGTGTTGATCAAAGTCTGGTGCAGAGGGCTTCTGTGATGGGGCTTTGATGAGGGATCTTCTTCTTTCACTGCTGTGAAGGTGTGGGTGCAACTAATTGAACTTTGGTGCACTATGGACCTGTGGTGAAATGTGTCCTAGTTTTCTGCCAAGTTTGAACTTTGAAATTGAGCCACAACAGTGGGAATCAGAGGGGAAAGTGGTTGGAATGATCTTAGTGAGGTCTGGAGAGGCTCTGGTGAAGTTTTGGCAGAGTTTTGTAAGGAAATTTCCAGCACCTTGATTTTGCCGTGAGGGATGGTTTTTATAGCCCTGTCCAATTGGCTGAGCTCAGGGCTTGGCTTTGGGTGTATTCAGCTGCTTAGGTGGAGGGCAGATCAGCACCAATGGCCAATCAGAGCTGGATAGCTTGGGAGGTGAATTTGGGTTCAATTGGAGAGGGGGTGGCTCTCGGTTTTGGCATTTTCAGGCCACTAGGCTGGCCGACCAAGTCAGGAGAGGGGGCCAGTGGTTAGTTGGTCAGGTGGGCAGGCCATCAAGTGCCATGAGTTTAAATGGTGAAGGGATTATTGCAAATATCTCTTGATTTAGTCATTTAAAGAAGTAGATCCCCTAATTTGAGGTACCTTTGCTCCATGGCTCAAGTAGAGTGGGCTAGGTGGGTCTATGGTGGTTCTTGATGGTTGTTGTGGACCTAGGTTGGTCACATTTGGGATGATTTGGTCACATTGGGCTATAGGTTCAATTTAGGTCATTTTGGTTCAAGTTGGGCTAGCTTGGGTTTGAGCATGGTTTCGACCCAAATGATAGTTCAGAATGGTGTGTATGATTGTCATTAAGTGTTTAGAAGAGGTTTGGAGTGGTGTTGAATTGATTTGGTAGGTCAATTTGGCTTGGTTTGGTGTTTTGGTCAATTTTGGGCAAGTTGGCTAAATTTGAGTTTAGGTTGGGCTAGAGTGGGGTTTAGGCCCAATTGAAGGTTCCAAATGGTTTAGGGGAATGTCATGAAGAGTTCCCAACATTAATTGGGAGGAGATTTGAGGTTTAGGGGAATCAATTTGGTGAGATTTGGTCATGTGTTCAATTTGGGTTAAAATTGGCTAAGCTTGTTTCAAGTGGATTTGAATGGGGCTAAGATCTAAATAGGGGTCAATTGAATGTTTCAGGTGGTTCAAAGGAGTGTTAGGAAGGGTTTAGGATGGAAATTTGTGGGAATTGGTTGACATTGAGTCAATTTGGGGATTTTGGGTCACTTAAGCAAAATTAGGGATTTTGGGTTTGGATTAAACTAGACTCAAATGGGGGTTAATTTGAGCTTGGGTTTAGTTTAGATTGGTATTAGGGATGTTGAAATTTGGTTCGGAATAAAAATTGGGCAAGATTGGGGTCAATTGGTTCAAGATTGGGTTTGATTTAGGCACTTTTGGGTTAAATGGGTCAAATGGGGGCTTTTGGTTAAATTGGGCTAAATTGACCAAATTGGGCCATGTGGTAGTTGAGCGAAATGAAATTAGCAATATTTTGGAGGTTTTGAGAATTTATGAGAATTTTTTGAATTTTTGGCTAAAAGGGGCATTTTGGTCATTTTGGGGTTTTTTTTGGAAAATTTGGTAATTTTGGGTGATTTTGGATAATTTGAGTGGTAGGAAGTTTTTGGAATGATTTTTGAAGAAAAAATGGGTAATTTGGGTGATTTCGGAAATTTTTGGGGATTTTAGGGCTTTGGGGGCATTTTGGGTATTTAGGGTATTTTGGGGCAAATGGGTTAGAAATTTGAAATCTTTGAGAAAATTGGAATTGGTTGAAAGTGGGTGATATGACATTGTTTTGGTTGAGTCATGGACCAAGGGTCACCCTCATTTGGTTTTTTATGTGTTGGTACTAGCCAAACCCTAGCCTAAGGTTAATGGCTTGGGAAAACCACTTACGTGAGTTTCCAAAGAGTTAAGGGATCAAAGGTGATGTGCTTTGTTTAGGGTTGTGAGGGTGTAGTGTAAGTGTGGTGTAAACTCCAGACCTCTGATACACCTAAAATATATAATATTTTTATGCACTTTTTATACCTATTTTTGATGATATTGCACTTTAATGGAAGGTATTTTGTGTTTTTCTTGCAGGTATGATGAAAATAATTAATTATGATGAAAGGAGTGAAAAAGGACTAAATCTCGAGCAAAATTATGAAGTTTGAGAAATTTGGCATCTGGCTCCTAAGCACCAAGGTGCCGGCGCTTAAGTGCCATAGTTAAAAATTGAATTTAAATGAATTTTGGCGCCATTTTCAAGGGGTGTTTGAAGCAACTTTTGGTGGTGACTTCCTTAACTTTCTTTGGGCGGCAAATTTGATTGAAGGGATGCATCTTTTGCTAGATACATTGAATATGGACATGATTTGAAAAGACACCAAGGCACCTTTTGGAAAATTATAAAAATGAAGCCTCATAATTTGCAAGTGTGTTGAAAGGGTTATTATTTTGTGTGTGCTATTAGAGTGGTTATTAGAGTGTGCTAAGTTTTGAGTTCTTCGTTTCTATAGTAGAGAGTAGAGAGTAAGAAAGGAAAAAGGGTTGATGTGAAGCCTTCTTCTCACTAATTTTCTTTTATCCTTATATCTAGTTTTTATTGAAGTTTAAAGTCTTTATTAGAGTCACCAGAGTTGGGCGCCAACCTCTGTAGAGATTTATTTTGAAAAGCAAAATTCCAAAGGAACTTCCAGATTCTGGTGGAGAGGATTTTCATATAAGTATTTATTTTTGTTTTTACATTTCGTTTTTAAGTAAGATTGTTGTGTTTTCGTTATGGTTTATGCTTTCATATCAAGTTTTGTTTGTGTTTTCTTCATGAAATCTGAGTAGTTTAGTTTATATTTTTCTTTCTTAGATGATGAAGTAATTAAATTATGTAAGTATGTTGTGGAAAGTATAAGTGTTTAATGCTGGAATAAATTGTGATGATTCAATTCCTTGAACTTAATTTACTTCTTGATTTGGCCAATTAAGATGTTAAAATTTTCTGTGAGACTATGTAAGATGCAATGCGATATTGTCTCAAACAACAATTGGAAAGAATCACATGCAATTATATGGGTGAGAATTGTAGTACATATGATTGAATGCAAATATATATGGAGATATGCTTTATTGGGGAGTAAAATTAGAGGACTTTAGAGTGACAGGCTGAAGCCCCCTAATTTGGTTTGTTATTTTAAATTTTTTTATGAGATGTTAGCCCCAAGGTGGAGGGAATAGAGGGAACTCTAGAGTGAGAGCTGGTATCTTCCCTGCCTAACCCACCTACAAAATTTCAAAATTTCAAATCAACCAATCTTCTTTATAGAACCAAGTAAGGGTAAAGAATATAATTGCTCATATATGGCACAATACATTTAAATACTTCCACAATGTAAAATTCCATAATTATTACTGATTCATTGAAGAAGGGAAAAGATATTTGATTCTTATAACTTTTATATCATGTTTAAAGCATTTATAATTTTATTTTCTGCTTAACTTTTTATTAAAAATATTAAAAACAACTTTTTAAAATTTAAACCTTAAAACATACTTACAAAAATCAATTAAAAAAATAAAAAGTTAATTTTCTTATTTCTTTAAACTTTTAAACATTTCCCTGTGGGTTCGATATCTCGGGGCTTAATGAGATAGTCATATATTACTTGATAAACGATACGTATACTTGCGTAGAATGCAATATTATAAATCATAAATTTAATATCTAAATTGTAAGAATAAATATTCGAGTATTAAGTTTTTGGCGCCGTTGCCGGATAAACTAATTAAAATTTCATTTAAAAGAAAATTAAGAGAAATAAGAATTTTTTACTTTTATTTGTTTTTGTTAGTGTGTTTTGTTTTATTTTATTTAACATTGTATGCGTAGTTCAGGGTTTGAGGGACTTGTGACTTACAATTCTGAATTAGAAAGAACAATCAAAAAAATCAAAAAAATTAACAATTTTGAAAAAGATAAAAACATTTAAGAAATGACAAATTATCAAAATCAAAATATTGACATCCGTCAAGAATTTAGACCTTTAAGAGAATATGCTAACCCTACAAGGGATAAACTTCATGGAAGTAATCAACACCCTGTTGTAGCTGCTAATTCCTTTGAGCTTAAACCTACAATTATCCAAATGGTGTCTAATAATCAGTTTGGGGGAGCACCGACTGAAGATCCTAATTTACATCTTGCAACTTTCTAGAGTTGTGTGCTACTTTTAAATATGATGGTGTTTCGAATGATGCTATTAGACTTAGAATTTTTCCTTTCTCACTAAGGGATAAAGCTAAGATATGGTTAAATTCGTTAGCACCTGGATCTAACAAAACTTGGGGTGACTTAGCACAAAAATTCCTTGCTAAATATTTTACACCATCAAAGAATGCGAAGCTTAGAAATGATATCACATCTTTTTGTCAGTTTAAAGTTAAATCTATATGTGAAGCATGGGAACGATTTAAAGATTTCCTCAGGAAATGTCTGCATCATTTGATACCAGATTGGTTAATAATTCATAACTTTTATAATGGATTAGTTGGATCTCTTAGATCTATTATCGATCTTCTTTGCGAAGGATCAACGATGTCTAAACGAGTTCATCGATGCTTATGCTTTGATAGAAGAAATGGCTACTAATAATTTTCAATGGCCTTCTAAAAGGTTAGATCCTAAAAAAGTAGCCAATATTCATGAAAATGATGTTTTTGCAATGTTAGCAAATCAAGTTGCTACAATTTCAAGGAAGATAGACCAATTTGGGATGAATTTTTCTCAGCCAATTACAATGATTAAAGAAAATTCATTAAATCAAATGGTGATTCTCATACTTCTCCAGAAACTTTGAATGCTATAAGTAAGCCTAATAACCCTTATTCTAATTATTATAACCCAAGTTGAAAGAATCATCCAAAATTTAATTGGAATAGCAATAATCAGGGTGGTATTAATCAACAATGGGGGAACAACCAAGTAAACCCATTGGGGAACTGGAACAACCAAGCAAATAATAATTATAGACCAACCTATCCTCCAGGTTGTAACAATGCTTCACAATTTAAGGAGAAGAAATTGTCTATTGAAGAAGTTGTGTTACAAATGGGAAATTAGTTGCAAAGTCAAGGAGCTACAATAAGAAATATTGAATATCAATTACGATAGATTGCCATTACATTAAGTAATAGATCTCATGGTATGCTTCCAAGTAATACTGAAGTAAATCCAAGAGATAATAATAAAGAGCATGTAAAAGAAATTCAACTAAGAAGTGGAAGAGAGTTGGAAGGTAGAGTTCAAAAAGAAATTGAAGTGGAGAAAGAAGAGATTGTAGAGCCAAAATAGGACGTTTCGAAAGGTTTAGAAAGACCTATTTCTCCACTTAAAGAAGATTTGGAAAAACCACCACCTCCATTTCCTCAAAGAAATCGTCAGCAAAAATTGGATAAGCAATTTTCAAAATTCTTGAAGATATTTAAGAAGCTTACAATCAATATTCCATTTGCTGAAGCCTTAGTATAGATGTCAAACTATGTGAAATTTATGAAGGATGTTCTTAACAAAAAAAAGGAAGTTTGAAGATAATGAGACAGTTGCATTTAGTGAGGAGTGCAGTGCAATAATTCAGAAGAAGCTTCCTGAAAAGCTTAAAGATCCTGGTAGTTTCACAATTCCATGTGCAATCGGAGATAGATTTTATGGAAAAGCTTTATGTGATTTGGGTGCAAGAATTAACCTTATGCCTCTATCAATATTTAAAAGACTAGGATTATGAGAAATAACTCCAACTACTGTAACTCTGTAATTAGCAGATCATTCGATCATATATCCTAAAGGAGTTATAGAAGATGTTTTGGTAAAAGTGGATAATTTTATCTTTCATGTTGATTTCATTATGTTGATTATGGAGGAAGATAAAGAGATACCCATAATTTTAGGAAGACTTTTCCTAGCCACAGGCAGAGTAATGATAGATGTGCAAAAAGGGAAATTAAAAATGAGAGTTAATGATCAGATTGTTACATTTAACAATTCAAAATCCATGAAATATCCTGCAAGAGGTAAAGATGATGAATGTTATAGGATGGATGTTATCAAGTATTTGAGTGAATGTCATTTCAAATTAACTTATGAAGAGAAATTTGAAAGAGAACAATTAGAACATGAGAAAGAAGAGGATTTGCATCATTCTGAAGATTTTCATGAGGAAGATCTAAATTATGTTCATGAAAATTTTGAAATGTTGGACATGACTGAAAAAGATAAATCTTTTGATCCATCAATTGAAAAACCTCCTGAACTTTAGTTAAAGATGCTTCCTAATCATTTGAAGTATATTTTTTTAGGTGAATCCTCAACTTTGCTAGTGATAATTTCCTCTCAATTAACTAAAAAAGAAGAAGAGAGTTTGTTTGAAGTTTTAAAGAAGTACAAGAAAGCCTTCGAATGGAGGATAGTTGATATTAACGGAATTAGTCCTTCAATTTATATGCATAGAATCCTTATGGAAGATAATTGGAAACCTAGGGCTGAATCTCAAAGGAGATTAAATCTAATTATGAAAGATGTTGTTAAGAAAGAAATTTTAAAGTGGTTGGATGATGGGATTATCTACCCTATTTTATATAGTGCATGGGTTAGTCCTATTCACTGTGTTCCTAAGAAAGGAGGAGTAACTATGACTGTTAATGAAAAGAATGAGATTATACCAACAATACAAGTTACATGGTGGCGAATATGCATTGATTATAGAAAATTAAATCTTGCTACAAGGAAAGATCATGTTCCACTCTCATATCTAGATCAGATGTTGGATATACTGGCTGGGTATAAATACTTTTTTCTGGATGGATATACTGGGTACCACCAAATTCAAATTGCTCCTGAGGATCAAAAGAAAACAATGTTTACCAGTCATTAGGGTACGTTTGCTTTCAAAAGAATGCCCTTTGGTTTATGTAATGCCCTTGCTACATTTCAAAGATGTATAATGGCTATTTTCTGTGATTTAATTGAAAAAGGGATTAAAGATTTTATGAATGACTTTTTAGTGTTTGGAAGTTCATTTGAATCATGTTTAGAATATTTATCTAAAGTTCTAAAATGCTGTGAAATAACTAATTTGGTCCTTAATTGACAAAAAATGCCAATTTATGGTAGTAGGAGGAATTGTATTAGGACATAGAATATCAGGAAAAGGTTAAGAGGTAGATCCTGCAAAAATTTAAGTTATCTCTAGTTTACCTTGTCCAACAAATGTAAAGGGAATTAGAAGTTTTCTGGGACATGCTGGATTCTATAAGTGTTACATTAAAGACTTTTAAAAAATTTCAAAACCCTTATGTCGTTTATTAGAAAAGGATGCAATTTTTTATTTTGATGATGAATGCCTAAAAGGTTTTGAAACATTAAAAGAAAAATTAATTACTGCACCTATTATAATTTCACCAAATTGGGAAAAACCTTTTTAATTAATGTGTGATGCTAGTGATTATGTTATTGCTACTGTTTTGGATCAGAAATATGATAAAATTTTCGAAGTAATTTACTATGCTAGTAAAACTCTTAATGAAGCTCAATTAACTATACCACTATTGAGAAAGAGTTATTAGCTATAGTATGTGCTTTTGATAAATTTTGATCATATTTAATTGGAACTAAAGGTGTAGTGCATACTGATCATTCTGCTATCAAATATTTAATGAAGAATAAAGATGCGAAACTAAGATTGATTAGATGGATTCTTTTTTTACATAAATTTGATTTTGAGATATTAGATAGGAAAGGTGCTGATAATCAAATTGCTGATCATCTATCCAGTCTTAAAACTGAAAAATCTCTTAGTGATACTGAAAAAATTAATGAACATTTTCCTGATGAAAAATTATTCACTATTAATGAATGGTGTATTCCGTGGTATGCCGATATTGTAAACTTTATTGTCAGTGATATTTTACCATATGGTTTGACATACTAGGAAAGGAGTAAATTTGTATATGATGCTAAAACTTATTTTTGGGATGTCCCATTTTATATAAACAAGGAAAGGATTTGATCATTCGAAGATGTGTGCCTTTAGAATAAACTTATGAAATTATTTAAAAATGTCATAATTCTGATTATGGAGGACATTTTAGAGTTGATAGAACTATTATAGAATTTTACAATCTGGATTTTATTGGCCTACAATTTTTAAAGATGTTAATGAATATATTAAAAATTGTTATCGATGTCAGCGTGTAGGCAATATTTCAAGAAGAAATGAGATGCCCCTCAATTTATGTTGGAAGTTGAAATATTTGATTTTTGGGGATTAGATTTCATGGGACCATTTACACAATCTTTCAGAAAGATTTATATTTTAATAGCAGTAGACTATGTATCCAAATGGATTGAAGCTGTTGCTTTACCTCAATGTGATGCTCAAAGTGTTACAAAGTTTTTAAGAAAAAATATATTTTGCAGATTTGGAATACCAAGAGTAATCATAACAGATGGGGGAAGTCATTTTCGAAATGCGATTATGGAGAAGTTAGTAAAGCAATAACATATTAACCATCGCATTGCTACTGCTTATCATTCTCAGACAAGTGGTTTGGTTGAATTATCCAATCATGAAATTAAAATAATATTGGAAAGGACTGTTAATCCAAATAGAAAGGATTGGTCAATCAAACTGGATTATGCTTTGTGGGCCTATAGGACTGCTTACAGAACTCCTATAGGGATGTCCCCATATAGGCTAAATTTTGGAAAAGCTTGTCATTTACCTGTTGAACTTGAGCATAAAGCATATTAGGCTATAAAAGAGTTTAATTAAAATTTGAAGGATGTTGCTGAAAAGAGATTATTGCAATTAAATGAGCTTGAAGAGATAAGGAATGAATCTTATGAAAATGCTAAGATTTATAAAGAGAAGATGAAGTTATGGCATGATCGGTAGATTCTTACTAAAAATCTTAAGCCAAGATAAAATGTTTTGTTGTATAATGCCAAGTTGAAGAATTTTGTTGGAAAACTTAAGTCCAAATGGATGGGTCCATTTATTGTGATAAAAGTTTATTCTTATGGAGCTGTGGATATTCAAGACCTAAGACTGAAAAAATATTCAAAGTTAATGGTCATAGACTTAAACCTTATTTTTCAGTCGATCAATTTAAACCTGATGAGAATCTAATGTTAGGTTACTCAGAATAAGTTCTGGGTATGTCAGGCTGAAGATATTAAACCAACCGCTTTGTGGGAGGCAACCCATATTTATCGGTGTGCTTTGCTCCATACTTATTGGTGTGCTTTGCTCCATATTTATCAGTGTGCTTTGCTTCATAGTTATCGGTGTGCTTTGCTTTATGTTTGCTTTGTGTGGTTTGTTTGGTTTTTTTTATGATTATGTGGTAGTATTTTGAAGAGAATAGTTATAGTAGTGTTTATATGATATTAATTGATGACTTCAAAGAGTCAGAATGAAAATTTTGGACATTTGGCAGACCTATGCAAAAATGTGCACTAGCGGCTAAGCGCCGCCTGGTTGGCACTTAAGCAACGCAGTTAAGAAAAATGTGATAAATGAATATCTAGAAGCCAAAATCATGGGGAAGTGGTTTTAGAAGTTATTTTGGAGTTTTAAAACGTCTAGGATCGGTTTTAGCACTTCCCATGTTTATAAAAAGACCCTGGATTAAGAGAAACACTTGCCCCAGTCCCTATGTCCATTTCTGATACTTAAGAAGAGTGTTTTGAGTGTAAAAATGTCTTCTTGGGAGAGTGAAATTAAGAAGAAGGAGGAAGCCAACAAGTAGAAATTTATTAGTGAAAGTGCGCAAGAGTTATACAACGAATTCCTAGCAATTAGTATTTAAGGTATTGCAGAAAGGATTGCGAAGATTGAACCCAATGTAGAGTCAATTGAAGCAAAAGTAAATGAAACTAACGCTCATTTAGCACATACTGGATGGCAACTTAAAATGCAATTCAGTCATACAAGTCATGTGGAAGAAGCAGATAAGGCGATGTTTCTGAAAAACAAATGCTTAGAAGAAGATGTAAGAGTTTTCAACCATCGCCTGTTTTATCAGATCTATATTCCAGATGGTTCAAATGGAACTAATGGTGGTTCTGGATACATTCAACCTAATTGAGATTGGAATTAATTCGAGTATAGCCTTGTGTTGTGGTTTTATGTTTTTAGTGATTAGTGTCTAATGTTATATGTTTGTGTTTTATTGAACTTTCATGTGTGTTTGTTACATCTTAATGATGTAAAATTATCTTTGTTTTGATATATTTTAATTATTGTGTATTGGGAAAATTCATCCAAAATGTTTGGATAGAAATTTTTAGTATGTATTAAGTGTGATTGTTTTAATGAAAGTTTGTGTTTGTGTGAATTTTGTTTGGAATTGATGGAAATTTAACTTTCTTTGGAGAATTAGAAAAGTTTAGTGGGGAGAAATTATTATTTAAAGTGATTTAGAGTGATTAACCAAGGGGTTTAGTACATTTTTAAATTAATTGTGAAAATAAGGATGCTGGCGGCGAAGCGCCAGAACTTAGGCGCTTAAGCCAGAATTCGCAGCTAAGCACCGAAGCCTTGTGATTAAGCGCCGGTTCGCGAAAACTGATTTTCTGCACTTAAAAACCTGAAAATTGACATTTTTAACACCTTCCGTCACCCTCAACCTCTCGAAGTCATGAAATATGATTTAGGGCATACTTAAGTTGGATCAATTAAGAGCCGATTTCAACGAGATTTGTCAGATTTAAATTCCTTGAGGTATGAGCACTACTCCTAAGTAAAAAATTTTTATTTTCACCAAATATTTTGAGTACATTATTGAAAAATCTTAAGATCATTATTTATGGTGAAATTTTAGGAAAAGCATGAAAAATTACTTGGATTTAGTGGAAATTACCTTTGGAAGTTAAATTAGAAAGTTTAGTTTAATTTGGGAATTTATGGTGAATTTTTGCAATTTTTTTAGAGATGGCTGCAAATTCAAAGCGCTTGAAAGATAAAGTGAAATTTGATTTCAACAAATTTGTTAGTGCAAGAGCAGAGGATCGATATGTCGACGCACTGTCATTACGTAAATTGATACTGGAATGAGTGTTTAGTATACCAGGAGAAGTTATTGAAGTAATGATTACTAGAAGGAATTGGGAGAATTACTGTTACTTCTCCGTTGTCGCTGTTGTTCCTATGATCAGAGAGTTTTATGAAAACTTGCCTGCAGAAGCAAAATTTGGTGATAGTTAGAGGTGAACTAGTTCATTTTTCACCTGCGGTAATCAACGTCTTTTACCACTTGCCTCCTGCGTTGTTTTGTTTTTATGCTAATTATCATCCTAATGAAGGAGAATTAGATGAGATCATATCATTTTTTACTGATGGAAGATGTTTATGGAAGATAACAAATGAAAGATGAGTAAATTTTCAGTCCTCTAAGTTAAATGACATTTTAAAGGCATAGCATTAATTTATCTCATCTAAACTGTTGCCTTTAAGTCATACTAGTGAAGTTACAAGGGAGAGAGCAATTCTGAATCATTATATTCAGTTGGGAAAGCCTATTGTTGTAGGGGCTATTATTTTTGACTATGTGATGAACTGTGTCAGATCTGCTACTACTTCAAGTATGAGATTTCCATCTTTAATTCATTCGATTTATGAGCGGTCTGGTGTTAAGTTTGAAACATGGGAGGAAGTTCTTCAGCCATTAAGACCTATTACTAGTGTAAATGTTGGTTCTTACACTGTACATTCAGAGTTTGGTTAGAGAGGAGGATTTAGAACTTCCACTGCTTCTGCTTCTGCTGCTTCTACTTCACGTGCCACTACTTGTAGAGCATCATCATCTAGTGATTCACAAACTGGACTATTAAAGAAGATTTTGAAGAAAGTGAGTCTTACCAGAGAGCATTTTAGAGATATGGATGGTAAGATTGAAAATATTGAAAGGTATATTGTTAAGCATGATGAATATGAGGAGAATTATCAGCATTACATGGATAAAGTGATTAGAGGTGATCACAGTTCTGAGATGCCCCCTCATTCGTTTTATATACCTTATGTGCCATCCAGAGACTAGGCTGAAGAAGATGATGATGAGGATGATGAGTAGAGTTGTTGTCTTTAGTTTGTTTTGTTCAGTGATTTCTTATGTGCAGTTAAGTTTTTATTTTTAATGTTTTTATATTTAATGTGATGTTTAAATGTTGTGTGATGTATTTATGATATGAACCTTGATATTGTATAGAGCATAGTTGGAATATTTCTTTTTATGCACATTCAGATGTTTATGTGATAAAGTAATGTTTTATGTTGTAATTTGTGATATGTGTATAGTAGTAAAAGTGTTAAATGTGTATTTAGTGTTTGAGTTTTTAATAGAGTATAAATTAATTCCAAATTTGTTAGAAAATTTTGAACACTATTAAAAACCACTATTTGAAAATTGCCTGTTTAAACTTTTCAAAATCTACTACCAATTACTATCTAGTATTGTTGTGATTTTAGTTATGTTAAGTTGGTGTGTATTTGCTTTGAAAACCTCCACTACTGTAAAAGTCTTTTGAAATTTTTCTTTTATGAAAAACTGAATTTAGTTTCTTTTTACTTCTGTTTATCTTTTAAAAAAAATGTTATACTTGCATATTTAGGATATTGAAATTCCTGCAAGCATGTTATTTTAGTTTTTAATTCTCACTCATGTATCATTTCTTATGCTTAAATGTTTTTATCCTGACTAAAATTTAAAGTTTGGGGGGATTAAAAAAACTAAATTTTTCAAAAACCTAAAATTTTTTTTGTTCTCAAGAATGCTTAAAATAAATTTGGTTTTTGATTGAAAATACCTATGTATATGAAGTTATATTAAGGAAACAAAATTTTGAATATAGAAATGAATAAAAGAATTTAGTTAAAATTTATAGTAATAATGAAAATTTTAAAGTTAAAATGTTCTTAATAAAGAAATGTTAAATATAGTTAAACTATCTTTAGTAAGAAATGTTGTATTTTTGGATGAATAGAAGATTTGACTTTTATTTTTTAAAGCTTAAAATTCTTTTATTGAGAAATAATTTTCAGTACTATTATTATGATTTTTAAGTAAAAGATACATATCAGACCTTTATTTTAAATGGAACGGTGGAATTCAAAATCATTAAAGGCCTATCCAGATACAGTAATCCTTACCTTATAAGAAAGAAGAAAGAAGAAAGAAGAAAGAAGAAAAGAAAATAAAATAAAAAGAAAAAGGAAAAAGAGAAAAAAGTGAAAAATAGTATGTGAAAAGGAAGGAGAAGCTTGAGGATTTAAGGGCCTAATCAAAAATTGGTTTCATACCTAAAGTTTAAAATATAAGCTTTGAGAAAATCTAAAACTTACAGTTATAATATAGTAAGTAAAATTATTCTCAATTAAATTTTTTAAGTAAGAAAAATAAAATTTTTGAATCATATATTTTGAAAAATCTACAAGTATTTCTAAATTAGATAGAAACTTATATTTTCATTATCCTTTACTTAAGAACTTTCTAAACTTTGAATTGGTCTTATTTACTAAAATTTTTTCTAAATTGGATTATTTCATTTCTAGAACAAAATTTTGAAACCTTCCTAAGAAACTCATTTACATAATTTGCATGTTAAAATTTTTATGGTTAAGAGTCACTTGAGGACAAGTAACATTTTAAGTTTGGGGGATTTTGATACACTTAAAATATATAGTGTTTTTATGCACATTTTTATACCAATTTTTATGATATTGCACTTTAATGGAAGGTATTTTGTGTTTTTCTTGTAGATATGATAAAAATAATTAATTATGATGTAATGAGCAAAAAAAGACCAAATTTGGACCAAATTATGAAGTTTGAGAAATTTGGCCTTTGTCTCCTAAGCGCCAAAGTACTGGCGCTTAAGCGCCACAGTTAAAAATTAAATTTAAATGAATTTTGGTGCCATTTTCAAGGGTGTTTGAAGCAACTTTTGGTGGTGACTTTCTTAACTTCCTTTGGGCGGTAAATTTGATTGAAGGGATGCATCTTTTGGTGGAAACATTGAATCTGGACATGATTTGAAGAGACACTAAGGTACCTTTTGGAAAATTATAAAAATGAAGCCTCATAATTCGCAAGTGTGTGTTGAAAGGGTTATTATTTTGTGTGTGTTATTAGAGTGATTATTAGAGTGTGTTAAGTTTTGAGTTCTTCTTTTCTATAGTAGAGAGTAGAGAGTAAGAAAGGAAAAAGGGTTGGTGTGAAGCCTTCTTCTCACCAATTTTCCTTTATCCTTATATCTAGTTTTTATTGAAGTTTAAACTCTTTATTAGAGTCACCAGAGTTGGGCGCCAACCTTTTTAGAGTTGTATTGTGGAAAGTGAAATTCCAATGGAACCTCCAGAGTCTGGTGGGGAAGATTTTCAGATAAGTATTTATTTTTGTTTTTACAATTCATTTTTAAATAAGATTTTTGTGTTTTAATTATATTCATATCGAGTTTTGTTTGTGTTTTCTTCATGAAATCTGAGTAGTTTAGTTTATCTTTTTGTTTCTTAGATGATGACGTAATTAAATTATGGAATTATGTTGTGGAAAGTATAAGTGTTTAATGCTAGAATAAATTGTGATGATTCAATTCCTTGAACTTAATTTACTTCTTGATTTGGCCAATTAAGATGTTAAAATTTGTTGTGAGATTATGTAAGATCCAATTTGGTATTTTCTCAAATAATAATTGAAAAGAATCACATGCAATTTGTCGGCATATTTTTAGGTTATGTGATATTTTAAAAGGGGGTCGCCTAACAGAAGTTGTCGGCGAATTTTTTTAATTTAATTTACATATATATATAATTTGAAAAGTAGTGTTTTGATTTTGAAAATAATTTTAAAGAATTTTAAGATATGAAATCAAACCGATCTCACATCCCAAATAGTTTATATAAACGAGCACCGCACCGCAAACCGTGTATCTATCCCTAAGGATAGACACACTGCTTGATGGTGGGGCTCGGTTAAATAAACGAGAAGATTTGTGACATCCGTTTGGTCTGCGAACCAATTTTATAAGCCGACAAATTCCCTCGCTTAATATGAAACTATTAAACGGGGTTTATATTACACAGGTTCTTTAAAATTCCCTATAAGGGCAAGCCCCTATAGTTAATTACATCTTAAGTGACGGGAATCACCTAAGAAAACTCTCGATAATAATCAATAATTCTGCTCTCAAGAATTTCAAAGTTTAAGTTTTCAAAGAATTGAATTTTTGAATCTCAATAGGGGATGGATCAAGTTTGGAACATTTTATTTTGGGAATTCAAAGGAAGAAAAGTAGGAGAAATTATGGATTCGAAGTGAACTTCGATAATCTCCCGACTATCCTATTGTTTGGCTTGGATTTAGGAAAGTCCTAATGTTCATTTAATGTTTTAATCTTGCCAATTTTAGTTAATTAGGGCTTATATTTATATGATAGAATCATACAAATTGCCTGGAAGATATGAGGGTTTATGTCGTATCGGACGACTACCTCGGAATCCTAAGACCGGTTAGGGCTTAATTTGCAATGCAAATGCCTAACGAAGAGTTGAGGATTTATGTTGCACTAGTGCAAACTACCTCGAAGTCCTATGGCTTTGTTGTTTAATTCTAGGAAAGTTTTGTTGAAGTAGGTTCAAGTTTTGCCGACGACGATGGCCGTGCTTGCCCACCATGCTCCGAGCTCCTTGTTGTTGCGAGAGGTTTAGTTTTAGAAATCATAAATCGGGAGATGAGAAAAGTGTTTTGGTTTAGAGAAGTCTTAATTTCCAAGTGTTTTTTGTGTTTTAATTAAAACAAATCTTAAAGTTGATTATAACAACACCGGTTAAGATCCCACGGTTCCATCCTTCGGCATCATTATTTTTATCGGATTCACTTAGTCCGGATGAATTTGCTAAACTCAACTGAATGAGTTCCACACTTTCATTTAGACCGTGGGAAATCCCGTTAGCAACACATAGGTTACATCATCCGAGGTATTCCCGATCATCCAACGGGACGTTTTAATTTAGTTGTAGTTGTAGTTTTGTGTTCCGTTTGTGATTAAATTTTGAGTTGTCTTATATTTTGAAATGTTGTGGAGGTGAATTTTATCTTGTAGTGTCTTTTAATTTAGTTATGGGTTTCAGCTTTTGGTTTACGTCCTAAATGTGTAGGTTTTCATGCAATCGTTGTTTTATCGTGCAAGAAAAATAAGTGCGATGCAATTAAATAAATTGCCGTAAAGTAAATCGCAATAAAATAAAAGCGTACTCGGAGGGTCTTCTCGTCATCCCAAGCTGCACTTAAAATACAATTAGAATATTTAAGCAAGTTCCTAGGTAAAGCTAAGGGAAAGGGTTATGGTTTTCTACCAAATTCCTAATCCTATAGCTAGTCATTTCCTATGACGTCTAGGTTCTTGTGTTTTTAGTTTGAGGACGATTTTCTTCATCAAAGAATAACTAAGTTCAATTGTTCTTATAAATATCCTATCATATTGAGGAAGTGCTTAGGAAGGATCCCAAACATCTTTTCAATATTTCTAGGATTGTTTTAAGTCCAAGAGAATTTAATTATGTAAATGAATCGATCGTCCGAGGTTTTCAATTTTTGTTAACTTGCTCAGTGAACTAGGACATTTGAATATCACTATAAGTGAAGTAACATTTCATTTTATATTCTGTTTAGGAGTTATGATAACTAAAGCTATTGAGGGTAAATTGGTGTTCAAATGGTTTGTGATTCAAATTTAAGTTCAAATTAATGATTTAAGTTTGGAATAGTGTTCAAGTTATTTTAGATTTATTTTTGAGTTCTTTATGTCTTAGGTGATGTTATTTAATTCAACTTAATTCAATTTAATTTAATTTAATTTAATTTAATTTAATTTAATTTAATTCAATTTAGTTTGATTTGATTTAATTTTAATTTAATTTAATTTAATTTGATTTAATTTTTAATTTAATTTAATTTAATTTAATTTAATTTAATTTAATTTAATTAATTTAATTTAATTTAATTTATTTATTTAATTTTAATTTATTTAATTCATTTAATTTAATTTAATTTGTTTATTTAATTTAATTTAATTTAATTTAATTTAATTCAACTTTTAATCTTAATTTAATTTAATTTAATTTTAATTTAATTTACTTAATTTAATTTAATTTTTAATTTAATTTAATTTAATTTTAATTGAAATTTTTGAAAGAGTTTAATGATTTAATTTTAATTTAATGATTAAGTCTTTTAATATTTTAAATTTGAGTTATCATTTTAATTAAGAGTTAAACATTAATGAAATGATTAATTTAGGGATTTTTAAATTAAAGAATAAATCTCTTCCTAATAATATCCCTATTTTAATAATTCCAATTTTATTATTCTTCCAAATTTAATCAATTATTTAATTAAGGTTTAATCATTTTAAATTGCTTAATGGGTTTCTACCCTTTAATTATTAAATTTCAATCATCCAAATCAAATATTTTACTTGTTAATTTTTTATTAAACCTAAAGTTTTAATTAAGGGTTAAAATTTAATTACCATTTTACCCTTCAAGCCTAATAATTTCATAACTCACTAAATTGAACTCAAATGAACTTGAAATTCTTATGTGACTTCACTCATATGTCAATAAAGACATGAGAGAAGAAAATGTGATTTTTTTGTATTTAATTTATTTATATAATTATTTTTAGTAGAAAATAGAGATTTTCAAGGAAAATTTGATAACATGACCAAGGGAAAGTTTCTGTCCTTAAGAAAATTAGGAGACATTCCTAACGACCAGAGGACCACTTGGACTAATTTTGGTGAATTTTTGAATTATATTATTTTTATTATAATTATTTTAAGTTTTAGAGTGTTAATTAATTTAAAAATAAAATAAGTGTTGAAAAATGAATTTTATAATTTTTAAAATTCTCTCTGATATCAAGGATTCCAGAGAAACAAATTTTAAAATTTTCTGATTTTTCTTTGATTTATTATAATTATTTTGGTGAAAAATGCTAGAAAATACATTTTTTTAATTTTAAAATTACCCTAGAGCTTTAAAATTTAATATCTCACTAAATAGACCTAAGAAAAATATGGGGTTTGTTCCTAAGTGATTAAAATTCAAAATGTGACATTTTGGTGAATTTTATTATTTTTGTGATTTTTATTATTTTTTAATTATTAAAAATATTAAAATAATATTAAAAATCAACTTTTTTAGAAAATTGAAATTTTAATTTTCTTAAACTCCCCTGATATTAGAGAGACTCCAAAACCAATTTGGTGAATTTTTGAAAGATATTTTGAAAGTTATGAATTTTTAAAGTTTAAAATGACTAAGTGGCTTAATCAACCCAATTAGTGGGGCTAACCAAGTCCAATTGACCTCAAATTTTTATGGTGGGTTCCTCTGATCCTAAAGGTCAGTGGAGAATTGATTTCAAGTCAATTTGATCTATGGTTAGCTCTAATTAATTAGAGACCTATTTTGGGTGTTTAAGCCAATTAGGGTTGTCTACAATGAACTAACTCAAAACCTATTTTTCATAGGGTTCTCTGGTCATAAGGAACATCACCAAATTTTCCTAGGATTTATTACACAACATGCTATTTATTGGAATTAAAATACTCTAAACAGTGACATGAATTTGAAAAATCAATAACTCTTCATAGGGATGGCCTCGACTTTGGAAAATTCGGGGAATGTTCCCAAATTCGGAGGCTTCAAAAGCCCTATGGTCTCATGCTATGGTGAATTGTATGAATGCATGGAGAATTAAAACAATGCAGGGAGTAAATAATTAATTAAAAATAAAATACTTGGACAAAATTAATTAATTTCTTTTCCACATTATTCTCCTCTCGTTCACCTGAGCAAGAGGGTATTTTTATTTTATTTTTATGATTTTTCTACACAAAGTTATAAATTTTCCAAGTTTAGGGAATTAAATAAATAGAAAATACCCCTAATTTTCTACTTATCCACGCGGCGCCAGCGAAACATCGGCAGCTCCGAAGTGCCGCGTGGCGCGCTCCCATTCGACGCCGCCATCCGCGTCAGCGCTCCCGGGACCCGCTGTATCGCTCCGTCCTCTGATCCGACGCGATCCTGGCCATCCGTCCGCGCGTGTATTAAATGGACGGCATCCGTTCATCGTCCCCAAGTGTCCTCACCCGAGAGCCGTCCACACTAAATCCTTAATATCTCACTCGATATACAATGGATTTTCATGTTCTTATGCTCTATGGATTCGTCTTGAAGAGACGAACACATCTATACGGTTATCATGCATTGAAATTAAGGCATTTGAAATGGAGAATCTCCAGAAGCTCGGGATGAAGAATCAGCTCATACCTTTGCTCAGAGAAGTGTGGCTTCGATCTGAGAGTTGTTACACCTTCGATTGGATCCCAGCACGCTCCGGATGAAGTCTCCCGGTGCAGTGAATTGTCTAGATGTGATTTCGACCAAGCCCGATCACAAAGCTTGGAGGCTGGAGCAACCGGGTGGCCCGGAGATGGGGCTTTGCTTGGTGGACACCTTCCCTCGGTGCAGTGAAGGTGTAGATCCAATCAATTTGGGGATTGGCTCACTCGTGGAGAAGTGTCCTGGTTTTGGGTGGAATTTCGACTACGAAATTGAGCTCGCGGAGAAGAAATGGCAGGGGGATCTCACTGGGCATCAAGTGCTCTAAGTATGGAGAATGATCTGGAGCAATTTTGGCAGAGTTTCAGTAAGGTCTGGTTCAGCACCTCTTCATGGCCGAGAGGGTGAGGGGTTTAAATAGGCATGGCTGGAGGCTCTCCCAGGGGGGTTTAATGGTTGGGATCGAGCTTGCTCGGTGAGGAGAAGAACGACTGCAATGGCCATTTGGAGTGAGGCGGCTCGGCAAGGTGGAATTCCAAAATTTGGCTCCTCCCGAGGTTTCGGGCATGGTGTTTTCCGACGGCGGGTGGCCGGCCGGCCGAGGTCGGGTCACCCTCAAGCTCGAGTGGGTCGAGGCTGGAGGCTTGTGCGATCAATCGAGGTTTGACATGTGTAAAGGAGTTTGATTTAAATGGAATGGGAGAAGGCTCACTTTGGCTTGGTTTGGGTCAACCCACCATTTTGGGCTTGGTGCACCCTTCCAAGCTCGATTTTGAGCTGGGGGAATCATTTAGGTCGGCTTAGAAGGAGTGGTGAAGTCTCCATCCATGATGAGGTGGCTAAACATGGTTTAGTGTGTGACATGATTAAGGTAAAAAAGGGTTAAAGGAGGTTTAAGAAAGAACCCCCTCTTCTTGCCATAAATGGACTAATGACAAGTCAAAGCCCTCATGGCTTCATGTGGCTTGAGAATGGCTTGTTCATGGCTCCATTTGGCTTGGGAAAAGGTTGATTTGTTTCATGAAAATGGATTATAGGAATTTTTTGGTAATTTGATGGAAATTTGTATGGAACTTGATTTGGAATGATTTGATGATGAATTTAGGACTTAGGTATTGAGTTTAATTGAAAGTATGATGAGGGGAAATGTCATATGGGCTTTGGGACCAATTTTGGGCCTTTGGATGTGGTAAAGGATGGGCTTTTAAAATGGTTTAGGAAAGTGGGCTTTTGAATTTTAAAATGGGTTTTGGGATGAAATTTTGGTAAAGGCTTGGGCCAAATAATTGTTGAGTTTGGTTTAGGGATGTGTCATGAGTGGTTTGAAACAAATTTGAGGTGATTTGGGTTTGAATTGGGTTGGATATGGGCCTTTTTGGTAAAGAGGCTAAGGTGGGCCAAAATGGGCTACCATGGGCCAAAGTTGGGCTAGAGTTGAAATTGATGTAAAATTAATGTTGGGAAATGTTTATGGGAGTGTTTCAAAGAGGTTTTGGCTTTGATTAGGTTTTGATTTTGAGGTTTGGGTCTATTTGGGCTAGGTTTAGGTTTAGGTTAAAATTGGGCTTTTTGATTTTAGGTTGAATTTGAGTGGGGTTTGGGTCAAAATCTTGGGCAAATCATGTTAGTTTTTTGTTTATGGGGATGTTAAGGAAGGTTTAGAAAAGATTTGGGGTTAATTGGAGTTGAATTGGGTTAGTTTGGGCTAAGTTTGGGTCATGGGTCCAAATTGGGCTTTAAGGCCAAAAGTGAAATTGGATCCCAATGCCAATCAAATTGGGCTTGGATTGGGTCTAGATTGGTGTTAGGGATGTTGAATTGAAGTTTAGAATTGAATTGGACCAGAATTTGGGTCAATTGGGTAGGTTAGGTTTGACATTGGGTTCATTTTGGGTTAAAATGGGTCAAATTGGGGGTTTTGATAAAAGTGGGGTAAATTGGAAAAATTGGCCCATGGTGTAGTTGAACAAAATGAAATTGGGAATATTTGGGATTTTCTGGAATTTTCTGGGAATTTTCTGAATTTTTGGATTTTTTGGCTAAGAGGGGTATTTTGGGTATTTGGAGGGTATTGGGAGGTATTTTTGGAATTTTTGGTATTTTGGTTATGGATGATTAATTTGAGTGATGAGGAAATGTTTGGGAATGATTTTGGAGAATTTTGGGCAATTTAGGTGATTTTGGAAATTTTGGGTAGTTTCAAGGGCATTTGGTAGGTTAGGCGGGTGTAGGGTCCCGGGGGTCAAAAATTAAAAATTTGGAAAATTGAAGATTGGGTGGATGTAAGTGGAATGAAATCATTTTTGTTGAGCCATGAAGCCATATCAAGCCCACATGAGCCATGAAGGGACTCATTTGAGGCATTCACTATGTTGTTCCTAACCCTCTTGCCGAGGGCTTAGGGGTTAAGGACCATCCATGTGAATCACCTACATGAGTCGGGAGGTCAAGTCGGGTATGGGTGTATTTTTAGGAAGTGTGTGAAAGTGTAGTGTGTAGGTGTAGTGTGTGTGCAAGTCGACCCTTCACCGGACCAGTGCCACCTGGGGTAGTCCTAAGGCCGAAGAGTCCTATAGGGAACTCATCCTTTAAACTTCCACATTTGATTTCAACCCTCTAGGTGATTAGGGGTCTACGAGTCAAGTTTGTGGAGTTTGCAAGGAGTTAAGAAGTGGTTTGAATTTCTAAGTGGTGGATCCCAATTCTAGTCCTCTAAGATAGTCAAAGGAAAAGCCTAAGGCTAGATCCTAAGTACTAAAGAGAAGAAGAGAAGACCTCATCAAAAATGAGGTCAACACAATTATATGGGTGAGAATTGTAATTCATATGATTAAATGCAAATATATAAGGAGATATGCTTTATTAGGGAGTAAAATTGGAGGATTTTAGAGTGACAGGCTAAAGTCCTCTAATTTGGTTTGTTATTTTAAATTTCGTTATGAGATGTTAGCCTCTAGGTGGAGGGAATAGAGGGAACTCTAGAGTGAGAGCTGGTATCTTCACTGCCTAACCCATCTACAAAATTTCAAAATTTTAAATTAACCAATCTTCTTTATATAACCAAGTAAGGGTAAAGATTATAATCCTCCTATTTGGCACAATACATTTAAATACTTCGACAACATAAAATTCCATAATTATTACTGATTGATTGAAGAAGGAAAAAGATATTTGATTCTTATAACTTTTATATCGTGTTTAGAGTATTGATAATTTTATTTCATACTTCACTTTTTATTAAAAATATCAAAAACAACTTTTTGAAATTAAAACCTTACAAAAATTAATTAAAAAAGTAAAAAAGTTATTTTTCTTATTTCTTTAAATTTTTAAATATTTCCCTCTGGGTTCGATATCTCGGGGCTTAATCAGAAAGTCCTATATTACTTGATAAATGATACGTATACTTACGTAGAATTTCATATTATAAATCATAAATTTAATATCTAAATCGTAAGCATAAATATTCAGGCATCAACCTCTCAAGGTAGATCCTAAGGTCTGACCACCTATAGGAGACTTCCCCTGCGCTTCCTTATCTTTGATCTCTTCCACCTAAAAGCTGGAGGTTAGGCCTTAAGCATATGAAAACTCCTTGTGAAGTGAGAAAAGTTTGAATTTTTATGGGGTTCCATAACTAGTCTTCTAAGAAAGTCACCAGGAGAGTCTTATAGCTAGACCCTAAGCTATTCTAATGACAGACTAGACCTCAACCAAAAGTGAGGTCAACAAATAGACCCCCAATAGGTTTAGTGTGTTGGGCAAGCACACTGCACATATTGGTGTTGACCGACGAGATCAATAAAACCATCACAATTATCTGAGTCAAAACTCAAGACAAACACAGAATTTAGCGAGGATGTTTCCGTTGGGGATTATTTGGCTGAAACCTTCAAGTCCCGAGAATTCTCGCTGGGGAAGGGAAATGGAATACTTTCATGAGAGAAGCTATGGATTTCAAGCCTCCAAACACTGAAGGAGTCCGATCCGAATTGATTTGAAGTTGGAATTTGGATTTAGAATTTGGATTTGATTTCAATTTAAATTTTGAGTTTGAATTTTAATTTAATTTTGAGCTTTAATTTTAATTTTAAGTTTTATGGAATTTATGAAAATTTCAGAATTTGTGGAATTTTGAATTTGAAGATTTTAATCTCGTGGGAAATTTTGAGTTGAAAGTGAGTGCAGAGGGGAAATCGTAATTTCAGTACCAATCTTGGAAGGTGGGATTCAGAATTTAAGTACTGATTCTGCAGGGTGAGAACTCGAATTATGGTACCAGCCTCAGAAATGGGAATTGGAATTTCGATACCGACCTTGAGATTTCGTGAGTGTGGGAAATTTCTCGGAAGGGACATAGAAATATAGGGTTTTTTGAGGAAGTCAGACGACTGAGCTTCGTTCCTTGAATTTCATGGAAGGCAGAAAATTTTCTCAGAAGGGAAATGGAAAGTTAGGAAATTTTTTGGGAAATCAGACGACTAAGTTCCGTTCCCGGAATTTCATGGAAGGTGGAATATTTCTCGGGTGAGGTATAATTAATTAATTAGACTTAGTTATGGTTAAGTCTAATTAGGTTAAAGTTAATTAAACCTAATTTGAGTGAGGTTTAATTCATTAATTAGACTTAATTGTTGTTAAGTTTAATTAGGTTAGGCTAATTAAACCTCATTTGGGTAAGGTTTAATTGATTAATTAGACTTAATTATTGTAAATTCTAATTAGATTAAAGTTAATTAAACCTAATTTGGGTAAGGTTTAATTGATTAATTAGACTTAATTATGTTTAATTATATTTAGGTTAAGGTTAATTAAACCTAATTTGGGTAAGGTTTAATTGATTAATTATACTTAATTATGGTTAAGTCTAATTAGGTTAAGGTTAATTAAACCTAATTTGGGTAAGGTTTAATTAATTCGACTTAATTGTGGTTAATTCTAATTAGGTCAAGGTTAATTAAACATAATTTGAGTAAGGCTTAATTGATTGATTAGACTTAAGTGTGGTTAAGTCTATTTAGGTTAAGGTTAATTAAACCTAATTTGGGTAAGGTTTAAAGGTTTAATTGATTGATTAGACTTAATTGTGGTGAAGTCTAATTAGGTTAAGGTTTATTAAACCAAATTTGGGTAAGGTTTAACTGATTGATTAGACTTAATTGTAGTTTCTAAATAGCTAAGGTTAATTAAATCTAATTTGGGTTTAATTGATTAATTAGGCTTAATTATGGTGAAGTCTAATAAGATTAAAGTTAATTAAACCTAATTTGGGTAAGGTTTAATTGATTAATTAGACTTAATTATGGTTAAGTCTAATTAGGTTAAGGTTAATTAAACCTAATTTGGGTAAGGTTTATTTGATTAATTAGACGTAATTATGGTTAAGTCTAATTAGCTTAAGGTTAATTAAACCTAATTTAGGTAAGGTTTAATTGATTAATTAGACTTAATTATGGTTAAGTCTAATTAGATTAAGGTTATGTTTAATTAATTAATTAGACTTAATTCTGGTTAAGTCTAATTAGGTTAAGGTTAATTAAACCCAATTTGAGTAAGGTTTAATTGATTAATTAGACTTAATTATGGTTAAGTCTAATTAGGTTAAAGTTATTTAAACTTAATTTTCGTAAGGTTTAACATGGTTTATTGACTCCCGCTTCGGATGCTTCTATGACCCCATGAGTTGTAGTGACTACTACTGACTTTAATCTTTCAGAGTCAAGTTTTATTTTTTAAACCATTGGTTTCAAATTTTCTTTAGTGATGTCTGGTTGTTAGGTCCTGAACTCCAGCACAGGCATATCCCTTTCAGCTTCCCCTTTGTCAATAATAAACAATAATGGCCCATTATATAACAGTTCAATCTGCATCATGTCAAAGTCAAATTCGATCCTTGATCCTTTCTCGATACATCAGCCATCCAATGCCAAACACACACCACTTTGAAAAGTGAATAAGAGTTTGTTGTTCGACATTTTTCTGTAAGCAACAGGTTAATGGAAACATATCAGACCAAGTTTCGATTTAATTTATCAAATTGAAATTCATTATTGTCGAGAAATTATGTTCACAAACACATGTTATGTGAACAGAAGGAAATATTCAAAGAAATACATTGATTGTCAACAATTTAATTTGTCATTTTATTCATTGTTTTCCTAGTTTATAAACAAGTCATCATTTTCATGTTGCATAATATTTTTTCAAGAAACGCCCATTAATTGGGGGTAAGACTCTTTCTCCTTGACATTCTACCAATTGGTAAGATCCTCCAAAATATCTCTTTTCAATTACATATGGGCCCTCCCATATTTGTTCAAACTTTCCACCTATTCTTCGATGAGCAAGGATAGGTCTTCAGAGAACTAAAACTAATTCACCGATTCGAAGCGTTCTATGGTGAATCAATTTGTCATCGGCCTGTATCATCTTTTCTTGATATAATTCAAGATTTTGTTGAGCTTGCAGATGCATGTCGGCATATTTTTTAGGTTGTGTGTTTAATTTATAATTATATATAACTTGAAAGTAGCATTTGGTTTTCAAAATAATTTTAAGTTTAAAGATTTCAAGATATGAAATCAAACTGATCTCACATCACAAATAGTTTATATAAAGCAGCACCGCATCACAAATCGTGTATCTCTCCTGAACAATAGACACAATGCTTGATGATGGGGCCCGATTAAATAAACTAGAAGATTTGTGACATCTGTTTGGTCTGCGAACCAATTTTATAAGCCGACAAGTTCCCCTGCTTAATATAAATGAATTAAGCAGGGTTTATATTACTCAGGTTCTTAAAGTTCCCTATAAGGGCAAGCCCCTATAGTTAATTACATCTTAAATGACGAGAATCATTTAAGAAAACTCTCGATGATGATCAGTGGTTTTGCTCTCAAGAATTTCAAAGTTTAAGGTTTCAAACAAATTGGATTTTGGAAATTTCAATGGGGAATAGATTAAATTTGGAACAGTTTATTTTAAGAGTCCAATGGAAGAGAGGTAGGAGAAGCTGAGGATCCAAGAGGAATCTTGGCAACTTCCCAAACTATCCTATTATTTGGCTTTAATTTGAGAATATTTATTTAATGTTTCAATCCTGCCAATTTTAATTAATTAGGACTTATATTTGTATGACACAATCATACAAAGAGTCTTGAAGATGTGAGGGATTATGTCGTACCAAATGACTACCTCAGAATCCTAAGACCGGTTAGAGCTTAATTTGCATAAAATGATTATGCAAATGCCTAACGACAAAGTTGAGGATTTATGTTGCACTAGGCAAACTACCTCGAAATCCTATGGCTTGGTTATTTAAAACTAGGAAAGGTTTTGCTGATGTAGATTCTAGTTTCTGCGACGACGATAGTCGTCTCGCCCACTATGCTCCAAGCTCCTTGTTGTTGCAGAGGTTTAGTTTTAGAAGGTGAAAATCAGGAGATGAGGAAAGTGTTTTGGTTTAGAAAAATCTTAAAGTTCAAATGTCTTTAATGTTTTATTAGGGGAATCTTAAAGTTAATTATAACAACACCGGTTAAGATCCCACGGTTCCATCATTTCAAGCACTGTTATTTTTATCGGATTCACTTAGTCCAAATGAATTTGCTAAACTCAACTAAATGAGTTCCACACTTTCATTTAGACCGTGGGAAATCCCGTTAGCAACACATAGGTTACATCATCCGAGATATTCCCGATCATCCAACGAGATGTTTTAATTTAGTTGCAATTGTAGTTTTGTTGTTCTGTTTGTGATTAAATTTTGAGTTGTTTTATATTTTAAATGTTGTCGCGGTGAATTTTATCTTGTGTCGATTTTTAATTTAGTTTTGGTTTCAGTTTTGTGGCTATCCTAAAAGATTTCAGTTTTCATGCAACAATCTTGTTTAGCATGCAAGAAAGGTAAAGCGCAGTACATGTAAGTAACTTGCAATAAAATAAAAGCGTACCTGGAGGGTCTTCCCGTCATTCCAAGCTACACTTAAAACACATGTTAAAGCATTTATATATTTGCAAGAAATACCTAGGTAAAGCTAAGGGAAGGTTCTGGTTGTCTACCAAATTCCTAATTCTATTGCTAGTCATTTCCTATGACGTCTAGGTTCTTGTGTTTTGCTTAAGGATGATCTTCTTCATCAAATAACAATTAAGTTCAGTTGTTCTTCTAAAACTACCCATCATATTGAGAAAGTTCTTAGGATAAATCCTAAACATCTTTTCAATACTTCTGGGACTGTTTTGAGTCCAAGTGAATTTAATTGCACAGGTGAATTAATCCTTCAGAAGTTTAGTCAAGTTTTGTTTCTTGCTCAGTGAACTAAGATGTTTGATTATCCTATGAGTGGAGTGACATTTCACTTAATGTTCAATTTAAGAGTTATGATAACGAAAGCCTTTAAGGGCAAATTAATTTATTAAAGATTTTAATGATTTAAAATTGGAATTGATGATTTTATAGTGGTTTAATTTAATTATGAAATTTTAATAATTTTAAGTTTGGAATAGTGTACAAATTGTTTTAAATTTAGTTTAAATCTTTAAACTTTTTTTTTATCTTAATGTTTCAAATTAATTTTGATGTTTTAAATTTACTTAGAAGTGTTTGAATTATTCATATATTTTTTATGGTTTGATTTAGGTTAATTATGATATTTTATGTTAGTTTTGATTAGCTTAATTTGTTTTATATGCTTAATTATGAATTCTTTTAATATTATTTAATATTTCAAATTTGCTTTAAGTTTGTTATTAAGTGATGTTGAATTAATTTTTAAATTTAATTTAATTTAATTGTTAAATCACTTAATATTTTAAATATTAATTTAATTAAGGGTTATTTTCTTTTAATTTTTAATTTATTAATTCCAATTATTATTTTAAGTTTAATTAAGAATTAGATCTTATTGAAGTGATTTATTTAGGGATTTTAAATTAAAGAATTAATATCTTCTAAAGTTATATCCCAAACCTTAAGAATCCAATTTTAATTTAATCTTCCAAAATTTAAATTATTTAATTAATTAAAATTTACTTTAAATGTTTTTAAAGTAATTAGTGGGTTTCTACCTCCTAATTGCCTAGATTTCAATCATCTAATGAAAATTTTAAAATCAGATATTTTACCCTCCCCTTTGATTAAGCCTAAAATATTAATTAGGGTTAAATTTTTTAATTACCTTTATGCCCTTTTAAGCTTATTTATTTCATAACTCACTAAATTGAGATTAAATAAACTTGAAATTTTTATGTCACCTCACTCACATGTCAATTAAGATATTAGAGGAGAAAATGTGATTTTTCTGAATTTAATTTAATTTATATAATTATTTTTGTGAGAAAATGAGGGTTTCCAATGGAAATTCAACAACATGACCAAGGCAAGGTTTCTGTCCTTAAGAAAATTATGGGATGTTCTTAATGACCAGAGGACCACTTGGACGAATTTTGGTGATTTTTTTAATTATATTTTATTTATTATAATTATTTTGAGTTTTGGAGTGTTAATTAATTATAAAATAAAATTAAAGCTGAAAAATGGATTTTATATTTTTCATAAATCTCTCTAACCTCAAGGAGCTCAGAGGAATAAATTTTATATTTTTATGATTTTTTTTATTTATTAGAATTAATTTAGTGAAAATGTAAGGAAATTTATTTTTTTAATATTAAAAATTGTCTTAAGCATTTAAAATCCAATTTCTTAACCTAGAGACTTGGGAAAAATATTTGGTTTGTCCCTAAGTGATTAGTAGGCAAAATGTGACATTTTCGTGATTTTTAATTTTTTTGTGATTTTTATTATTTTTTAATTATTAAAATATTGAAAATATGATTAAAAATTAAAATTTTTAAAAAAATTTAATTTTAATTTTCTTAGACTCCCCTAACATCAGAGAAGTCCCAACACCAATTTTGTGAATTTTTAAAATGTATTTTTGGAGTTATGAATTTTTAAATTTTAATTTTGGTCATGTAACTTAATTGGTCCATTTAGTGGGGCTAATCACCTCCAATTGATCTCAAATTTTTATGTGAGGTTCCTTTGATATTAAAGACCAGTGGAGAAGTATTTTCAAGTTATTTTGATTTGTGGTTAACCCAAATTAATTAAAATTCAGTTTTGAGTATTTAGGCCAATTAGGGTTATTCTTAATGAATTAACTCAAACCATAATTTTCCTAGGGTTCTCTGGACCTAAGATACTTCTCCTAATTTTCCTAGGATTTATTGCACAACATGGTAATTATGGGAATTAAAATATCAAAACAGGCACAAAATTTTGGAAAATCAATAACTTACCATAAAGATGGCCTCTGACCTTGGAAAATTCAGGGAATGTTTCCAAGATCAGAGGCTACAAAAGCCCTATGGTCTCATGCCATGGTGAATTACCTATGCAAATGGAGAATTAAAACATTGAAATGAGTAAATAATTAATTAAAAATAAAATACTCAACAAAATGACTTGATTTCTTTTCCACATTGTTCTCCTCTGTTCACTGAGCAAGACAGTATTTCTAGTTTATTTTTCTGATTTTTCTACGCAAAGTTATGGATTTTTCAAATTCTCGGTATTTAAATAAATAGAAAATAACCTATTTATCTACTTATCCACGCGGCGCCGCGTCAACCTCGGCAGCTCCGAAAGGCCACGTGTCGCACTCCCATTCGACGCCGCCATCTGACTCGGATGCCACGTGGCCCGTGGTCTCGCTCCATCCTTCGATCCGGCGCAATCTGGACTGTCCATTCGATACACGCGTGAATGGACAGCATCCGTTCATCGTTCCCGAGTGCCCCAACTCGAGAACCGTCCACACTAAAACCTTAAGATCTCGAGCTATAGTTAACCAAATCACATGCGAATTTCTCCTACATGTTCTTCCATCCTAGAGCCACACATCTATACGACTAACATACATCAAAATCGACTCAAATTAAATGATGGATCACTGGAAGCTCAGGCTAAAGAGAAATCCACATACCTTGGTTCAGGAGGTGAAGCCTCGACTGAATGTGCTCGGCACGTTCGTTGGAGTTGGAGGAGCTTGGGGATGAAGCCCCTGACCCTGGCGAATTATCTAGCTGCAACTTCCACCAAGCCCGATTTCAAATCTTGGCCGATAGAGAGAATGGCTGGCCTGGTGAGGGGGCTTCCACTGGAGGACTCCTTCTCTTGGTCTTGTGCAGGTGTGGGTGAGTTTAATTTGATTTTGGTGAAGGTTTCAGAGTTGTCCTGGTTTTGGGGCTAAGTTTGAACTACGAAATTGAGCTCGGCTAGGGGAAATTAGTGGTCTGGATTTCGGTGGGGATCAAGTGCTCTATGTATGGAGAATGGTGCGGAGTAATTTTGGCGAGTTTTGTTAAGTTTTTGTTCAACACCTCCTTTGGCCGAGAGGTGGTGGTGTTTAAATAGAGGTCGCTGGAGGGCCTCCCAGGGGGAGTTGAAGGCTGGGATGAGTGCGCTTGGTCAAGAGAAGAACGACCATGGTGAATATTAGGCATGGGACGGCTCAGCGAGGAAGAATTCAAAATTTTGGCTCACATGGAGCTCTCGGCCATGGAGTTTTCCGGCGGCTCGTGGTGGTCGGCCGGCCGAGGTCGAGTCACCATCTTGACCAGGTGAGGTCGAGGTCGGGGTTTAGTGAAATCAATTAGGGTTGGCCATGTGTAAAGTGGCTTGATTTAAATGGTATGGGGGAAGGGTTATTTTGGGCTTGGTTTGGTCAGCCCATGGAAATGGGCTTGGTGTACCCACCAAGGTCTGATTTTGGGCTGAAAGGAATCATTTGGGTCAGCCAAGAGAAGGTGGTGTCGTCTCTATCCATGGTGAGGTGGCTAAGCATGGTTTAGAGTGTATCATAAATGGGATTGAAATCTTAATGAAGGCTTACGAAAGAGCCCCCCCCCCCCCTTCTTGCCATTAATGGCTTGGTGAGGTGGAAAGTGGCCTCCATGGCTTGCATATGGCTTATGCATGGCTTCATGGCTTACATTTGGCTTGGAAAAAGTTGGCTTAGTTTCATAAAAATGGATTTTAAAGGTTTTGGATATTTTGATGGAAGTTTTCATGTGGTTTGATTTAGAACAATTTGATATTTGGTTAGGACTTTAGGGATGGTTTTAATTGAATGCATGATGAAGAAGAGTGTCACATGGGCTTTGGAATGAATTATGGGCTTTTTTAGATTTAGTGGAGATGGGCTTTTAAAATGCCTTAAGGGAAGTGGGCTTTTAGGTTTTAAAACAAATTGTTGGATGGAAGTTTTATAAAATATTTGGCCCAATGAGTATTTAATTTGATTTAGGAATGTTTCATGAATGGTTTGGAACCAATTTAGGGCAATTTGAAGTTGAATTGGGTTTAATTTGGGTTTTTTGGTAATGGGGCCAAAGTGGGTCAAATTGGGCTAACTTGGGTTAAGGTTGGGCTAATGTTGGGTATGATGTAAAATTAATGTTGCAAAAGGTTTATGGGAGTGTTACAAATAGTTTTCAATTTTAGTTGGGCTTTGATTTTGGGATTTGGGCCTATTTGGATTCATGATTGGTTTAGGCCAAATTGGGGATTTTTTATTTAGGTTAGGTTTGGGTGAAGTTTGGGTTTAAATTTTGGGAAAATCAAGTTATTTTTTTGCTTGTGGGGATGTTAGGAAGTTTTTGGAAAAGATTTGGGGCTAATTGGAGTTGAATTGGGTTGGTTTGGGCTAAGTTTAGGTTATGGGCCAAAATTGGGCCTTAGGCTTTAAATTGAAATTGGATCCAAATGTTCATCAAATTTGTGTTGGATTTGGTCTAAATTGATATTAGGCATATGGAATTGAAGTTTAGAATTGAATTGGATCAACATTGAGGTCAATTGGAGTGGTTTGGTTTGACATTGGGCTTACTTTGGTTAAAAATGGGTCAAATTGGGGGTTTTGTTAAAAGTGTGTTAAATTGGCAAAATTGGCCTAATGTGTAGTTGAACAAAATGAAATGGGGAATATTTGGGATTTTTTGAAATTTTTTGGGAATTTTTGAATTTTTTGGATTTTTGGGCTAAAAGGGTATTTTGGGTATTTCTGAAATTTAGAGGATATTTTTGGAAATTTTGGTGTATTTGGCTATGGATGATCAATTTGAGTGGTGGGAAATGTCTGGGATTGATTTTGAGGAATTTTGTGTAATTTAGGCAATTTTGCAAATTTTGGGTTATTTCAAGGGCATTTGGTAGGTTTGGCAGGTGTAGGGCCCCTGGGGTCAAAAATTGAAATTTTGGAAAATGAAGATTAATCAAATGTAAGTGAAATGGGATCATTTTGGTTGAGCCATGATGCCATATTAAGCTCACAGGAGCCATGAGAGGACTCATTTTAGCACTCAATATGTTGTTCCTAACCCTCTTGGCCAGGGGCTTAGGGGTTGAGGACCATCCATATGGATTACCTACATGAGTCAAGAAGTCAAATTGGGTGTAGGTGTGGTTTAGGACTTGGAATGTGTGTGTGGGAGTGTAGTGTGTGTGCAAGTCAACCCTCACCAGACCAGGCCACTCAGGGTAGTCCTAAGGCCAAAGAGTCCTATATGGAACTCATCCTTTAAACCTCCACATTTGATCTTAACCCTCCAAGTGGCTTAGGGGTTTACAATCAGGCATGTGGGGTTTAAAGGGAGTTAAGAGGTGTTTGAATTTCTAATGGTGGGTTCCATCTCTAATCCTCTAAGATAGTCAAAGGGAAAACCTAAGGCTAGATCCTAAGTACTAGGAAGAGATAGAAGAGAGAAGACCTCATCAAAAATGAGGTCAACAAATGGACCCCCAATAGGTGTGGTGTGCTGACCAAGCACACCGCGCGTATTGGTGTTGACCGAAGAGATCAACAAAACCAACACAGACGTCTAAGTGACCCATTTAGAATGAAGTATAAAAAAGTTTCCGCTGGGGAGTATCAGGTAAATTTCCAAGACTGAAGATTCCTGAACTCTCGCTGGGGAAAAGAAAAGGAGGTGAATTCCAGATCACAAGATCCGGGGGAAATTCGATTCAGATTTTGTTTTGTTTTCTGTTTTAAGTTTTAATGTGTGAATTTGGATTTTGGTTTAAGTTTCAATTTCGGTTGAATTTTTATTTAGAATTGATTTAAGAAAATTCTGGATTTGAAATGAGAATTGGAACCTAGGTTTCAACCTCGGGATTGCAAAGAGAACTGGAATTTAGGTACCAGCCTCGAAGTGAGAATCGGATTTTAAATATCGATTGAAAAGGATGAGAATCAGAATTTAGGTACTTATCTCAAAATGAGAACCGGAATTTGGTACCAGTCTCGAAGGTTTAAAGGGAATTGAAATTTAGTATCAACCTCGGAAGAGAGTCAGAATTTGGTACCGACCTCGAAAGGAGAGAACTGGAATTTGGTACCAGTCTCGAAGGTTTAAAGAGAATTAAAATTTGGTATCAATCTCAAAAGAGAGTCGGAATTTGGTACCGACCTCGAAAGGAGAGAACTGGAATTTGGTACCAGTCTCGAAGGTTTAAAGAGAATTGAAATTTAGTATCAATCTCAAAAGAGAGTCGGAATTTGGTATCGACCTCGAAAGGAGAGAACTGGAATTTGGTATCAGTCTCGAAGGTTTAAAGAGAATTAAAATTTGGTATCAATCTCAAAAGAGAGTCGGAATTTGGTACCGACCTCGAAAGGAGAGAACTGGAATTTGGTACCAGTCTCGAAGGTTTAAAGAGAATTGAAATTTGGTATCAATCTCAAAAGAGAGTTGGAATTTGGTACCGACCTCGAAAGGAGAGAACTGGAATTTGGTACCAGTCTCGAAGGTTTAAAGAGAATTGAAATTTGGTATCAATCTCAAAAGAGAGTCAGAATTTGGTACCGACCTCGAAAGGAGAGAACTGGAATTTGGTACCAGTCTCGAAGGTTTAAAGAGAATTGAAATTTGTTATCAATCTCAAAAGAGAGTCGGAATTTGGTACCGACCTCGAAAGGAGAGAACTGGAATTTGGTACCAGTCTCGAAGGTTTAAAGAGAATTGAAATTTGGTATCAATCTCAAAAGTGAGTCGGAATTTGGTACCGACCACGAAAGGAGAGAACTGGAATTTGGTACCAGTCTCGAAGGTTTAAAGAGAATTGAAATTTAGTATCAATCTCAAAAGAAAGTCGGAATTTGGTACCGACCTCGAAAGGAGAGAACTGGAATTTGGTACCAGTCTCGAAGGTTTAAAGAGAATTGAAATTTGGTATCAATATCAAAAGAGAATCAGAATTTGGTACCGACCTCGAAAGAAGAGAACAGGAATTTGGTACCATTCTCGAAGGTTTAAAGAGAATTGAAATTTTGATTTGGAAGATCTTTGTGAAAATTTCAGTTTAGTGGAGGGTTGGAATGAGACATGAAAGCGTTTCAAATCCCAGGAGCGTTGATCGAAGTTTGATTATTTGGCGAAGGATATGAACCCATGCCATCAAAACCAAATCGAAAATTTTTGTAGTTCTGTGTCAGTAGACTCAGTCGACCTTCTCAAAAGAGGGAAGGAACCGCGAGGAGTCAAAAAGATTTCAAGAACAGCCGGAGGCTGGGGATTTCAGATTCGGAGTTTCGTTTTAATTTGTTTATTGTGATTCGATTTTAGCTTGATTTTCAATATAGAGTTTGTGTTTATTTAGAGTTTGTTTTGACATTCAAATTTTTAAGAAAGTTCTCATTTATTCTTTTTTTTTCTTCATTCTTTGTTAGAAGTTCTTTTAATTTAATGGCGTTTCCCAGTCAATTTGCACAAAAAGAGGTGAAGGCAAAACACGAAATGGTCTTTTTCATTTCAATCTTGTCGAAAATACATCATACATCTTGATCCAAAACATAATGATATTTTCTTTGAGAATTCAGTATCTCATACAATCCATATATATCCAAAACGAATTGTGTAAGATTCTTGCAGGTTTCTTCCAAAAGCATCTGTCGAAATCCATGTCTGAATAGTGAGTTACATAGACAACAACATCACCTTCCAAGCCACCCTTGGCAGGAAATGTCGTTTGGATGTGCATTAGAGGTGTGCTATCTCCCATGTAGCTCACAGCTCGTAGGGCCGAAGGCTCTCTAACTCTGGATCCGTTCGAAAGTGGAAAGGCATTTTTCTGTCATCCATCCTTCTGAAAGTGACAGAGATTCGTTCAACAGGCACTCCTGGAATGCAATGTTTTGCTATGTCTGCTCCATTTCCTTTTAATACCAAGACGGAACCTACCGATAGTGGTATCTCCACCGGCCCTCGGAATTCTCCGGAGCCTGCAATCCGGAGGTCAGATCCGAACATGATATTGCACTAGTTGACAAAAGACACTGTGCATAAAGGTCTGACGAAGTCATGATGGTCTATGTGTGGAGGTATGCAATCGCCCTCCTTGTAGATATTAATGATGCATATGTTGGGTATGCAGTCCGCGGGCAATACCTTCCATGTCACCATTCTCTTTACCATTCTTTTAATAATATTCAGCATCGGATCCACCTCACTGCGATGGAGTATTCCTGGTGAATTTCCTTCTCTGTCTACCGCGAAGTTGTAGCAACACCCGCATTGGATCGTAACTCTTCCTTTTCCTGGCGTCCATCTTCGGGGCTCTGAATAGGTCTTTCCCTTAGGCGACCAGCTCGGCCCATTTTCTGAAGCTCAAGTACACAGTCTACAATTTGTTGTTGTTCGTAGTCCGAAAACACATCTGTATGCAGCTCAAGGCCTTCCAAGATGTTGACCCTCTTGCCTCGAATTCTTTCGAAGTATTCAAAAGTTTTCTTTTCAACTTGTTGTAATTTCTCCAGCTCGTATTCCGAGATTATCTGAAGTCCTCAGGGTCTGGTAACATACTGCGGAATGTACGGCTTAACCCCAGCACGCTCTCCTGCATGTCTCGGCTCCTCGGGGATAGTCTCTGTTGGGACATCCTCCGGGGTTGTTTTCGCAACAAGACTCTTCAAAACCGGTAGCTCTGTCTGGCATCGTGATACTATCTCCGTTTCTATTTTCCTTGGAATTTCTTTCATCCTTTCTACTGTTCTTGGAATTAACTTCCTCTTTTCTGGTTCCTAACGAACCAATTTCTTCGAAGTCTTTGTACCGACGGTAGTGACTGTCACTTCACGCTGATCTGCTGCCAGCTTAGTCAGCATCTTGCGAATGCGACGGTTCTTGTTTCTTCGTTGAGTAGGAGTGAGAGTAGCTCTCCTCACCTCTTGAATTTCTGTAGGCATGGCACTGACAAGTCTTCCTTCTGTTGTAGCCACCACGGACTTAACTTTCTTATCCTCTCCCGTTGCATGAGCGGTGTTTGCTTTTCTTTTCTTGCTGGTGGACTGCTGACTTGGGCCACCCAATTTCATCACTGTCTGACTGTGGAACTCTTCCCGATCAATCGGAGTCCAATCAGTTTCCTCATATTGTAACCCGGCTGGTGTGAAATCAGAGTCAATTTCAATCACGGCTCCATCCTTCATCCTCTTTTTATCTAGTGCTAGACTCACGCCATTTTTAAAGTTCAGAACCAACCGCCCGTTCGATATTTCCCTGCGAAAAAATAAGGAAAGGATCAGGAGCTGTACTAAGAACAAGAACAATAAGAAAACATTTATTAATGAAAAATTTTATTTACTTTTTTTAAATTTTAAAGAGAGTAGGAAGATATGAGGAAAGATCAGGAATAAATTGATTTAAAAGAAAAGATTAAAATTTTATCATTTCACATATTTTCTTTTTAACACATTTTTTTGTTAATGATTTTTATTTTATCATTCATTTTTTTTATTTTGGGTTCGGACCCAGTTACGAATGATTACTCCACCCGTGTTTCTAGGAATGAGACTCCACTTTTAAAGTTCATCCTTCGAAACATCAGGTTGCTTAATATTTCTTCAAATATCGTCCATTAATTGGAAGCATAGGTCGTTCTCCACGACAGTTAACAAGCTGGTAGGAACCCCCTGAGTAGACTGTCTCGACCACGAACGGCCCTTCCCAAGTTGATTCAAATTTACCACCTATCTTGCGATGTGCAAGAATAGGTCTTCTGAGAACTAGTACTAAGTCACCAACTTTGAATGTCCTTGGACGGACTAGTTTATCATGGGCCTGGATCATCTTGGCTTGATACAGTTCGAAATTTTGCTGCGCTGAAAGTCGTTTCCCTTCCAAGCTTTCCAATTCTTCTAGTCGTAGTTTGGCATTTTCTTCCGTAGTAATCTTGTTCGTAACTGCAATTCTGAGAGATGGAAGCTGAACTTCCAAGGGTAAGACGGCCTCAGACCCATACACTAGGGCGTAAGGTGTAGACTGGGTAGGAGTTCTGAAAGTCATCCTGTAGGCCCATAAGGCTTCTAACAACTTCTCATGCCAAATTCTTTTATTGTCGTCCAAAGTTTTCTTTAGAATTTGAAAGAGAGTTTTATTAAAAAGTCTCGGCCAAGCCGTTCGCTCTTGGATAATAGATTGTTGAATAGCGTCAATCAATCCCATGTCTTCTGACAAAATTGTTGATCTTCGTACTCTTGAACGCGGACCCATTATCTGAAATGATTCTGCGCGGTACTCCGAAACGGTAGACGACTTGATTTCTGAAGAACTTTAGCACGTGGTGTGCCTTCACTTCTCTGAGCGGTACTGCTTCTGCCCACTTGGAAAAGTAATATGTAGCTGCAAGAATGAAGCGATGTGCTCTTGAAGAAGGCGGTTCTATCGGACCCACGATATTTGTGCCCCAACATTCAAATGGCTACGACGTGATTGTCGGATGTAGCACATTTGGAGGTTGATGTAGAACCACTCCATGCACTTGGCATTGGTGACAACTCTTGGCAACGTTCATGCAATCGGTCATCATTGAGGGCCAGTAGTACCCTAATCTTTAATTTTCATCTTCATTTTCGAACCTGACTGATGAGAGCCACAAAGTCCTGAGTGCACCTCTTTAACAATTTCACGAGCTTCGGACTCGCTCAGGCACCTTAGCCACATCTGATCGAAAGACCTTCTATATAATGTATTGTTTATTAATGCGTAAGACAGAGTTCTTTTCTTGATTTGATGGGCTAATGACTTATCATCCGGTAAGTTTCATGTTTTCAAGTAGTCTATTAATGGCTGTCGCCAATCTTCTGCATTTCTGTTACTGCTGCAACTGTTTCTTCTTTTTCTGGCTTGTGTATTGTATCCATGTCGAGCTGTGATAGGACCTGTCGTCCTTGAACTGACATTTCAACTGACTCATCCTGCAAGCAGGAAAATTCTTTTGCAAGTCGGGCTAACGCATCTGCGAGAGCATTTTCTCTTCTGGGAATCTTGTAGATTGTTACATTCAGAATCTGCTCCAACAATTTCATGGCATATTGAAAGTATTGTTCGAGTCATGACTTTAGAATTATGTATTGTCCTACGACCTGTTGAATTATCAACTGAGAATCCCCATAGATGTTTATATCTGTTATCCCCATCTGAATGGTTAATTCCAATCCAGTTATAAGGGCTTCGTATTCTGCCTCATTGTTTGTACACGGTTCTGTTAGATGGTAGGAATACCTTAACATCCCCCGCTCCAGTGTTATAAATATTAGTCCGATTCCTGCCTTACCGGGCACTATAATTTGCAATTCTTTGTCTTTCTGTGCTGAGGATGCTCCGTCGAAGTACAGTTCCCAACGTCGATCGTCGGGGTCTTCTAGGCTCATTATCTGCTCGTCTGGCAAGTCGTCGTTGAGAGGCGATTCTGCCGGTAAAGGGTGTGCTGCAAGGAAGTCTGCTAGGACTTGTCCCTTTATAGCACGAAGAGGAATGAAAGTTATATCGAATTGCAATAGTATCATCAACCACCTGGCAAGTCTGCCGGAAAGCGTCGGTCGGGTCATCAAATACTGTAATGGATTGAACTTCGAAATAAGGTTGACCTTATGAGAAAGCATGTAATGCCTGAGCTTTTGAGCAGCGAAGATCAGGGCCAAACAATGCTTCTCAATTGAAGGATACTTTACATCCGTTGAATTAGACGACGACTTAAGTAGTATAAAGCATTTTCTTTTCCCTCATCATTGACCTGGGCTAGCAGGGCTCCGAGAGAGTCGTCTAAAGCTGTGGTATAAAGTATCAACGGTCTACCCGAGACTGGGGCTGCTAAGACAGGAGGTGTCATTAAATACTGTTTAATGTCCTCGAAGGCTTGCTGGCATTTCTCTTCCCAAACAAATTTGGCATCCGTTTTAACCAATGCCGAGAAGGGCTGACACCTACCTGACAAGTTCGAGATAAAGCGTCGAAGATATTCCAATTTTCCTTGAAAGGATTGTAATTACTTCAAGGTTTTGGGATGTGGCATTTCTAAGATAGCTTTAATCTTTTTCGGATCGATTTCAATTCCACGATGTCGAACAACAAATCTTAAGAATTTCCCAGAGGTGACGCCGAAGGCGCATTTCAAGGGATTCATCTTAAGGTTATATTGTCTTAATCGCTCGAAAACAATTCTCAAATCATACAGGTGATCTTCTTTTAGTTTGCTTTTGATGACTACATCATCCACGTAGCACTCAACTTGGTTGTGAATGAGATCATCAAAAATCCTTGTCATTGCTCTTTGGTAAGTTGCTTCTGCATTCTTTAATCCAAACGGCATCACTGTGTAGCAGTATACCCCGATCGGCGTTCTGAAGGGTGTAAGCTTTTCATCTTCTGGTGCCATCTTTATCTGGTTGTATCCTGATGATCCATCCATGAAAGAGAAGATTTTATGTGTCGAAGCGATGTCGATCATAAGTTCTGGAATTGGTAGAGGGAATTCATCCTTCAGACATGCTTTGTTTAAATCTCTGAAGTCTATGCAGATTCTGATCTGACCATTTTTCTTCATGACTGGTACCACATTGGCTAACCAAGTTGGATATTGCTCTTCACGGACAAATTTAGCGTCTATTAGTTTCTTAACTTCAACTATAACTTGTTGTTCAATCTCTAGACGCATTCTTCTAGGAGCATGTCTGACTAGAACGGCGAGTGTGATCTACTCCTAGCTTGTGAACTGCGACCTCTGGAGCTAATCCTGGCATTTCATCATAACTCCAAGCAAAACAGTCCTTGAATTCTATTAATAACTTGATTATCTCTTCGAAGTCTTCTTTGTTGAGTAAGGAGCTAACAAAGGTCGGCCTAGGCTCTTCGCTAGTACCTAAGTTAACTTCCATTAGCTCGTCTATTGTAGATTTAATTTCTTCTTCGAATTCTGGTGGAGCATTTCCAATTGGTAGATTCTCGAGATCATCTGAAGCTTCCAGGCAACTTTCATCATGCTGGTGAGTGACAACTAACCAAAATCCCGAAACATCAACAGACTCTACTGTGCTGAATAGGAGACCATGTTTTGAATTGGGAGGCCGACTGGCATTATTCCATAATTTTTCAAAGTGTTGTGATCGACCTTTTGTCCATCTTCGAGGTAAGACAACACATTGAATTAAATTTTGAACACAGGGAGGATACCACTCAAAAGGCAATTCCATTAATTCAGAAGAAGTAACATCTTCAAATTGTACATCATTTTCACATTTGGAAGAAGAAGCACCACGGTAGAACTTGATCGGCTAAGCACCACCACCATGCACTTCCTTGATCACCATACCCTCGATCTTATTAGAATGGATCGGGGGTCATAGTATGCACATAGTGATTGATCTTCTCGTACATTGATTTGTATTCTTCATTTTTTTCATCTTTGAGAGAGATCTTGAACTGTGGTTTCTTCTGATTTATTTGCATTGCTTCTTTCTTGATTTCTTCTTCTTCGAAATTTCTTTCCCAATCAACATCGATGACTGGTCTCTTCTGTCCAACTGTTCCAATGTCTCTTCCTCGACCTCGTCCCCGGCCTCGACCTCGGGTGCGAGTTCTGGAGAAACCTTCACCATCTCGCCGTAAGGGAGTGGTGAGTAACTGTTAGACTAGAATTTTAGGTTCTTCGTCATCCTGAAATTCTTTTGCTTCATTTGGTACGGTTTTCTTCGGAGGCGCGTAGTAGGCTGCATCTTCGTGAATTCCGATTTCATGCACGGAGAACAGTTGCAAATCACCTTTGATACACTGCTCCCCTCCTTCATAATATTTTATGCACTGGTGCAGAGACGACGGTACCATCCGGTTTTCATGGATCCATGGCCGACCCAGTAGAGCGTTGAATGATGTCTCAGAATCAATTATATGGAATTTTGCGGTTACCTTTGCCAAATCACTTGTCTTCATCAGTAGTGTTATCGATCAAAGGGCTCTTTCTCCTTTCGGATTGAACCCTCTTAATAACATCTTGTCCGTTTCGAGGTCGCGAGCATCAATTTCCAAATATGCTAACATTCGAAGGCTCATTATGTTTATTGAAGCTCCTGGATCAACCAACACCCTAGAGAGCGTAAACATTCTAATAGTGACTGAAATGTACAACGGTCGATTGTGATCAGCTGTTCCAAGTAATAGATCATTATCCGTAAAGGTAACACCTCGCTGTTCTTTTAACGAGCAAACCTCGTCTAAGGAATTACCGGCCATTTGAGCTAAACAAATCTCTGGATCAACTAAGGCCTTGATCAGATTTCTCTTATCTCCTTTGACAGGGTTAGAGCGTCGTAGATGCTCGGTTTGGCTGGTAGCTTCCTAAGATGGGCTAGCACGTTATAATCCACCTTATTACCATGTTCTTCATTTTCTTCTCGAACGGGAAATCCCTCTGCTGGGGTTGGCTCTTCCTGGGCAACCACCTGCTTTCCTTTATCCTTTGGACCCATTCTCGGGGGTAGAACTTTTCCGCTTCTTAGATTGACTTCGGCTATTTCTTCCGCATCCGGTGCTGAATCCGCCGGTGTCCGCCCTCGAATTGGAACGACTGGTTCTTTTGGAGTTGCTTCAGAATTTGATACCTCTAATTCTATTGTGATTGGAGTTCCTCGGAATTCACAAATGGACTCGTTGCTTGTCGAGCTTTCGTATCCATCCTTGTGAACGTCTTCTCCTTCGTTGTGGCCATCGAGGTTTAGTATGATTTGAGAATTGTTATTTATATTGGAATTGAGATCCGGATTAGGTTGGTTGTCAGTTACGTAATCGTTAGAAACAGTCAAAACGTAGCCAACACCAAAACTCTTATCATTACAAGATCCCGCCGGGGCGAGCAAATAACCATACAGAGTCAGAGGTTCGAGGGATTTCTCCCCCGAATCAGAAACAACCATCCTAGGATAAGCAGCCCCTAGTCTACCCTTCGGAGCCTCAGTTTTCTTCTCTTCCACGATTTTCTCCTCCTTCTGGGGCGGTTCTTCGATCGCAAGTGATAGCACCGGCTCGGCAGGTTTCAAACTTTGAGTTGAAGCGCGCACTGAAGCGTTCTGGATATGATACTAGATTTTCTTTAAAGATTTTGTCCAGATGGTACTCTGATCACAGAAAAATTCATTAAGAAATTCTTATCTATTTTTTGATAAAATTGCACTTTAAAAAAAGGTATTTTCTTTATTTTACTGCAGGAATGAAGATTTATAAGTGATTAAAGCAAAAAGCATGAAATGGAGCGAATTTGGATCAAAAAGGAAGAAATTCATGCAAATTAAACTAAGTCGCCGACGGCGAGATCGAGGCCACCGACGGCGAGACCACGAGGAAGATTTCTGAAGGAATTATAACTACCTCGCCGACAGCGAGCCCGAGCCCGCCGACAGCGATATCGCGAGGTTTGAAGACCTTCTAGAAGCCCCGCTGACGGCGAGGTCGTTTCCCGCCGACGGCGAGACAGTTCAAAATGCAAATACTTTGTACCTGGACACTTTTTGAAGAGGTGTTTAATCACCCCTTGGACCTTTGCCTACCTCTATAAATAGAGGCCGAATTCTAGTGTCTAGGTGTGCTATTTTAGAGAGTCTGAGTCTATTTTTGGTGTTTTAAGTGAGTTTGTTGTTAGTCATTAGTGAGTTTCTTTAGTTTATTTGAGTGCTATTTAGAAGTTTGCTGTACGAGAAGGAAAAGTCAAAGGAACTTCAAGGAGTCTGCTTGGGGAGGAAATTAAGATAAGTATTTTGTTTATTATTGTTGTTAACTTTAAATGAAATCCATGCTTTGTTTTATTCCCATGCATTCTAAGTAGTTTTCTTAGTCTTTCTCCTTGTTTATGAAAATTATGCGGATTGATGAAATTAAATAGAAGTACCTAATATATTAAAATAAATTGTGATAATTTTTACTTAAAACTTAATTTACTTTCAATCTGGCCAATTGAGTTGTTAAAATATGTTGAATTATCAACTATAGTAAAAATTACATCCAATATTCAGGGAAGTCAAAAACCTTGGAAGGAGGGTTCAAATAAATAGGGAAATATTATTTAACAGACGTAGAATTGGACATTTTAGTGTGACAGACTAAAATATTCAATTTGGTCCTATTGTTTGAGAGCTGCAAGTGTAGATGTTAGCCCTCGGGTGAGGGGAACGTGGGAGCTCCGAAGTGGCGACAGGTATCCTCCCGACTAGCCGCGGATTCGGTAATCAAACATAGGATTAGTCAATGTTCTTTACACACTGACCAAAGGGTAAAGAATAGGAATGCTCCTATTTGTCACAATACAATTTAAGAATTCTATTTAAATTCATCATTCACTTAATTTTCTAAAAACAAGGAGAAGGATACTTTTTCTGAATTATTTAAATCAAGCATTAGTTTACTTTAGTTTGTTGTAGTTACTTTAAAATTCTGTTTACTATATTAATAAGTAATTCCTTTAAATTTAGCTGATAACAAATCTGTTAAAAACTTCCCTGTGGGATCGATAACCAGGACTCTACTAGAGCCCTGTATTACTTGATACGATACGTATATTTGCGTAGAATCCACATTATACATTAAATCATATATATATATTTAAAGCGGGATCAAGTTTTTGGTGTCGTTGCTATAAACATAAATTGCAAACATATTAAAAGTGGGTCATACTCCATCGATCATTGGTCGTGTAATGGTCTATCGGAACAATAGGATCCGTTGAAATAACATTGACGGAACCTCCCTTTCGGGGATCCTTCATGTATTCCTTCGGGATCGTTATGTTCCCTTTCTGGAGATTGTCATTAAGCGAACTCTTGAAAGTGATGCAATCCTCTATCTTGTGCCCGAGCATCTGGTGGTAAGGGCAATAGTTTGGATGATCTTTCTTGTTGACTTCTTCTAGCCTCTTGGGCTCTGGTAGCTGATAATCTGGTGTTTTCATTAAACTGCGGAACATCTTTGCTACTGCTTCAGTCTTGAATGGATATTCCTTATTCAGAAATTCTTTCAGGGTACGTTGTGAACGAGGCGGTTGCTCATAATACTGAGGCAACTGATAGCTTGGTCGAGGTCGTTGATAGTCCTGCTGAGGTTGCTGATAAATCTGTTGTGGTTGTTGGTAAGTCTGTTGTGGTGGTTGATAACCGGGCTGTGGTTGCTCTGGCTGTATCTGCACTAGCTGCTTGCCTTTATCTACTGCCGCGACGATTTTGGATTTCTTTTCAAATTTTTTTACAGGCATCTGCTTATCGGTCTTGTCTACGAAACTTAGCTATTTTGCTTCCTCTTGCAAGCTCCCGGCCTTGCTAAGAAACTTCTCGAAAGTCTTGATTGTAAACCCTTTAAGGAGAAGTGTTATCGGGCCATGGATACTCTTAAGTAGAATACCGACTGCGTGCTGTTCCTGAAGCTGTGGTTCACACTTCATGCTTAAATTCCTCCATCGAAGTATGTAATCCACCAAAGTTTTGTTTGGTTTCTGTTGCTCCACCATTAGATCACCGATATTGATGTGGTGCTGAGCCCCGGCAAACCGCTTAACGAAGAGATTTTCTAGTTCCGCAAAGGTCTTAACTGAACCATTCGGCAATTCCGGTACCAGTCGAAGGCGATCCCTGACAAACTACTGACGAACTGACGGAAGAGTAAAGCGTCGCTCCCACCGGCATTGCAGCAACTAGCACGAAAATGTACGACATGCTGTCGGGGGTTTCCCGTTCCATCAAAAGTCTTGAACAGGGGTGGTACAAAGCCTTTCGGGTATTGGACTGCATCAAATTCTTCGGGGTAAGGTCTACCCGTCTGAATAGATGTTCCGCTCTTAGATTGTGCTAAGGCTTCTCGCACATGCTGTTCTACCATGTTCTTAATGTTCTTTTCTGGAATCATGCTTTGTACAGGATCCTTCTTCGGTTGTTCGTCTCCGTTAACAGATGTGATCTCCTTTCCTCCTTCCACAACATGGATGATCTCCGGGGGTATTTCTTTCTGAGGTTGCACCTGACTCTGGAGAGTGGCTAAAGCGGTAGCCATCTCTTCCATCCTTTTTGCCATTTGGGAAATTGTGTTATCCTTCTCTTGAAGTTGTGCTCTCATCACTTCCGATTCATCTCTTTCCGCTGCTGCCGGAGCACCTTGCGAAGCTAACGATGCTCTTGTCTCAACCATGTTGATCTCAGCATAATCTTCATCCATAAACTCTGATGAATCTACTTCAGTTTCCAATTTTTCTCCTCTTTCTTTTACCAGCCGTCGGATGTCGGTTCTTAGCTTTCCTATGGCATCCTCTAGTGGCCTCTTCCAAACGGTTTCACGGTTGTCATGTGATGACTATTGGACTTCTTTCTCGGGAGTTTTTTTAATGCATTAGCACTTTCTTCAGATTCTGGCTTTCTGACGAGACTCTTCTTTCTAGAACATTGTGCTTGTATTGGTTCAGCAATAATAGGTCGCCACACCATCCTTCTCGCAGTAGAAGTCTAGGACCAGATGGTCTGTCAGCTGTGCGTCGGTAGGTGGTGTCCTCCCTAATATGGTGTCCTGATACGACAATAGGCGAACTAACTCGCACTTTCTTCCTTGGCCTCTCCGGGGCGGTGATGGGGTTTACTCGCGGTCCGAGGCGGGATTTGACTGGCGCTCGTCCCATTTTTCTTAAGATCTCTGATACTGGGCATCCTTCCTTCTCAGCTAGTTTCTCTATTAGGGCTCGTAGTCAAGTAAGCGGCGTAGTCTTGGCCCTCTTTCTCTTACAGTCACTATAGTATGCAAGTCGGGGTAATGCAGCGGTCATTCTCTGAACATCTTCTTCATCCGATGCAGCAGAGAGAAGGTGGAACCTACTTACTCCCAACAGCGGTGAAATTTCAGGTAGTTCTTCCTCTTCCTCAGGAATCTCTTCCAGAAAAGTAACTTCAGCAGCCTTAGCCTTCTTGATCCTGGTGATATTTCTACTCTTATTTCTTCTTTGAGTCCGAGTTAAGGGTGTAACTCTTGAACTGGACCCTATCTCAAAGACAGGAGGTATTGTAGCAAAATCTGTACCCTCCACGGTGGCAGGCTCATCACAGACTTGGATTTCCTTCCCCTTCAGTTTGGCAGGAATCAGGGTAGGTGTAGAGATGACTAGACCGGTGGGGGTAGAGACAACAGTCCTCCTACGAACAGTGGTACTCTTTTCAGCTGGGACTCTTTGCAGGGGAGGGAACTCTTGAGTCGACTTCAGGTTGAACTCAATCACGGGCTCCTCAGTTTCTGATACTTTATCCATTAGTGTGAAGAGGGTGACGTCAGCGAACTTAATATCTGTATTGTTGAATCCTTGTCCAAAATGGATGATTCCATTGTCGGGCAGTTTATTCTTATAGACGGCGAAGTTCATTCCATTGGTGAAGGAGAAAATTAACTTTGGTGCAGTCATTTTCTGCAGGGTAAATTCTGAACGTCAGTCCCGAATTATACTTCCTTTTGTGGCAAAACTTAAGACGGAAAAGAAAGAGTCCGAACACTTTTTAGTTTATCTTAGTATATTCGTGATTTAAAAGAGTTCGTTTATTAAAAGGTTGTTTATTAAAGAATTTGTTTGTTAGGAACAAAATGATTAATGGAGGAAGGTTAAAGGAAAGGTAGGACCCGATTCAGAATTGGAAAGGAAAAGAAAGTCTCGTAAGACTTCTCAACCCGAAGGACCGCTCCTAAGCCAACACCTATTGGGGGTCCACCTCACCTTAGAAAGAGGCAAAAGGATTTCGGAACCTCTCTGTTTAGGGGTGTCTAAACAGTGGCTCCAAAATCCAAGAGAGTTAACTATACCCGTTCAAGACAGAAATGAACGTGGTATGCCAACGGAAAGAATGATAGTTTGGTCCACAAGGGGCATGGACTCACTACCGATTTATGAAAGCAAAACCATCTGATCAAAATAGAGAGAGGAACTAGTCCCCAGCGGAGTCGCCAGAAGTTGTCGGCATATTTTTTAGGTTGTGTGTTTAATTTATAATTATATATAACTTGAAAGTAGCATTTGGTTTTGAAAATAATTTTAAGTTTAAAGATTTCAAGATATGAAATCAAACTGATCTCACATCACAAATAGTTTATATAAAGGAGCACCGCATCACAAATCGTGTATCTCTCCCGAAAAATAGACACACTGCTTGAAGATGGGGCCCAATTAAATAAACTATAAGATTTGTGACATTCATTTGGTCTCCGAATCAATTTTATAAGCCGACAAGTTCTCCTGCTTAATGGAAAAATAGACACACTTCTGATTTAGTGTTCTTTTTTAGTGATAGTTGCTTACACGGTGAATATCACAAATAGAAAATTACACAAAAGAAATATTACAACTGCATTATCTTTAATATATAAATATTACAACTAATAAGCTCATTGATCTCCCTGCATGACTTCTACTTACATAGGCAACAAGTTGGTTGGGTAGTTGCTTGTGGGTCACCCACAAGGTTTAACAACATGTTATGAATGACACAGCCTATTTTCATTGATCTGTTCAAGAAACTGCACATAAATCATGGTCTTCATGGCTCGTCCAGGATGACTTCAAGAGATGTATTAGCTATAACGCTCTATATTTTATCACAAAATGAGTCCATGTGGAGTGTCATGGAAGCTTCCAATACTCTTCCAAATGTAATAGCAGATACTTCTAAGTTTGGCTAAATGCTATGATTAGCTTTTCATCAAAAGTTATTGTCCCTAGAGACCCATCATTCCAAAGCACACCTACGCAAATTTCACAAGACTTCCTAGTAAGCCTGATTGATGTCTTGACCCTTTTCGCAATCGTGGCCCATTACATCTTGACCCAGTCCAAAGCCATTGATTGGAGGTGGGAAGGCTCCCATGTATTCAAGTGGTATCATTTTGCCTTTTGTGTAGATCCAATCGCTCAAGTGCCTAGAGAGACTTGGCAAATGTGTGTGACTAGATAACATCTGGAAAGGTGGACTGGTAGACTTTAACAGACAATGAATTGCATTATTAGTCCACTGACAAATCGATGGTTATGAACCAACCGTCAGAAGAATTCCAGTTCTTGGATATATTAGCTTGGAAATTCTTCTCTATGAAAGAGGGATTGGAGGACTCGATTCAGCGACTGAATCCTTCTCCTCATGATGCTGCAATTCATCTGGGATCCTACCTCTAGATTTGTCTTGAACCTGGTTTGGGCAGTAGAGGTAGATCAACTGATTTTGCTCCTAGCTAAAAAATTAATGAATGAAGTGTCTTGGTAAGATGTAATTGACAGTGCTTTCACCCCTTTATCAGAAGACTCTTCATTAGCACCACCATCTTTGAGCTACTCGAATGACCCACCGGATTATGACTGCCTTGAAAGAGCTACATCCAAGATAAATGTATCAAAGAATGAGTCGAGTGCCTTTTTGCAATGATGGTCAGTTCATGAGTCAAAATTTGTTGGATTACTACTGTGGTTGCAGAAATAGAGAATAGAAATCCTAGCCTGCTAAACCATTTAGCTCACCACAAGCTTCGGTTGACCTCCCTCCAATCATCACCGCTTCCTGCCCAGAGGCTCCTTTTGATTAGCCTCAGCCTTGGCCTTCTACTTGACCACTCGAGCAGTAATTTCTCCCTCATACTTTACCTTTACAGCATTAGAGGCAGCCCACAAGTCTGCTTTCATCGAACCAAAAAGTCCTGGGAACATGACCCTGTTTACAGTTACCTGATCAGTATACTGGGGAGCTAAGAGTCGTTGACCGTCAAAATCAGCCTTTTATGTCTGGATGCCCCAGCTCTCAGACGACGAGGCAAAGAAAGTTTATATTTTCAATTTTTTACCTTATTTTTCAAGCCAGAAAATTACAACTAGCCCATTTATGTCCGACTCCACACAGAAGGAAAATATATGACTGAATAAGTCATTCAACCACGGGATCCCCTTCCACTAACATAAAGTAAATTAGGTCATTATCATCACAATCGAGTTCGACTTGATTTGAGTTGAAAATGACCCCATACACATTAAAAATAGCCCTATGCTCTTGATATAAGGTGAGTCACAGTCCATGCCAAAATTGTTCTCGATAAAATACCAATTCATCCCCAGATTTGTCAGTCGCTCTCTCATCCGAGCGAAAAACTTTAAACTTGATGACCAGATCAAAGATGAATGCTTCTGCCATGAAATCAACCTTACACGGAAACAATATTGATCGCTCGATGACCCACAATTTTATATTATGATATTTTTAATTTAATTGCAACGACGCCAAAAACTTGACCCCGCTATATTATATGTATAGAATTGTAATTGTTTATGTTGTGGATGCTACGCAAGTATACGTATCGTATCAAGTAATACGAGGCTCTAGTGGAGTCCCGGTTATCGATCCCATAGGAAATAGAAAATTAAATAACAACTAATTTTAAAATAATAATAATAATAATTTTAAAATAGTATACGAAAATTTAGAATTCTAAATTTAAGCGCAATAAAGTAAACTAAGTATTTTAATTAGGTAACTTAACTAAGTCGAAAATTAATACGTATTGAAAGTGCAGGAAATTAAACTAATTGCTAAATAAGTCTTAACTATTCGTAAAAAGTATCTTTCCCCTTGTTTAGAAATTTAAGTGATTGATGAATTTAAATAGATAATTTTAAGGTATTGTGACAAATAGGAGCATTCCTATTCTTTACCCTTTAGTCCAAGTGTAAAGAATATCGACTAATCCTATGTTTGATTACCGAATCCGCTGGCTAGGCCGGGAGGATACCGATCGCCACTTCGAGCTCCCACGTTCCCTCGCCCGAGGGCTAACATCTACACTTCGGCTCTCAAACAATAGGACCGAATTGAATATTTTAGTCCGTCACACTAAAATGCTCTATTCTACGCCCGATGATATTATTTCCCTATTTATTTGCACCCTCCTTCCAAGGCTTTTGAATTCCCGGAATATCAAATGTAATTTTTACTATAGTTGATAATCAACACATTTTAACAAATCAAATGGCCAGTTTGAAAGTAAATTAAGTTTTAAGTAAAAATTATCACAATTTATTAATATTTAAGTACTTCTATTTTTAGTTCATCTAGTCACTTAATTTCATAAACAGGGAGAAAGACTACATTAACTACTCAGAATGCATGGGAACTAAACTAAGCATGGATTTCATTTAAAGTTAAAAACAATAAACAAAGATACTTATCTTAATTTCCTCCCTAAGCGTACTTCTTGAAGTTCCTTTCGACTTTTCCTTCTAGTACAAGCACACTTCTAACTCACTAAAGATTCACTAAGACTCTCTAAATAAACTCACTTAAGACTCCAGAGATACACACAAATGACACACACTTATAACACACACTTATAACACACACTTCGAGGCTGAATTTAGGCCTCTATATATAGAGGTGAGCAAAGGACCAAGAGGTGTGTAAGCATCCCTTCAAAAAGTGTCCAGGTTCAATGTATCTGCGCCATTTGAACTAGCTCGCCGTAGGCGACGAACTACCTCGCTGTCGGCGAGGCTTCTAGAAGGTCTTCGAACCGCGCTATCTCGCTGTCGGCGGGCTCGGGCTCGCTGTCAGCGAGATAGTTATAAATCCTTCAGAATTTTCTTCCTCGTACCCTCGCCGTCGGCGGGCTCGATGTCGCCGTCGGTGACTCAGCACAAATTGCATTATTTTCTTCCTTTTTGCTCCAAATCCGCTCCTTTTTATGATTTTTGCTTTTATCACCTAAATTCTCCATTCCTGCAACAAAATAAAGAAAATACCTTTCTTTAAAGTGCAATTTCATCAAAAATAGATATGAATTTCTTAATAAATTTTTCGATGATCAAAATCCCCCAAACTTACTTATTACTTGTCCTCAAGTAATTTTAGTACTACATAAAAATAATGAGTTCTATAATAAGACTTTTCAATTTAATTAAACTATGAATTAGATTAATTAATATCATAATAAAGTTAAATAAAAATAATTCATGTAATTTAATTAATCTTATAGAAATAAATTATTTAGTTATCGTGTCTAAGATTTCTAGCTTACTATTCATTTCGGGAATGACTATATTTAAAAGAATAACTACTTAAGATATTCATATGATAAGAAATTCAAGAAAACACTATTAGGTAAAATTCTAATCCATAAACATAAGTTTGGAAATATCTAAGTTTTTCCCTTTAGTGTTAATTCAAATGAAGCGAATTTTTGATAAGGCATCTCCTCAAGCTTCTCCTCATTTTTCTTTTTCTTTTTCTTTTTCTAATGAGGATTACCGTATCCGGAGAGCCTCGTTAATAATTTTGAACTTCATTTTCATCTTCCTAAATTTGAAACTTAGAAATATTTCTTAGCTTATATATACTTCATAGTTTTTACTTCATTGATTTTCAATCTTTTCTTTTTCACTTGAATACTTAAGAATTTTAATTTTAGAATATAGTTTTCCTTACTAAAAATAGTTTACTATATTCTTATTCCCTTTAACCAAATATTTTATTCTATTTAATTAATTAAAGCACTAGAAATATTTCATTTAACCTTTTATAATAATTAAATAAAATAATTCATATTAATTAAATTGAAAATTTTGCTATAAAAATCAATTTATAATAATTTGAAAATAGAAATTGAGAACAAGTTAATAACTGAATTTGTATTTTACTCCCCCCCTAACTTAAATTTTTATATCTACTCTAAATAATGAAAAAAAAAAGGAAAGTAAATAAATCATACCTTTGAAGTTTAGGTATTTCTTTTTCTTTGAAATTTTTGCGAGCTTTTTCATTTTTCATCGAACATGTATCGTTAGTATTCTCCATATATATATAACAATTTAAAGAAAATGCAGGGATAAAATCCGAGATAAGTATTAAATACAACAATTAAAATTAACTCTACACTACACATATGAATTACTAACATATTAAAAACATCGAACTAACAGATTAACAATTTTAAAAACTTAAAACAATACAAAATAAAATAAAAACATACTAAAGAAAACTAACATCCTATTTAACATAAAAACAAATGCAATTAACTAACACAAAAAACAATAACTAAACTATTATCACAATTCAAGCAAATAATCTAACAAACATCCAATGTCTCACAACATAAAGTACTGAATATTACAAACATATAAAAGTTTCCAAAATAACTTAACATCAAACAAATAAAACAAATAAAGTCCTAATCTTCTATATTGAAGTCCCAAACTATATTATCATCCCCTCCTTGATTTGCCTTTTATTATATTTCTGATCACATCATTTATTAATTTAATATGAAGATTAGCTACTTATACACAAACAAATTCACACAACACAACAAATTAACTTTAATATTGAAATCCATGAGATGTACAAACTAACATAATTTTAAACTCTATAATCAAACTTCAATTCTCCAATCCTTACTACTAATCAGCATCGCAAACCAATCCACGACACACTAAATGCGGATACAAAACTATGACGCATATCTCAATTAAGTTTCGAGATATTCAAATCATCACTCCACACATAATAAAATCTAAATCAAATCAAATAACATAAATACAAACATACTATGGAAATCTTTACTACTACTCTTCAATGTCGGAATCTTCATCTTCTCGATATTTCCGATATGACGATGATGCACAAATAAGTTATAGAAAGGCCCGAAGGGAAACTCCGGCGGCATTCTTCGGCTGATCCAACCCTTCGTCTCAGTAAATGAAGAAAGCTAGCTTCCATGTGTCCAGAATGATCAAAGTGTTCCTTCATCCTCCAGTCAATGTGATCAAATAAATCAGATATATTGTCGATTGAATCTCTCACTTTCTGCAGTTCTTTCTCCATTCATTTAATTTTCTTCATAAGTAACTCCGTTTTATCTGAAATAGGCCTTGCTATAGGATTATTCTGTGAAGCTCTATCAAAGATAAATGTAATTTCATCATTATTGTCCAAAGTAGGGAACATATCCGTAGGATCAAGCGGCTTCCAAGGTAACAGAACCTTTTCCCAAGCTTCATAAGAAACCTGGTACTGACTGCATAATGCAAAAATAGTAGATGGGTGTCCTAGTCCGTGAACTGAGCCATGCACAATTAAACCCAATGCAGACTTAACAATTATTGATCCAACATCAATAGGCAATCCATTTTGAATACAATAATTCAATATAAGCGCATTCCTTCGAAACCTTGTTTACCCTCATAGTAGGTAACAATATAGATGAGATGAAAAAGTGCCGATGCTTTGAGACGAGATTCAAAAGTGATGCGGAGAAACTAACATACCCGTCTTCACGCATTTCCCAATCTTCCGGTTCATCGATCGGATATCGAAATATCTCATTCATATTATATCGAGAAGGCACAAAATTTGAATAGTGACATACCGGGGTGTTTTCTATAGAGAATAATTCATTTACTCTTGATGGAGTAAACGTCACCCATCTTCCTCGGACGTAGACATTCCCATTGTTGATCGCATGTAAGTTAGAGTAGAACTCTTTCACAACCGGAATAACAACGAGCGGACGTAGTGTAACAAAATACCTCCCAGCAGCTGTCGCGCGATCGTTTCTTCTATCTTCGTAAGTGGAATTCTCTAATCCTCGATCGACAAATCCCCGTTCCTTGATAACTCTTTTCTTTACCAAAACCTTGTCGAAGATCCGCCGCGCTTCCGCACTCACAAATTTCCTCCGGTTAAACACTCCGAATTAGAGGAATCTAAGAATTTGGAGGCCATTATGGTGAATGGAATGAATTCTAGTGAAGAAGGCAGATCTAGAATGATTTAAGAATGGGTTTTCACAAAGGAATTGGTGTTGAAACCGTCCAAATCGGCATTCAAATTATAAATAACTCATCTTTATAACTTCCTCGCCGTCGGCGAGAAGTTTCTCGCCGTCGGCGACTCGGCTTATAAACCGCCTCCCATGTTCTCGCCGTCGGCGGACGTTTCTCGCCGTCGCCGAGCTCGATAAATAAACTGAATTTAATTTAAGCGCGAACCTCGCTGTCGGCGAGTATCGACCTCGCCGTCGGCGAGATTCCAAAATAATGTCCAATTTCGCTCTAAATCGAATAATTTCTTTTCTCATCATAATGGTTCGAATATGTGATGATTCTTCATAATAATTGAGTAGTAAAGTTTCAAAAATATAGACTAACTATTACGATACAATAAAAATAGATAACTAATATGGGTTGCCTCCCATAAAGCGCTTGGTTTAACGTCTTCAGCCCGACCTAATTTCAATTATTAATCAGGTCGACTAAGCATTAAAACCTCTTTATAGTTAGGTCTTATACCTTCAAAATATGGTTTTAATCTATGTCCATTAACTTTAAATTTATGTCCAGTTTTTGGATCTTCGATTTCTATATTTTCGTATGAAAATATTTGAGTTATGGTGAAAGGTCCTAACCATCGAGACTTCAATTTTCCAGGAAATAATTTCAATCTAGTATTATATAGCAAAACTTCCGTCCCGGTTCAAAATTTCTCCGATTAATCTTCCGATCATGCCATAATTTCATCTTTTCTTTATAAATCCGATCATTATCATATGATTCATTTCTTAATTCTTCCAATTCATTTAATTGCAGCAATCTTTTCTCACCGACTTCCTTCATATTATAATTAAATTCTTTAATCGCCCAATATGCTTTATGTTCTAATTCAAATGGTAAGTGGCATGTTTTTCCATATATAAGCTCGTAAGGAGTCATTCCAATCGGAGTTTTATAAGCGATCCTATAAGCCCATAATGCAGTTGTCTAATCTAATAGACTAATCTAACCTATTTGGGTTTACGGATTTTTCTAAAATACGTTTAATCTCATGATTAGATACTTCAGCTAATCCGCTGGTCTCGTGGATGATAAGCAAGTGGATATCTTATGAGTAATATTGTATTTTTCTACTAGTTTGTGAATGTATTTATTTCTAAAATGAGTTCCTCCGTCGATGATAATCACTCTCGGCATTCCAAATCTAGTAAAAATATTTTTCATCGAAATTTTGAAACACTCTTAAGCATCACACCAAGGTAAAGCTTGTGTCTCAATCCATTTGGAAACATAATCAATAGCTTACTAATATATATGAGTTTCCAAACGAAGGAATAAAAGGTCCCATAAAATCTAATCCCCAAACATCAAAAAATTTCAACTTCTAATATAAAATTCGGAGGCATTTCATTTTTTCTAGATATATTTCCTACTCTTCGACATTTATCGCAAGTTTTAATATATCCGTATACATCTCTAAATAGAGTAGGCCGAGAAAATCCAGTATCGTAGAATCTTATAAGCAGCTTTATCGATCCCAAAATGTCCTCCAAAATCGAATCATGACATTTTTGAATAATTGGTTCAGCTTTCTTCATAAGGTACACATCTTCTAATAATTAAATCCTTACATTGCTTATATAAATATGGTTCATCCCAAAAATAGGTTTTCATATCATGGATGAATTTTTTCGTTTTTGCAAAGTTAGCATAGGTGGTAAAATATTACTAACTATATAGTTTACTATATCAGCATACCATGATATTTTCCACTCATTGATATTATATAGTTGTTCATCAGGAAAACTGTCTATAATTTCATTTTCAATATCAGATAATTCATGATTTTCTAATCTTGATAAATGATCCGCAATTTGATTATCAGTTCCTTTCTTATTAACGATCTCAAATCGAATTCTTGCATTAATAGCATCCATCTAATTAATCTTGGTTTGGAATCTTTCTTTTGCATTAAATATTTGATAGCAGAATGATCAGTATGCACGATACATTTTGTTCCAATCAGATAAGGTCTAAATTTATTAAAACCATATACTACCGCTAATAATTCTCTTTCAGTAATCGTATAATTTATTTCAGCATCATTTAGAGTTTTACTAAGCATAGTATATAACTTTAAAAATCTTTTCATATCTTCGCCTAAGAACTGCTCCTACAAGCATAATCACTAAGCATCACACATAAGCTCAAATGGTTTCTCCTGAGCTAGGTGAAACTATTATAGATGTCGTAATTAATTTTTCTTTTAAGAGTTCAAAAGCATTCGGGCATTCGATTGTAAATTCAAATTTCTTGTCCTTTTCGAGAAGTTGGCATAGAGGTTTAGTACTTTTTGAAAAATCTTTTATATAGCGTCTATAGAATCCAGCATGTCTAAGAAAACTTCTTACCCCTTTTACCGTAGTTGGAGGTGGTAATTTAGCTATAACTTGAATTTTTGCAGGGTCCACTTCCATGCCTTTTTCCGAAATTTTATGCCCTAATACAATGCCGCCCGCAACCATAAATCGACATTTCTCCCAATTTAGAACTAAATTTTTTTCTCACATACTTCTAATACTTTTTCAAGATGAGTTTAGCATGTGTCAAATGATGTTCCAAATACGGAGAAATCATCCATAAATACTTCTATTCCATTGTCAATTAACTTACTAAATATAGACATCATACATCTCCGGAATGTTGCTTGGTGCATTACATAATCCAAAAGGCATTCTTCGAAAAGCGAAAGTTCCATAAGGACTAGTAAATGTAGTTTTCTCTTGATCCTCGTGAGCAATTTGTATTTGATGATAACCGGTGTATCCATCTAGAAAACAAAAATACTTATGTCCTAGCTAATCTATCTAACATCCGGTCTAGAAATGGTAAAGGGAAGTGATCTTTCCCGGTGGCGGTATTTAATTTCCTATAATCAATACATATACGCCAACCAAGTAACTTGTCTTATAGGAATAAGATCGTTATTTTCATTGGCAGATGACTGGTCACTCCTCCCTTCTTAGGAACACAATGAATCGGGCTTACCCAAGCATCGTCGAAATAGGATATATAATACCATTATCTAACCATTTTAAAATTTCTTTCTTAACTACTTCTTTCATTATCGAGTTTAATCTCCTTTCGGGGATCTCGCTTTAGGTTTATGTTCATCATCTAAAATAATTCTATGCATACGGATCGAAGGACTAATTCCTTTAATATCTGCTAAAGTCCAACCAAAAGTTTTCTTATATTTTTTTAAAGTTTCTAAAAGTTTTTGTTCTTGAGATTCGTTTAATGTAGATGAAATAATAACTTGTAAAGTTGAAGAATTATCTAAATAAGCATATTTCAAATGATCAGGTAATATTTTTAGCTCAAGTTCAGGAGGTTTAATAATTGATGGAACTATATTCTTGTCAGTGTTTTCAGTATTATCCAAAAATTCAAATCTTTCCCGAATATAATCTAGTTCTTCATTATTATCTTCAATTAATTCAGTGTTTTCTTTTTCTAATTTATCTTCGTAATATTCCTTAAAATGTTCTTGTTGTAAATGTTCAAGTATTTCCATCCGAAAACATTCATCATCTTTTTCTAGCGCAGGATATTTCATTGATTTTGCAATATTAAATGTAAATTTTTGGTCATTTACTTCATAGTTAATTCTCCTTTCTGAACATGAATCATAGCTTTTCAAGTAGCTAAAAATGGTCTTCCTAAAATGATAGGAATTTCTTTATCTTCCTCCATATCTAAAACAATAAAATCTATCGGGAAGATAAATTTATCCACTTTTACTAACACATCTTCAATAACTCCCTTAGCATAGGTAACCGAACGATCAGCTAATTGAAGGGTTACTCGAAGTAGGTGTAATTTTTCCTAATCCTAATCTCTTAAAAATCGATAGAGGCATTAGATTGATGCTTGCTCCTAAGTCACACAAAGCTTTTCCATAAAATTTTTCTCCTATAAGTGCGAGGTATAGTGAAACTACCAGGATCTTTCAATTTTTCGGGAAGCTTCTTCGAATAATAAGCACTACACTCTTCACTAAGTGCGACCGTTTCATTATCGGTGAATTTTCTTTTCTTATTTAGAATATCTTTCATAAATTTTACATAATTTGGCATCTGATCTAAAGCTTCGACAAAAGGTATATTGATTGTTAATTTCTTTAATATTTCAAGGAATTTAGCAAATTGTTTATGTTTTTTATGTTGAGCTAGTCGTTGAGGAAATGGTGGTGGAGGTTTTTCAACGTAAATTTTCATAGGTATTAAAGGATGTTCTAAGTTCGAATCTTGTTGAAGTGTTTCCTTTTCAATTTCCACTTCCTCTTTTGGCTTTCAAGTTCTTTTTGAATTTGAGGTTCTAATTCTTTTCCACTCCTTAGTTGTATTGCTTTAATTTGTTCTTTTCCTTGATCTTTAGGATTTATTTCCACATTACTAGGAAAAGTTCCAGTATTCTATTATTTAGCGCAGTAGCAATATGTCCAAGTTGAGTTTCGATATTTTTAATAGATGTTCCTTGAATTTGTAATTGATTTCCTTGAATTTGTAGTTGATTTCCTTGATTTTGTAGTTGATGACCCATATTCAAAATTAATTCATCCATAGATAATTTCTTATCTTTGAATTGAGGGTTATTATTATTAAATCCAGGTGGGTAATTAGGTTTATAGTTTGGATTTGCTTGATTAGGTTGATTAATCCATTGTTGATTAGATGTGTTATTCCAAATAAAATTTGGATGAGTTTTCCAACCAGGATTATAATAGTTTGAATAAGGGTTATTAGTTCTATTATTAATAGCATTTAAAGTTTCATAATTAGATTGAGATTCTATGATTTGTCCAGGATGAGTTTTCTTCTAAAGTAGGAGAGTAGTTCATTCCAAAATGATCTAATTTCTTAGATATAGCAGCAATTTGAGAAGCTAACATAGATATTGCATCATTTTCATGAATGCCGGCTATCTTTTCTGGATTTACTCTATCGACAGGCTATTGGAAATTATTTGTTGCCATTTCTTCGATTAGTGCATAAGCTTCATCAAATGGTTTAGACATTAATGAACCTCCAAGAAGTAGCATCGATGATCGATCTTAAAGATCCTACTAATCCATTATAAAAGGTTTGAATAATCGACCTAACTGGTAGCGCATGATGTGGGCATTTCCTAAGAAGTTCCTTAAATCTCTCCCAAGCTTTATATATTGATTCTCCATCTAACCGACAAAAAGAAGTTATATCATTTCTAAACTTAAGCAGCTTTAGATGGTGGAAAATATTTGGATAGAAATTTTTGTGATAATTCTCCCCAAGTTTTAATAGATCCAGTGCTAACGAATTCAACCACATTTTAGCCTTATCCCTTAATGAAAAAGGAAAAATTCTAAGTCTTATAAAGATCGTCGTATACTCCTCGATATTTAAAAGTAAGCACAAAGTTCTAGAAAACTAGCAAGATGTAAGTTAGGATCTTCGGTAGGTGAACCACTAAATTGATTGTTTTGTACCATTTGGATAATTGCGAGTTTAAGTTCAAATGTATTAGCAGAACTACATCGTGGTTTTGAATAGTTAAATGAATTTCATCCGATGTAGGGTCGGCATAATCTCTTAATGGTCTTTGTTGGTTCATATTTTGAATTTCGGAATATTCGCCATTCGTGTTAAATTTATAATTTGTTTCTTTTGTTTTCTAATTCTTTTAATTGTACGCTCTAAATCGAATCGTAAGGTATTAAATTTTCGTTTCCAAATTGCGCATACAATTTTAGAATAGATATTACTTTATTTATTATGATTATTTTAAAATAATCCGTTACTCTAGTAATTTTTTCTTACTTTCCCAGCAACGGCGCCAAAACTCGACTCCACAATTTTATATTATAATATTTTTAATTTAATTGCAACGACGCCAAAAACTTGACCCCGTTATATTATATGTATAGAATTGTAATTGTTTATGTTGTGGATGCTACGCAAGTATACGTATCGTATCAAGTAATACAGGGATCTAGTGGAGTCCTAGTTATCGATCCCACAGGGAAATAGAAAATTAAATAACAACTAATTTTAAAATAATAATAATAATAATTTTAAAATAAGTATACGAAAATTTGGAATTCTAAATTTAAGCGCAATAAAGTAAACTAAGTATTTTAATTAGGTAACTTAACTAAGTAGAAAATTAATACGTATTGAAAGTGCAGGAAATTAAACTAATTGCTAAATAAGTCTTAACTATTCGTAAAAAGTATCTTTCCCTTGTTTAGAAATTTAAGTGATTGATGAATTTAAATAGATAATTTTAAGGTATTGTGACAAATAGAGAGCATTCCTATTCTTTACCCTTTCGTCCAGTGTAAAGAATATCGACTAATCCTATGTTTGATTACCGAATCTGCGACTAGGTCGGGAGGATACCGACCGCCACTTCGCAGCTCCCACGTTCCCTCGCTCGAGGGCTAACATCTACACTTCAACTCTCAAACAATAGATCGAATCGAATATTTTAGTCCGTCACACTAAAATGCTCTATTCTACGCCCAAGTGATATTATTTCCCTATTTATTCGCACCCTCCTTCCAAGGCTTTTGAATTCCCGGAATATCAGATGTAATTTTTACTATAGTTGATAATCAACACATTTTAACAAATCAAATGGCCGACTTGAAAGTAAATTAAGTTTTAAGTAAAAATTATCACAATTTATTAATATTTAAAAGTACTTCTATTTTTTGTTCATCTAGTCACTTAATTTCATAAACAGGGAGAAAGACTAAATTAACTACTCGTAATGCATGGGAACTAAACTAAGCATGGATTTCATTTAAAGTTAAAACAATAAACAAAGATACTTATCTTAATTTCCTCCCCAAGCAGACTTCTTGAAGTTCCTTTGACTTTTCCTTCTAGTACAGCACACTTCTAACTCACTAAAGATTCACTAAGACTCTCTAAATAAACTCACTTAAGACTCCAGAGATACACACAAATGACACACACTTATAACACACACTTATAACACACACTTCGAGGCTGAATTTCGGCCTCTATATATAGAGGTGAGCAAAGGACTAAGAGGTGTGTAAGCATCCCTTCAAAAAGTGTCCAGGTTCAATGTATCTGCGCCATTTGAACTAGCTCGCCGTCGGCGACGAACTACCTCGCCGTCGTGGCGAGGCTTCTAGAAGGTCTTCGAACCGCGCTATCTCGCCTGTCGGCGAGCTCGGGCTCGCTCGTCGGCCGAGACAGGTTATAAATCCTTCGAATTTTCTTCCTCGTACCCTCGCCGTCGGCGGGCTCGATCTCGCCGTCGGTGACTCAGCACAAATAGCATTATTTTCTTCCTTTTTGCTCCAAATCCGCTCCTTTTTATGATTTTTGCTTTTATCACCTAAATTCTCCATTCCTGCAACAAAATAAAGAAAATACCTTTCTTTAAAGTGCAATTTCATCAAAAATAGGTATGAATTTCTTAATAAATTTTTCAGTGATCACTCGACCGTAGCTACCATACGAAAGGTCTAGGGAGTTCATTTTGGAGCTATCAAAAAACAAATAAGAAAATCTGAGCAAAAGGATTAGAACCAAGCCACAAAATCAAGAGAGAAGAGACAGCAAGAGAATTAATGGGCCCTTCAACCCTTATTTATAGGGACCCAACAGAAGTGAAAACATCGCATGAGAATTTTGATAGGAAGCATCATGTCAACACAAGAATCGAGACAGACAGATAATAGGTATTTTATAAATTGGTCCTTGGCTGCCTCTGCAAGGATCAAACCCTTCCTCACCAACCTCCCATACAATATTTGATCGTCGAGCTTAAGCTGGTTTGTTTGGTGAGCCTTAGAATGAGCCCTCAACACAAAAGCTTATTCCTAGAGTTTGGCAACTTTTCAGCAAATATTGATTACATCCCCTTGTGTTTCCTTTAGCACTATATGAAGATCCTCATCACGCCGAGTCAGAGCAACTTCCACCTCATCCAGGTGGCATGCCAAGGTTCTTGGGGACATACCGCATCCCTTAGACATTTCTCCCAAGGTCTCCTGAAGATCAGCAGGAAGGTTGACCACGTTCTCCTCACTGCTGGTTGGTGCTTCGGGCATGGGGTCCATCAACAAGGTCAGATTATGGCTGTCGCCCACAATTGACAAGCCCTCAGTTCTATCATCTTCCCATAAAAGAAACAAAAATGGATGAGCAAAGAATAAAAAAATCAAGTAGAAAATGAAGGAAATCACGCACCCAATATCCAATTCACATCGAGTGAGGTAGCTACCCCTACATCAAATGTTGAGAAGTCATTAGCCCGTCTTTTCTCTCCGATTCGATGATCACTTCCACCGACTATTGGTACACAATTCTGCGGTGAAACGCTCACAATCCCAATTTAACATGAACTTCAGTTGGGGTCTTCATTGAAGGATCGATCGTTGAGTCACCCAACTCCTTCCAGCGTAGGATTTAACCTTCTTCGGAGTCTCCCAGATTAATTTAGATGACTCCTCTATCTCCACTTGTTGGTGAGTTTTGGCTTTTTAGCCAACTTCTGTTGCTTTGGCTCACCTTCAAGCTAACCTTGCCTTACTCCAAGGGCAACCATCATCTTAATGTGATTGACAAGTTTTAGCACCAAATCAGATCCTTTCTCCATAAGAAAACTATGGAAGCCAATCAAATACAAGGCAGGATAGACTCGACGTAATGAAAACTACCCTCTACATCCAATATATAAGGGTTGTGGTTATGCAAAATCTTAGAGTCAAATTATTGCATTAAATTATGACCATTAAGATTTGATTTATTGTATTAAAAAATTTCTCATCCTTATCGCAAACGTCCCTATCAAAGAGTAAGAAAATTAAGAAACTTAATATGTACACCTTAAAATGGACTGCACAAATCTCAAGACAATATTACAGTCTAGATTAAAAAAGATAATGAACATCTCTCTGACGAAAAACTGCAAATAATCACAAAGACGACCGATTGAAGAGTCTTCAGCGGACCACCATCCAACTAACAGAATGTTGGCATTTAACCAGCTAGAAATAGACATTCACACGAAAAAATCTCCCAAAAATCCCCAAAATATCAAACGTCAGCAAGGAACAAGCAAGTTGACACACCACCCGAAGCACGATCGACTACTCTCTCAAAGCCGACCGACTTCCTAGAGCGAAGGCCAGCCAACATCCAAGCAATATTGTCAGTTGACACCAGCTCAGTCAATCGACTCTAAGACCTACCGACTAGAAAGTCCAGGCGCATTAAAAGATGTCAAAACTAGCTACAAATACGAAAAGGCATGACTGAAGACAATAATGTCCTGCAACGCCCTTATCAAAGAAGAGACAGATATGTAATCTTCCAACTTTTTAATCCTCAATCTTCTCTAAAGAGGGGATCCATTGTATGTATTAGGAGCTTTTGAATTTTCTCTTTAGACCTATATTCTATGGGGAGATCTCATTCCTCTTTTTTCTTGTAACCTCCCAAATATAATGTATAAAATGGGTCACAGAGCCCAGAAATACCCCATTTTGCCCCTAAGTGGCAAGTCCATGTGTGTGTTTTTTTTTTTTTTCATTCTCCCTCCCTCTCTCTCTCTCTCTCTCTCTCTCTCTCTCTCTCTCTAATTCTTCCTCAAGATTTCTATCGCTTTGATTCTTGGGCATGCCCTTAAAGAACAAATTTGGATTCAACAATATGTAAGTGCCACTATTTTATAGTCTATAAGGTTATATTGATCTAAGTACTGAAATGATTGAAATTTAAATAAAATAGTTGAGCGCTATTAAATTCAAGGAGGATTTACAAACATACCATACCATTCAATACTTCGGTATTTAAATATCTAACACTTAAACTTCAATATTTACATTTGTGCCAACACAATCATGCATAAAAAGGTTATCCCACTTTTCAAATGGCAAATATTTTGATTTGTTATGTGAGATAAGAGATTTAGGTGGGATAAATGCAAAACATGTAAAATTTAGGTGTTAGAAATGTAAATGCATAAAAATTGGGTTGTATGTGCGTAAATGCCACTAAATTCAAAATTTGTGAGTAATATTAGAATCTCACTAATATGCTCAACAAGTGAGAAGAAATATTTGAAAGGAAGTGTGTGTTCAAAGTGAGAAATTGTGAGAGCTTAATAGATTAGCTTTAGTAAAAAATGATTGCCTTCCTTGGGCTTTAACCCTAACCCCATTTTTATAAAAAAGTTTGATTGATATTTAACGCAACAAATAGACTACACAGTGAGCTACTTAAATAAGGAAAGATGAATTGCAAAACTCAATGCTTGCTTGCTATAAAATACAAGAGATGTAAAACTGGATTGCGTAAAAGTAGCTATCGACCAATTTGATTAAGACTTTGAATGAATCGGACAACTTAGTGGTTGAAGTTTCTAATTTAAATATTAAAGTCTTCAGCTTGGCTAAATGAAGTCGTAGACTCGCTTAAATGAATGATGATGATGATCAGCTTTCGAATTTTGGAAAGTGAGCCTAAATAAGCCTCATCATGAGTAAAATTTGATGGTTCAACAAGACATTAGCGAGTTCTTAATATTCCTAACAAATTCAACAATTTTCTTTTTTTTTTTTTTTACTCAACCAAATTTACTTGAACCAACCTAACTTAGCATGAAATAAACTATATTAACTTAAATCAAGTCGATTGAACGTGAACCAAGCTTTCAAGATATTTGGATACATATTTAGTTCACCGATTCTATTAAACTTTTGAGGATAAATATAAAAATTATTTTTCTTAAATTAATTTACATTATTTGACAAAATGCTTTATAATTATTGAATTCAATTTGGACCGTGTACAAGAGATAAAGCACGGAATCCGAGTGAAGGAGGAAGAGAGAGACTTGCCACGTCAGGGGGCAAAGAGAGTGTCTCTGGGCTCGATGACCCCTATTAGTATACGCAAGATACAAGTATAAGTGAGGGAGAAGGGGGGCAAGCTCCTGAGGAAGAGAGAGAGCTTTGGTACCCATTTTTACATGCAAGTGGTCATCTATTAATAGAGATAGAGGGGGAAATAAATATTACATTTGTACTTCTACCTTAAGGGGAGTTGTGAGGGGTAACTTGGTTCATTTCCTTGCTTGGACCCATCCTCCTAAAATTTTCTTGCTACTGGACTCGTCGACGTCGGGTGGCTGGCCTGAACAACCGACTAACTAGAGGTGGCTGGCCCAAGTGATCTCATGTGGCTGGCTCAGGCGGTCAACTGATAGGTGGTGGTCTCCATGTTCAAGGTCTTATGATTAGCCAAGGCGACCAGCAGGCAGGTGGTGGCCGCCAAAAGTGGTCAGCTGGTAGGTGGTTGCCGACCAGGATGGCTGGCAGCGGGTGACCAACCTAAGTGGTCGGCCCCATGATCGGCCAGTTGAAGGATTTGGTGCTCGACCCGAATGACCAGCAACAAGTGATGGTCGGCCAAAGTGGCCGACTTGTTGAAGGTTTTGTCGCCTACCCAGGCGGCCAACCGGCTAATTATGATCGACATAGGTGGCTAGCCGACTGGATGGAGGCGGCTGTCGTAGATACTGGCGACAGCCCCCGCGACAACAAGTTTGACGTCGGTGGTCCCTTGGCTCAAATAGGTTTTCCGATTTTTGGGTTCTACATAAATCTCCCGAGTTGTTTACTTCTTGGAGACGAACCTGCGATAAGATAGAAAAACTCATAAGTGCAGAAAACATGATTTCATAAGCTTCTGGTTTTATTTTAGTAGTTTTGTTAGTCCTTTGATGAGTAAAAATGTTTTGAAAAAAAATTATCAATCGGTGTCCAGATTTTTGGAGAGAATAATCAGTTAAGCTTTCTTTTAGATTTATATATAAAAAATTTGGCAACCAAGTTCCGCTCCATGTGCCATCTCTTTTGTTCCCGTGAGAACATCACCTTTGATGGGCCGCATCTTTGGCCTGGTCTTAAGCCGATCATGTTGCTGCCTACCATCAGGCGTTTCATATAGTGGGATGATTTGCATTGTACCCTTTGCGGATCTTATCGCTTTCGAGTAGGGAACTACCTCTATAGCTATTTTTGAGTCAGGCTTCGAGATGGTTTTTGAAGGTTTTCTGAGGTCGAGTTTGAAAAGAGGTTTTTTTGCTCGCAGAGGAGAGGCTTAAAGAGAGAGATCTTGAAATGCTCATCTCTGATGAGATGCTTAAGTGAAAAGACATATAGTTTGGAGTGCTCATCTCAGAGGAGAACTTAAACGAGGAGAGAGATAACTCCCTTGCTCGTCTCGAATGAGAGGATTAAATGAAAAGATTTTGAAATGCTCATCCCGGAGAAGACACATGAGAGAGATTATCTTTTTCCATTTTTTTCTTTTTTTCTTTTCAGTGAATACTAAATAAAGTAAAGAAGTGAAGTGCTTAATTTTTTTTCTCTATTCCCCATGAAATGTGAGAGGAGATCTTCGTTTCCTCTCTCCTTCCTTCTTTGTTCTCTTATCATTATTTTTTTTAATTTATCTCTTGTTTTTTTGTCTTGTCGCATCTTCTCTCTTGCTTTATATCTTGTAATGGCTTATCCTTTTGGTTTTTTATCTTTTTTCTCGTCTTCTTTTCGTGCTTGTTTCTCTGTTTTAAGATTTCTCCAACCTGGATACTCTTGTTCTTGTTGACGAAACGCTCCACGGTGATTGCATGATTCAGGATGTTAAATTCAAATATGTCTTTTAGATTAGACCTAAGGGATAGATTGCAGAATCCGAGTGAAGGAGAAAGACAGAGAGACTTGCTTCATCGGGGGCAAAGAGGAGTGTTCTCGGACACAGTGACTCCTATCGTTTTACATGCAAGGAGCCCTCTATTTATTGAGAGAGAAAGATAAGAGAATGTATATTACATTTATACCCCTACCTTATGGGGAGCTGAGAGCAGTACCTTGGTCCTTTCCTTGCTTTGACCCATCTTCCTAGAATATTCCCGCTCTTGGACTCGTCGACGACGGGTAGCTGGCCAAGAAGGACGACCGATTAAAGGTGGCTGGCCCAAGTGATCTCATGTGGCTGGCCCTAGTGACTGGCCTGGCTGACCCGAGTGGCCGGCCGATTCAATGTACTATGGCCAACCCAGAAGGCCTATCGGCAGGTGATGGTCGGTCAATTAATCTTCATATGTTGAGCCTAGGTGGTTTGCCAGTAGGTGCTTGCCATCCAAAATGATTGGCAGAGGGTTGTTGACCCAAGTGCTTGCCGATTGAAGGATTTGGTCGTAGACCAGAATGGCCGCCCGGCAGGTAATAACCAGCCAAAGTGGCTGATAAGTTGAAGGTTATGTGGTTGACAGGCAGGGATTGCTGGCCAGCTGCCTGGATGGAGGCGCTGTCGTAGGTGTCGGCGATGACTCCGACGACGACTTCGGCGGTGACGACTCCCTTGGTTGGACGAGGTGGTTCTATTTCTAAGCCATACAATAATTATCATTTCTGCCTCCATTATAAGAAAATGAGTTATTTACCATAGCCTAGTCCACCAATATATCCTAATCTCTAATTATTTACATACATATCACCTTACTTATGCATGAAAAAAATCTATTGCACTTCAAAAGTAAAAAATGATGATGTTTTTTTATGTGAAATGAAAAGATTGTGTGGTATACATACAAAAAGTGAAATTTAGACATCATATATATAAAAATACAAGAATTGGATGGAATGTCTGTAAATGCTCTAAAAAAATAAAAATAAATAAAAAAAAGTGATCCCCAACACATTCATAAAATAGAAAATAAAAAATAAAACATTTTTCCAACTTTTAATCAACATCAACATACATATGTTATTAACAAATCTAAATAATAAACTAAATAAATAAATAAATAAATAAATAATTGGATAGAAAGTTACCAAAGGGCAAATCATGTGAAAGGAATGCAAAGTAGCAATGTCAGTCCTAAAAACCTATTTTGACTCTCAGACTTTACAGAACCAACATGATTGCTTATGATTGATAGAAACGAGAAAAAAAATTAGGTCTAAATAGATTTTTAAATAATTGAATTTAGTTTAAAATAAGTTTACTAGGTAAATAATCAGTCAAGATTTGGAGGGACATTGACATAGAAACCACATAATTCTTATATATTTATATATGTAAAACCTAAACACTTTTATTTTAAGAAAAAAAGAAAATACACTTTCTCAGGCATAAGTTATGACACCAAAGTGATATAAATATAAATATCAAATTATAGGTGTTAAATATAGATTTACATAAAATGATGTACTAGATATATATATATATATATATATATATATATATATATATATATATATATATATATATATATATATGAGGGGTGGGATAAATAATACACATCTACTTAAATGACCTTGCATTAAAAAAAGATTAAAGGTCTACTTGATTTCTTACATTTCTGATATAGAAGAAACCATTTGCAGGAATTTTTAAAATTTTGAAATTTAGTTGAATGAAAAAGGAATGCTGGTAAATTTGAAATTCACCATACAGCTCCAATATCATGTATTCCAAATCTCTTAGGTTCAGCCAATTTCCAAATTCTCTTCAAATAGCAGACAATAGCATTCGCCACCCCACCATCACCGAATATATTTTATATTGATTTAATTTTTCTTTAAATCAAATACAAAAATATAAACTGTATTTACTTTACACCAGACCAAATAAATATATCACTTTCAATCACAATGTATTACTCTTTCGGCAAATAAGACAGCCGCAAAGTTAATAAAAAAAAAACAGCAAAAAACATGAACAATATAATATTTTTTCCTTCATTTTTTTAACAATTTTAATACACTAAATACCTGCTCCTTCGAGCATTCATCATCATCACAAAAACTAACTATATCTGTGACTATCGCAAACCCATTAACAAAAATTAGTCTCCTCTCATTAATTCCATTAGTCACTAACCTTAGCTCTCTGTCAGAGCAGCCAAAAAACACCCCCCAGAGCAGCCTGGCCTTTCTTCAATCGTCATGAAACCCACATCACCCGGCAAAATTGGCCGGTCAATCCTATTTCAAATGAGGAAAAACTGATGTGCAGAGGGGTTTCCAGGTCAAGATAACCGCCCCCGAAACATTGAAAATCAGCCCTTCTTAGATTAAACAGAAATTTGTAAAAAAAAATTAAAAAAAAAAATCTATAAAATCATCTCCTGAATTTGTTGGAGTGGCAGAAGAACATGAAATCTGGATGGTTTACTTGGTGAAGGTAGAGCCAATTGTCTGCAGTTTGGAGCAGCAAGGTTGCCAGCTGATGCTCGTGGAGGCCATTGGGAGTCCATATGGAGCTTCGGAACTTGTATGAAGCGAGGCCGAAGATCGGTATGGATAGCCGGTCGCCGGCAAAGTTCTTCCCGTCTGTGTTCTTGATGATGCATGGACCCATAGGCTCTGGATACCAATTGTCAACACCTGACCGCATAGCATGCAGGTAGATCAGGGCCGGCAAAATTTATAATTTTTCAAATTCTTTTTCTCTCTTATCGATAACTGATTTTTATAATCAAAAGTTAAAATAAGAGGCATTTACATACATAACACACATATATTATGTATTGATATGTCTAACATTTAAACATTCATGTATGACGTGCAAACCTCTCAATTTTTACCGTCATATAATAGTAATCAATCTAAATGTAAATTACAATCAACTCAAAGAAAATCCAATGAATTTAGAACTCATTATGACCACATTTTTTAGGAAGATTTACATGCTGATTCCTAAATTTCAGTTTTTACATATATGTCATCTTCTCTATACATGAAAAAGTGCCTTTTGACTTTTTAAAAGTCAAAATAGTGGTATACTTTATGTGATGTAAAATATTTGGGTGGCATAAATGTGAACAGTAAAGTTTGTGTTAGATATGCATATACATAAAAATTGGGAAATATGTCTATAAATGTCCTTTTTTTTTTTGAAATGTTGCTCTAAGGCTATTATAATTGATTTGACTCCATATTTGTGCATGGCATAACAGGTTATGGAAAAAATGTTTAAGATTGCTGAATGGTACATGGAGAAGCAAAGTGAAAACAACTCTACAGATACAACAAAGTTTCCTATCAGCGTGCTATTTTTTTTTTTTTTTGGAGGGGGGGTGGGGGGGGGGGAAATTTACATACAAACCACCAATACGTATGTATTTACATATTTAACATCCAGACTTTGTTTTTACGTTTATAACTCTCGAATGCTTCATATCACTTAAAATACCACTACTTTAACTTTTAAAAAGTGAAATACATCTTTCCATGCATATGCAAGGTGTGTGAGTGTATTGAAGATATGTAAATACATAGGACTTGAGTGGTACTATGTAAATCTCACCTCTTTTTTTTAAGAACTAAAAATCATAGCTAAAAAACAGAAGAAAAGAACCACATTTTACAAGGATTGCATGGAAAATATGATGCCTACTTTTTAGTGAAGTCGAAAGCAAGTGAAAGGTCAGAAAACACGCATCCAAATCCCGCAATGTAGGCCCTGTAGGAATCCTATATATCGGATACCTGCAAGAAAAACAAGAAGGTTATAAATTTTGCATGGTAAGAAATGCTTCAATGTATCAGAGCATATGTACCAGGCGACCGACATCCAACTTGAAGGGAGCAGATCGCAGCTTTTGTATGTCTTCAGATCAGGAAATTTGCTCGCAAGTGAAGAAATCTGTTCAAAATTGTAAAACATGCTTGTTATGTAAAATTTTAGAATGGTCATAAGGAGGGAAGTAAACATTACGAGTCAAACTCGAGCCTCACTAAGACTAAGCTTGACTCATGAGATGTATAGTTGGCTTGAGCTCAAGCTCGAACTTGAGCTTGAATCCAGCACATGGCAATTATGCTTGGCTTGAGCTCAGCTCGAAAGCTTGATTTTGATAAAAGTAATTTAGAAATGGGGCATTGACATGCATAGTACACAATTCTTATTTATTTATATATCACACACTAAAACTCTAATATATTTATATAGATAGCACTCATATCTTTAATATCGCACCAAAAATAACACTATAAGCACCATAATGTTAATTATGTAAATGTTAAAGAATAGGTGTGAGATACGTACACACGTAAGAATTGCATGCTATGTATGTAAATTTTCCCTTAAAAATTTATGGATTAGAAAAAACTTCATTTATTACATGAAATCAAGTGAGTTGACTGGACGAACTCTCGAGCAGAGTAACTAAGCTCATGCTCAGGATCGCAGCTCGATGAGCTCATCTCATGAGCCGGTCGGCTCACTTACACCCCTCTTCATAAGCACGATAGATTATGTCAGATGTCTTACCTTATCCGCAAGTGGTTCCCGACCATGGGGTGGATCACTCTCAAAATACTCGAATACTGGAAGGATAGAAGAACTGCTGCTAGCACTTCCAACGGACGATCCGCCGCTCATAAGCCGCCTCGCCCCTTCGCTCTCATTGCTACCTTCGCTACTTGTATCCAGGTAAGGTTCCCCATCACTTTCGTCACCAGGCCGCCTTAGGATAAGAAAGAAAGTTGACACCATATGCGCCACTGACAGTTAAGTTTAGGGAAATTAACATACCAAGTAGACAATTCTTATGTATTTACATATCTCACACCTATACTTTCATATTTACACACGTCTCACATTGGTGCTTTAAACCTATGTATGAAAATGTGTATATTTCACTTTTAAAAATTGATAATAGTACTATTTTTATGTGATATTAAAGATCTAGTGTTATGTGTATAAATATGAAGGTATAGGTCTAAGATATGTAAATACATTAGAATTGTGTGCTATATAATACATTAGAATACAGAAAAACTAAATAGGAGCATTTACATGCATACCATGATACGAAACAATTATTATGTATGTACATATCTAGCACCTAAGCTATACTTTTTTACATTTATAACACCCAAATTTTTCATATTACATCAAAAATATCATAATTTTAAATTTTAAAAAGCGAAATACACCTGTTCATGCATAGATAAGGTGGCAAATATGTTGAAGTTTAGGTATTAGATATATAAATAAATTGGAATTACGTGGTATGCACCTAAATACCCCAAACTCGATTTTGCAGTTGACAAGACACAAAAGGGTTCTACAACAGAACTGCGGGTATCAAATGAGTCGTTATAAGCCTGTTTAAGCCAAATAATTTATGTTTTTAAAAGTCCATCGTAAACTTGAGTTAGCCCAAATTTGTGATTTTCATCGAATGGCCATCAATGAAGGTCCATTTAAGCTCATTTATAATAGAATGTACTTCTGTAACGGTCATGAAACTATAACTTACTGAGGAGAGGGATTAAGGTCTAACAAGGAGAAAGAGGATCTTCTGGGTAGACTGCATCTTATTGAGATAAAATGACCCCACTTAATTCCTCCTTATTTACATATAGAACACCTACACTCCAATTTTTACATTTACACCGCAATCCCTATGTATGAAAATGTGTATTTCACTTTCTAAAAATTAAAATAGCGGTATTTTTTATGTGATATGAAAGATTTGGGTGGTAAAAATGTAAAAATCAAAGCTTAGGTGTTAAATATAGAAATGCATAGGAATTGAGTGGCACGTATATAAATGATCCAAAAAACAAAAAGCTAAAGAGGATAATTATTCTTTAGAGGACTCGTAAGCATATGAATGAGTAAAAAGTGGCTTCACAAGAAATTAAAGAGGAAGCGTATAGGCACCAAATGTCTAATGGCATTGGGAAGGACAACAACACTTACACCGTTGACAAAATGACTATTAGGTGAAGAAAATTCAGCTTCAATCACCAAAGCATTTACATATATATCACTCCATTCCAAAGTATTTACCTAACACCTAAACTTTGATTTTTTTACATTTATACCGCCTAAGTCATTCATAACACATAAAAAATACCACCATTGTAACCTTTAAAAAGTGAAATGTGACTTTTCATGCATAAGGTGGTATGCATGGAAAAATTGAACTTTGGGCTTTAGGTATGTAAATAATATATAAGAATTGAGTGGTATGCATGTAAATATTCTATTATGTTTTAAAAATGACGCTATTCAATCCAGGCATCATATGCCCCCTTATTTCAAAAAACTTTACAAGGATATTTTGGAAAAAATAAATCATTCCAAGTAGTATATTGACTTCTTGATACTCTATCCCCATGATAATGCTGAGATGTTGAAAGCTTGCGATTCCCTTTGGGATCTAACAAACCATGGGGGGCTGCTGACTTTACTGCTAATTTTTTTAAGATTATGAGGGAAATGATTAAGGATTATTTGTCAAATATGTTCAAGATCTTCACAGTAAAGCAAGTCATGTAAGTTTGTGTCAAACAATCATTTGTCTCATTTCTAAACAAGATAAGTGTGAATTTCTTAAGGCGCATTTACATACAAACCACACAATTCTCTTATATTCACATATCTAACACTAAACTTTCATATTTACATGCATAACACTCAAATCTTTAATATTATATAAAGATACCATTATTATTAACTTTTTAAAAAGTGAAACCATCTTTTTATGCATATGCTTATGAAAAATAAAGTGCTATAAATATAAATATCAAACTTTGGGTGTTGGATATGTAAATACATAAGAATTGTGTGATATGTATGTAAATTTTCCATTGCTTAAAGCTTTAGGATATGAGGAATGAGATAGTCAATATGATCCATATGATCCGGTTCTCAAATAAATCTGATGAGAAGAAATACCATGATTCTATAATAAGTATAATGTGATCATCCATAAGACACCATAGGACGGAGATTAAGGCTATGGAAGTTGGATCATTGGATTAAAATTTAGAACACAATAAGATAACTATTAATTTGAAACTTTTAACATTCTGGACAAGCTTGTGTTGTAATTTTAAATTTAAAATGAAGACAAATTTGTTGAAAGTATGTTGTAAATTCAGGTTAATCTAATTTGTAATTTGAAGATATGATTCCCTGCTCATATGGAGTTTGCTTAATAAGGATTTAATTTTATTTCTACTGTAACTGCACATTCAAGTGTTGGGCAAACAGGAAGGCAATACTCTATTTTATCATTTGAAGCCATCAAATCCTACGATAGCCCAACTAAGCAAAGCTCAAAATTAGAAAGAGAAATCTATCGACAACAAGAAAACTCAACTAAAAGATAGTTTCCAGATCAAGTTGGTATTAAAGTATCATTCCTTGGTGCTTGGTACAAATCAAGGTAAGACAAAAAGATAAGGGAGAGCTATTTCTTATTGGGGCATTTAAATACATAACACCCAATTCCTATATATTTACAAATCTAACACCTAAATTTTTACTATTTACATTTATAACACCCAAATCTTTCATATCACCTAAAAAATACCATCATTTTACCATTTAAAAAGTGAAATACACCTTTTTATGCATAGTTAAGGTGACGTGTAAAAATTAAAGTTTAGGTCTTCGATATGTAAATACAAGGAACTGAGTGGTATGTATGTAAATCTTCCTTTTTTTATTTTATAGACGCACAATCCAGAGCCAAGTAAAAGACAATAGCAAGAAGAAGGCCAAGTCAGTCAACTAATAAGCAAGCATATGACCAACAAATGATGCTAAGCCAAAAAAAAATAGTACATATGAGTTAGTATAAGGTGAGCACGACCATAATGCCCAGTTTGAGATCCCAATGACCAGCACATGAAAAAAAAAATATGCATCCCATATGACTTCTCCGTTAGTGTCTAAAAAAAAATATGCATCCCATATGAATCTTTGTATAATGAAACCAAATTGCATCTTCAAAATCAACGTAATTTTTCTAAATTTATATCCAAATCAATGAAAAAGAGTATAAAAATTTGACAATTTGAGCAAATTCTACCTTGCTACCTACAATATCAAGCAAAGAAGAGTTTAATCAGTTCGATGCCATGTCCCATGGGGTATCGTTGGTACACTAGCAGTTTTCCCTACTAGTTTTTATTTTCTTTAAGAAAAGAAACTACGACCCCTATGCTTGAATCTTCTACCTTTCATGAAAGAGGAGTGTATGAAACAGTTTGTGCATGCACCAGCAACTTAAGCACACACATCACTGAAAGTGGCAGAGAAAGGTCGATATGAACTCACATCCCAGCATACCATGCATGCTATATTGTCTCCATGTCATGTTATAAAATGAATGGTGAATTTGAAACGTCTTCAGGGCAGATATCCTCCCTCCTTTTTGAACATTTTTTTTTTCTAACACTGTCATTACCGGTCCCAAACCCGAATGTGAAAAATTGAGGGTTGCATTAGGTAGTCGACATCCAGAGTAAAACTTGTCGAAAAAAATCATGACATGAATCCTTTTGATCATTGTGTAAGTGATGGGGCGTCCCCTGGAAGCGACGCGTTGTATGGCCAGAATACAGTAGAAAGTGTGCAGGGGCCGCTACACCGGCGCCCGGGTATAGTGTCAAATGAACAAGGGTTCCCACATTACGGACGGATGTGGGTAAAAAAGTTAGTAAATGATACTAGTATTAGGATTGGATCTTGGAATATAGGACTCTCAATGGTAAATTAATGGAATTAGTTGATATTATGATTCATAGAAAGATAAGTATTTTATGTATTCAAGAAACTAAATGGGTTGGAGAAAAAGCTAAGGAGATTGATAATTTATGTTTTAAACTTTGGTATCCTGGTAAGAGTCGCACTAAAAATGGTGTAGTGTAATTATAGATAAAAGTTTGAAAGATAATGTTGTAAAAATTAATAAAGTTGGAGATAGAATTATAGCGAATTAAGATTATTATTAATACTTAAGATTTTTAATATTATTAGTGCTTTATGCTTTCATAGATGAGGTTTAGATATAGACTCTAAAGATAAATTCTGGAATGACTTGGAAGACTTAATATACTTGATACCTCTTGAAGAAAGAATTTTTATTGAAGGAGATTAAATGAGCATGACGATATAGTGGTAGAAGATTTCAGAAATATTCATGGTGGATGTGGTTATGGAGGGATTAATGAAGAAGGTAGAGTCATATTAGATTTTGTTTTAGTGTATGATTAGATTATTACTAATATTTTATCCAATAAAAGAGATAAACATCTTATTACTTATAAGAATGGATCTAATAAAACACAAATTGATTATTTTCTATGAGAAGAAGAGATCGTCGAGATTGCAAGGATTGTAAGGTAATTCCTAGTGAGGATTTAAGTACCCAACATCGATTATTAGTTCTAGATTTTAAGATTAAGAGGTAAAATAAAAAAACTAGAATTCAGCATCGTAGAATTAGATGGGGTACCTAAAAGACAAATAAAATTATTTTTATGAGTAAAATTCAAGATTTAAAAAATTGGGATGTTCATGAAGAAGCAAAAGTTATGTGTGAAAATAACAAATACTATTTAAAATGTAGCAAAAGATGTACTTTTAGAAAAATTTTTTATAAATACAAAAATAGGTGGTGGAATAATAATGTGCAAGAAAAAATAAAATATAAGAAGGTATGTTATAAAAATTGGTTTGAATGTAAAAGCTTAGAGATCTACGAAAAATTTAAAATGACTCACAGGGAGTCTAAAAAAATAATCTGTAACGCTAAAAATTCTGTTTTTAGTGATTTTTATAACAGATTAGATACTAATGAGGATGAAAAATATATGTATAAACCAACCAAACAAAGAGAAAATAAAAGTAAATATTTTACTCAAGTAAAGTGTATTAAAGATGAAAATCAAAATATGTTTTTCTTAGAAAAGGATATTCAACATAAGTGGGTGAGTTATTTCGATAAACTTTTTAATGAAGTTTCTGAAAAATCGATCGACCTTAGTGATCTTAATATCGTTAATGATAATAAAACGTTCCATTTTTACCATCGCATTAGTAAAAAAGAAGTTTATGAGGCTTTAAAGAAAACCAAGGGTGGAAAGTCTGGTGGAAAGTCTGTAGGACCTAATGATATCCTAATTGAACTATGGAAATATTTAGGAGATTTGGGAGTTTCTTGGCTTACTAAACTTTTTAATATTATTTTAAAAACTAAAAACATCTCTGAGTGGAGGAAGAGTATTTTGGTCCCCACATTTAAGAATAAAGGAGATGCACAAGAGTGTGCAAATTATAGAAGAATTAAATTGATGTGTCATACTTTGAAATTATGGGAGAGGGTAATTGAACATAGGTTAAGACGTATTACAAAGATTTCTCATAATAAATTTGGATTTATGATGAGCAGGTCTACTATGGAAGTTATACATTTATTGAGAGGTTTGATGAAGAAGTACAGAGATAACAAGGAGGCTCTACATTTGATTTTTATTGATTTAGAAAAAGCTTATGATAAGGTTCCAAGAGATATCCTTTGGAGAGTTCTTGAGAAGAAAGGTGTTGATATGACTTATATTCAAGTCATTAAAGAAATGTATACTAGAGCTGTTACTTGTGTTCGAATTGAATGAGGATTGACCAAATATTTTCCTATTTATGTTAGTTTACATCAGGGATAGGCTTTAAGCACGTATCTTTTTGCTTTAGTTATTGATGGTCTTACTAAGCTTTTACAAGAGGATGTACCTTGGTGTATGCTTTTTGCTGATGATATCCATCTCGTGGATAAGACGAGAGAAAAAGCTCAGGAAAAACTTGATTTATGGAGGTCTACATTGGAGTCTAAAGGCCTTCGTTTGAGTAGAGCTAAAATTGAATACATGGAATGTAACTTTAGTAATAATAGCTCTAATGACATAAGTATAACTTTGGGATCAAATTATTAGAAGGTGTGATCGATTTAGATATCTCGGGTCTATTGTTCAAAGCGATGGTGATATAGATGGGGATGTTAATAGTAGAATTCAAGTTGTTTGGTTGAAGTGAAAGAATTTTTTGGGCCTATTGTGTGATAGAAAGGAAAACTTGGGCTTATTGCATAAAAAATGATCTTAATTTATTAGAATTAAACGAAAATTTGACACTTAATAGGACGCAATGGAGAAAAAGGATTCATGTAGCCGACACCACTTAGTGGGATTAAGGCTTTGTTGTTGTTGTATTGTGTGATAGAAAGGCACCGCTTAAACTGAAAGCAAAATTTTATAAAAGGGTGGTGATACCTGCTATGCTCTATGGTGCTGAATGTTGGGCTTTAAAAGAGAAGCATAATACTAAGTTAAGTGTTGTCGAGATGAGAATGATTAGGTGGATGAGTGGCTTTACACTTAGAGACAAAATGTTAAATAAATATGTCTTTGATAGGGTTGGTGTAGCTCTAGTGACGGACAAAATTAGAGAGAGTCGTCTTAGATGGTTTGGTCACATTAAACGTCGGCCATCTGATGATCCAATTAGGAGAGTAGATGTTGTAGATTCGACTTATGTTAAGAAAGGCAGAGGTAGACCTAGGAAGACTTGGGCTTATTGTATAAAAAATGATGTTAATTTATTAGAATTAAAGGAAAATATGACACTAAATAGGACGCAATGGAGAAAAAGGATTCATAACCGATCCCACTTGGTGGGATTAAGGCTTTGTTGTTGTTGTTGTTGTTGTTGTTGTTGTATTAATTCCTCCATGAAATAAGAATCAGCAAGGCAGGATTAGCACATGCTGGCAATCTCAACATAGTTAAGCGTCCACAGGTTTCCGAATCCAACACTATTTTGTAAAGGAACCCAAGAAACAGAGCAAGAAATAGAGATGATGTAATGTCCATCTGTTGGCGGTTCACAAGGAAATAAAAATAAGTAGAAATGGTCATTCAGGAAAAGTATTATGCTAAGTGAAATGCGAGAAGCAACAGGCCGATATATTCATGTTGGATTAAAAGAAATACCCGTCACTAACAGTATGAAAGGCATACATGTTGAAGAGGATTGAGGAACGAAGAAAGTGATAAATGCCCAAGAAAATAGAAACATCAAGATAGCTTCGTTGGAAGCTACGCCATACCTCAATATCAATGACGGCTTCGATGGATTAACGAAAAGTTGAATAGCCGAGAGGTACGGCACATAGTACTGCACAACCGAGTCGCTCTCGTTCAACACCAACGGGACTCCAGCGCCATAAGCGCTCCACTCCTTAAATGAATCCCACAGATCCCCAAGGGTGAAATACGGATGCTGAGGCTCCATAAGGTTGCGACTCCTCCACCCCCTCATGGTCATCTGATCGTAGATCAAAACCTCAACTCGTCAAATCGTAAAAGGGATAGGATGGCAAATTTTTCCAATTCCAAATAATACTTCCAAACCTTGCGAAAGTACGAAGCAGGGACGATCGGAGTTGTCGACTGGAGAAAACGATCCAAATTTCCAGTTGGCGGTTCTGTGGAGGAAGCTGTAGAGTAGGAAGAAGACACCGAAGCCTTGGACGACGAGACATCTGAATCTAAACGATTATCCACCACCGAGTCCTGCGGCGGTTGCGAAGGACGATACTTTGGCCGAGCTGCCGGTGCCGCCGTTGGCTTACGCGGCTGTGGCTGCGGCTGCGGCTGAGAGGATTGGTTTTGGAGTTCGCGTTGCTGTCTCTGCTGTAGCTCGAGCTGACGACGTATGGGAGGAGGATTGTAGAAACGGTCGACACCGTGAACGCGGGCCGACGAACCAACCATTGCTGGAAGCAGAAGATGTGAGAGGGGAAGACGGGGGGAGTAAACGGTTATTCGCCGGGAGTTTTCTGCCAGTTCTTAGATGCTTGAACTGAGGAGATTACGGCGACAATCGGCCCGTCGGAGTTTAGGGTTTCAACGTCGGTGACGTGAGGGTGTTGTCCTTATTTGGATCTGGAAGTACCGGTTGTGGGGCATTCCGTTTCTCCGCCTCCGGAGCCGGTTTCGTCTTTTCAGTTGAGGCCTTTGACATTTTTGTTTTGCATTTTAGTATACATTGCATTGAAGAGGTGGGGCCTAGTAGGATTTTGAAAAAAAAAAATTATTAGCATATTTTACTATTGGATATAAAAAAATATACATACATAGACACACACAAATCATATTATTATAATTAATATCTAAAATTTACTATTTAGTTAATATATAATTAACCCTATCATTCATGTAGAGTGGTTAAAAAAGCTCGTCTTTTTCTCGTTAAGCATGTTCGAATTATTTGTTGAGTAAACTAGCAGAACACGAACAAAGCTTTTGTTCAATCGTGTTCGGCTCAATTTAGCTCAAAATAAAGAAATTATATATGTACTACACGAATCTCGAGTAGATCCAACGCAACGCACCATAAAAGCAGTAGTGCACCAACATTTATTATTGCACTAGTCAGTCGAATCTTAGACCGATTGAACAAACATCTAATCGAACCAAGAAACGTTGTGCGTCAACAACTACTCAGCCATCGTCTAGTATTCGAAAGATCAATAGCCGCCCAATGGAAATTCCTTTTACTAAGGCTCATCGACAGGAGGAGGGTTGTTTATCAAATTACAGAAAAAACATGCCTGCCCGATGGAACAATCCTTCCCAAGAACAATAGACTTCGCAATGAATTTCTTCGGAAGATGCTACTGTAAATTATTCGGTCGACCGATACTCTTGGCCAACCGAACAAATGCTAGGCCATCAGACCAAACAGTTACAAACATGAAACGATGTCAAATACGGTTACAAACATGGAACGTCGCCAACAACAATTACAAGTTCAAACTGTGACTACGTTTGTTACAAATATGTAAATGAGTAATGATTTATAAATGATTGTGATATTCCCAAAAGGTGGGGGATAATAAAGTAATTTACCATACCTTTCATATGACATAAATAGGAGGGCAATTTTCACCAAAAGAACTATTGAACAATTTCTCAGAAATTGAGTATTACTTGTGTCATATTTTTCTCCTACTTTCTTTCCTCTCATTAGACCAACACTCTATTCATTGGGTGTGATCTAAATAAGAAAATTATTCCATACGGAGCGAGTAGGTATCGCTCCATGCGGAGGCAAATAGGATCGCGCCAAGTATGCAGTTCGCGGATCCAGAAATACCCACAAATACTCCCAAATACTCACCCAAGAACCACCGCGCCTTATCGTCCAAGTACTCGCCAGAATCCATCCAAGTACTCTCCAAGAACCACCTCCGCGATCCTTTAGTCACCACATGGAATACGCTCATGTACCCATCCATACCCCCTGAAATACCTTGCGGTACCTTTCGATACCTTGCGGTACCCATCCATACCCCGCGGAAAACTGTTTAAGGCCTGCTAGGTTTACTTGCTGCGAATCATTTTCGCGAAACTGGGCGCCGCAGTTCTGTACATGGAGGGCCGCACGGAGGATATGGAGGACCTAAAGAGCTATGTTGGGGAAGGGGAAGAGAGTCATCCCGAGAACATAGAGAAAGAGAAGATGACATTTGAGGTTTGTTGTCGCTGCCAATGCTTTATTTTAGACTTTTCTTATGTTGTGGCAAAGTTTTTCTTGCCTCTAGGTTATTGTTATTGTTATGGTTTTCTGTTTTTTTAGGCCGTGTAGTCTCATGAATGTATTAGATATTTTTAAATAAAGTGTCTGTATTAATATATATATATATATATATATATATATATATATATGCAAATATAAAAGAATTGTGAGCTATGTATGTAAATGTAAATGAAACACAGGACGATCCATATATATGTAAATGCCCCTTTGTGAGAATATTTACATATTTAATACACGTCTATCGTATTTACATACATATCTCATATCTAAACTTTAATATTTACAAGTAATAGTTTTTAGATGTTCTAATGTTATATATAAGAAATAAATATTTCACTTTCGAAAATAATGCTAGATTTGATTTGCCATGAGTGCAAATATGAAATTTTAAGTGTGAGAGATGTAAAAACATAAGAATTAAAAGATTTACCGGGAGACAGGTTCCTTAGGAACGAAAGACATTACGTTATTATGCTAATGATATAATGTGGTTGCTTTTTAAAAATTAAAAGATATACCGTCGGCTTATTCTATGGTTTTGTGAGTACTCGTGTTATTTAACAGGTTTTTTATCTATGTATATGTATTTATAAAGTTGTGTTGTGTAGTTATATATTTTTAAATCTTTTGTGAAATTTATTTGTTCAACACACATATAGTTTTAAAGATGATCATTATGTATTGAGCAGGATAGCAGAGCTGGCGAGGGTCGTGATAATTGTACCCGGCAACATGCAGACGTATTACTTAACACTGTTGTCCAAAATGAGAAAGATGCATTTGAATTATATTGTGCTTACGCGCATATTATTGGATTTAGTGTTCGTAAGGACCACACTTCTTTTTGGCCTAACTCTAGGAATCTTAAAACGAAGGACTTCGTATGTGGAAAAGCTCGGTTTCAAGAAAGAGTTGAAGAGCACGGAAACCGTGAAATACAAAAGAGCCGACACAAGAACCTGGATGTCCTGCAATGATTCGATATGCAATTGATGCTCGAAGGCAATTGATCGTGAAAAGATTGATTGAATCTCATAACCACTCGTTAGCGAACCCCGATGATAAGCACCTATTGCGTTCCAGGAGGAAGATAAGTGATGTCACGCGATGTGCTCGGATCTTTGACACGGTCTGGGGTAAGAATTACTGATGCATTTAACTATCTGGCTACAGAAGTTGGAGGTGTGGAGAATCTAGAATGTACGAAGCGAGACGCGTTCAATTTCATTCAGAAAGACAAGAGAGATCGGATTGAAAATGGCGACGCCAATGCTTTATTACAGTTATTCACGGAAAGAAAGTCCGAGGATAGCATGTTTGAATGGGATTTCGAAGTTGATGAAAGAGGAAGGATGACTAATTTTTTTTGGAGCGATGGCACATCCAGACTCGACTATGACTGTTTTGGTGACGTTGTTATTTTTGATACTAGCTATAGACTCAATAAATATAACCTATGTTGTGCTCCCTTTGTCGGCGTTAATCACAATTGGCAAAATGTGATGTTTGGAGTTGGTTTTTTGTCGGATGAGACGGTGGCGTCGTTTACATGGTTGTTTAAAACTTTTATCCTTATCATGGGTGATAATCATCCAATTACAATATACACCGATCAAGATCAGGCAATGGCTAAAGCCATAGAAGATGTTCTTCCAAATACACGCCACAGATTATGCCAATGGCATATTTACAAGAAGTTGCCTACAAAAATTCACTGCGGGGTGGTGAACAAAATAAGTGACGGAGCTTTTCTATAAGTGTATGAGCAAATGTGAGATCGAAGAGGATTTTGATAATACATGGGAGGTGATGATTGAGAAGGGTAATCTACACGATAATGTCCGGCTCGATGACATGTATAATATTAGACATAGGTGGTCTACGCACTTATAATAAGGATGTGTTTGGAATGCAAATTTTATCGACCCAAAGAAGTGAGTCAACAAATAATATCTGTCATGGTGTGTCAAAGCCCACGAGCTCTATTACAGACTGTTTTTTGGGACTTGAAACTATCATGAGATCATGGAGACGCAACGAAAAGGATGAAGATTTCAAACGTGATCAATCTGTTATTAAACCAGTTTCTAGAAGCAGCCCAATATTGAAGCAGGCCGCTGCATTTTACTCAAAGAAGATGTACTCAATGTTCGAGGAGGAGTTCATTCATGGATCATGCGGTCTTCAATTACATGCATCCACAACAAATGAATCTGAATGTTACATTACGAATTTCGACAATCACTTAACAAATAAACCTTGGGTTGTGTACTTTGATAAGTTAACTCTGGATATTCAATGTAGCTGCAAGAAGTTCGAGATGATGGGGTTACTATGTGCACACTCTCTACGCGTTTTGAACTTCATGCATGTTAGGAAGATACCAGATAAATATCTCCTACTAAGATTGGTCTCGCAACCGCAAAAGAGATGTATACATTAGTTGTGGATACAAGCATATCCAACGTACGTACATATTTAATGGAAGTAAAGGTGACCTAATATTTCAAACACATATGCAAAAATTTGCATATGCAATTACCACTAAAGCAAAGGGGAACGTAGAAGCCGAGCAGTGTATGAAGGAAGCCATGATGAAATTATCATTGGATGTTGACAAGATTATTTGCGGGAGAGACTTGCAGGATAAGAGCCAGCAAAAAAAAAATAAGAAACCGATAATTAATAAATCGAAAGTAGGCGATCCAGGCAAAGTGCGTCCTAAGGGAATATCGAATGCTAGGCTGAAAGGTTATTGGGAGACACGAAAAAGAGCGAAAGGTATTTTTTGCATCATTACAATATGCTTTCATATGTAACGGCAAAGGAATGTTTTATTTTACTGTCATAATCACTCTACTTACAGTGCAAGCGATAGAAGTTTCATCTAGCCAAGAACCGCAGTCATTCCCATGTGATCCAAACATTCCCTCAATTCCGCATTTTTTGACACGAGGTTGGGGTATTACCTTACTTTTTTGTAGTCATGCTTATACATTAAGGAAAACACGTTCTCAGTAAAGATCGATGCAATGCAGAATTTTTTTCCAACACGATCGAGGGAATCATTCACCGACATGCTGATGGATTCGTTACCGGAGTTCTGAAGTAAAGCTTTATGAGTTTTCTCTTTGATCTCTTTTACTTTACTTTAGTTTACATGTTGTAAATTTCTTCATATATTGCATCTTAATTGTTATTATTATTTTTTTATTGCGGGGTCTCGAGCGAGGCTGAAATTGATGATTTCCTTTTATGGTGGAGATTGACAAGATTGTATACAATAGTTTTAGTAGAGGAGAATGATGATTAATATTGAAGCGTACTAACACAAAAGTGTGCCATGAAGAGCGGTTTTGATGAGTTATTTGTTCAGGACCAAATTAGTGCGTCCGCAATGATATTTATTCTTCATAGAATTCATTGTTTGGAATGTCCAGAATTTTTGTATTATGATAAATTAAACAAGCAATGTCCGGATGATTAGTTCTGGTTTCTGAGAGCTTACATTTTTAGTTATTTGATTTTTCTGTAATATTTTGAACATAACGACCCTCTCGGTGCATAAACTTTGTAGCAGTTGGGTTCAAATTATAGCAAAAGAGATGTGATCAACTTCAGTACTTCAGTTTGATGTTAATTTTTAACAATTTATAAAATGTTTAGTTGTTCATGATTTATCTTTCCATGCTGCAAAATATTGGTGGCTTGATGAGGATGAAGGGCTTGCTGGCCTGGGTTTTTTACATATGTAGCACCCGAAACATTTTTATTTACAAAATTTACCACTCCGGTGATATTCTGAACTATTAACTCACTCGTATTTATGCGTGCCACAATCAAATTAATGAGAATTTGATAAAAATTAAAAATAAGGGTTGGGGTTTTACCATGAATTTTCATATTTGAGGAGAATTTGAAAAATAGATAAAATAAAGTGGTTGATTTGTAAATACCAAGTTTCGTTTGGTCTGTATGTAATTGCACCTTTTTGTAATTTGCACTTCACACTGTAGCATTACTCTTCATAGGAAAATGCTAAGTTTCATCCAACAACTTAACAAACGCAATAAAAGAACAAACATTTTAACGCATCATTGTTAGATGCTACAACTATTTCTGTAGCTGCTACTACTCCACCTTCACCATCTTTGTTCACTTAAATGAACCATCTTCAAATTCAATCACCGGCCACTACATATCAGCAGAAATTAAACGATTTCTTGGGCACACAACACCTTCCATGAACGATTTCTTCAGCATGGTATGTTCCAAAACGAAATTCAAGGAAATCATAATGATAAATATTTGGAAAATAAATCATTATAAATGTTCAAAAGGAAACCTTTTGATAAAAAAAGAAGGAAATTACAGAAACACTGTAGCATTACACTTCATTTGAAGAATACAATAGAGTCAACTGTAAATAAATCATTATAATCTGATATGCTGATCTCTAATTACCGCAGCCAGAAAATGGAATTTCATTCAAAACAGAAAATGGGTTTTCGATCATCAACAGTTACCAAGGCATCTAAACATGCTAAGTTTCATCCAACAACTTAACAAACACAATAAAAGTACAAAAACATTAACACATCATTATTAGATGCTACAACTATTTCCGTAGCTGCTACTATTCCCTCTTCACCATCTTTGCTCACTTCAATCCTTGCAAAATCGGCTTGGGCTCAGCCATAACTGAAGTTGCTTTAAGCCAGGGTAGAATGACAATTTTTTTTAAGGAGCCCGAGCGTGCGATTTAGAAGATTTCTCGTGCAAATCAGCTAGAATCGATTCCTATTACAGACTGACCCCAAAGATTGAATAAGAATGTGTACAGCTTTTTTTTAATTTAATTTAATCGGATTCCTATTACAGACTGACATCATTTTTGTTGTGATATATGAAACAAATTATCAAACACTTAACATAAAATTAAGCGTTACAAGTCTGAAGACAATGCGTGCATGCGTAATGATGATTGTCAATAACATTTCTCACAATAATAAAAAATAATCTTTAGAAAAATTAAATTAAAAAAAAACTGTACTACATTTTGACAAAGTCACAAAATACATAAATGAAGCTGCAGAAATTGACTCGATGCCGTAACTGGCCTCGTCCAAATAATTGGGGATGAATTCCGGGTCAAGCTGAATATGCTTTCAATTCCATGATAAACATAAGTACTGGAAATCATCCTTTACCATTGTGTACACTAAAGAGCCAAGGCATACTGTCACCTGCTCATATTCAAGGAAGCTATTCGGCCGTGGTATAAAGAGGTAACAACTAGCCCGAAACATTAAATGAAGACCGTATTTCAACATTTGAGCAAATAGATTACAGTGCAATAATCTCAAATTCGAAGAAGAAAAAACTGCCTTTGCATTCCAATTGGCCGAAACCTTATTTTCCCTACTGCTGTAAAGAAATATATAAATAGAATGTCTTCTTTAAATATTTAATTACATTTTTAAATGAAGGTTTCTGTAAAATTTGCCTCTTAGAGCATGACTGCCATGGTTAGGGGTGTTTGTGTCTACCAAAATCATTGAGTGCTGCTCATGCTTGGCAGCAGAAAAGTTTGTATCACATCATACCAAAAAATGATCTTAGACCATGACTGCCATAATTACATCATACCAAAAAATCTATCTTCAAGAATATGATCCGTGATATCATAAATATCAAAAGTTTGCATCGAGGGTCCATTGCTCCGCTTGTCCACCACTTCCTTCCATTTATGATGTATGAGTCTCCACGTCCGAAAAATTGGGTATTTAAAAATTAAGTTAAGGCTAATGAAGATAGGCTGATTATTATGATATTCTAACAAAACATGTGTTGAAACAACTAAAAATAATTAATCCATAAAACACTGGACCTAATTGTAATTAATGTAAAATTATCTAAGTATAGTGATATAGTTTATTTACTTCTATGTGTAGCTTCTATTGTTGGTAAATTCATTTCGTACAATGCAAATTTGGATATCTCATATCCAATTTCTCGCTCCGAATAGTGTCATGGAGTCCCGCCACATTAACTTATCCGTCCAGTTTACGCCACTCTTCCGGACAAGTGCTTCCATATATTTACAAACAAAAACACCACAGTCAATACTGTTTCTTTGCACCGGCACGCCTTTGGCCATAACAACTGGCCACTGTGTCAAATCAACTGTGAAAGCAGCACCGGCATGACTCACGAAATATTGAATCTACATATAAAAAATCACATGTCAAAATATTTCAAAAGTTGAAGCTCAGATGAGTGGACTCACAAAATCGCGTGTGATATGCAAATGACGTCTGTTCTTCAATGGATCGTATAGTCGCCATTTTTTTTCCCTTAGTGACCCTACAAGCAGCGTCCAGTGGCCATTATCGATTATTGGCATCAGTATAATATCAACCTTTTGCATACTCTTTGTCGTGATGTGATTAACAAAACATGATATATTGGCTTTTTGATACATCTGCAAAAATAGATCATCATGAAAAAGGAAGTACAAATATACATATACGTAGGACATGTATAAAAATTAATAAATGTGTGTAAATCTTATATCTTACCCGAAATTGTGGAGAGACATATACGTACGACATGTACAAGCTGGGTTCTTTGCGCCTCTTCATTTCCATTATCAGTGCAAAACAATCCACATGTTCGTTTCCGAGCCATCGGTTTGTTAGTAAGTCGTCGAGATAACGCCGAGTCAAAGAGACTTGATCCTTGGTAATGAGAAAACTCCCACTGCAATGCAAATTTATTGTTCGTGATATATATATAAAAAATAATGCATAATAGACCAACTATATTAAGTTGAACTAACTAATCGGTGAATTTGCTACAACAGATATCGATTGTCTCGCGCATGAAATCGGTATTTGTTCCTTCCCGGAAAGTCAATCACCGGTGGGAGCTGGACATACCTATAAATTAAGAAAACCAAAACATTGAGCATTTATTATATTTTGGAGTTCTAATCAAATACGTAAACATTACATACCACGTCAGGTTCATCACCGGTCAGGAGTATATAGTCTGGTCCGTGTGTATCATGAACCGCTTCATCAGTGGACAGTTTCTTTTCAATTACTAGTTCCTGGTTGTCTTGCTCTTTATGTACCACTTGAACCTCTTCTTCAATGGACAATTCTTCTTGAATTATTGGTTGTTGTGAGTTGTGTTCTTTATATAGTTGTGGATCCATCTCTTCACTCGCTTCAACCATTTGTTGTGAGGGTACATTATCCCCATCCACCTTATTTACATCATCAACAACCTTCTCTAAAGTTTTTTTCCTTCTTTTTCTTTCAAAAACTCTGAATGGAGAAGTGATTTGTCGCTTCCTTCTACTTCCCCTGGCCTTTATCCTCTGAATTAAACTGAATGTTGGTGATTCTTTCATTTGAGTTCTTGCTGAGTCACCACGTGGTTGTTTTAATCTTTTCTCTATTTCACTGACTTTCAAATTGACTTCTGATAATGTGTTCTCTACTGTTGTCAAGTGGATAACAACATCGCTTAGTAGATGATATATATCGTCTAATCCTATCTGACGAGGTGTATGAGGGGTATTAGAAGGAACTATATTTGAAAGTCGAAAGGGAATGGGTGAAGGTTGACCGGATCGAGTTTCCCGTCGTGGGAGATGTTGCGGAGTATCACAGGGAAGTTCAGTTGGAGTGTCAAGTAAAGCGTGTTCGTTATCTTTCAAATCAAGGAAGTGATCATACACCTGCAAATAAGAAATAAGAATATTCACGTAGAACATTACACATACAAAAATGGGTTTTTAAGATCCATGAAATAACTGACATACCTGTGATGGGTTCAACTTACTGAATGTCATTTCAATCTGTACTGAGTTCCAACGCACTTTTACTGGCCATCTGAGCATCCGAGGTCTAACATCAGGTACATCAGGTACGACCAGAGATGTGTGCTCATGGAACCATATCTGTGTAAAACATGACGAAATAATCATTTGTAACATCAATATAAACGAATTAAAGGTGATGACTTAGAGTGGCTGAGACATACCGTCATAAGATATACAAAACCGTTGATGTATCCGAAAGGTCGCTCCATGCGTATTTTCATTCCAAGTCTCATTCAATTGCTTGGTAAGAAAGTTACATATGGTAGTCGGCCAATTATAGGAAGAGAAGACATCTATTTGCTCACGCAGTGAATACAGCCCTTGGGACACCTTAAAATTAGCCGAAGGAAATAACAAATTTGTCAACAAAAATTTAAGAAAAAGTGCTATAAATCGATCAGAAGACTCCCCTGGTGAGACATTTTCAAATTCTTCCTTTATTTGTACCGCAGTAACATTACAAAGCGGGCCTTTATTCCAGATTGCTATCGGCCCTCTATTCGGCAATCCTATCGACAAGGCAACTTGGTTTGCATTAAACCCAACCTCCTTCCCACCGAAATTGAATGTCCTTCGGTCAATGTCCCAACAATTGAATATATGCATCGTCAAAACATGGTCTTCGAGGGTATGGAGGAAGGTCAAAAAACCGAACCAGGTTCATTGCTTCCAATCTATACCATGTCTCCTCCCTGAATGATTTTCCGGACTTTATCTAGTGCTCCTCTCACCTGCAGATGGACGACATCCGCAATTCATTAATTTCGTGCTCCCAAACCTACATAAAAACACGACGAACTTCAAACCATGTCAAATATTCGATATGTAATAATCACTTCAAACCATTATAAGCACTTTACATAGGAATCATGTGAAATTGGCACTTCGCCGATATTGAAAAAAAGATGCATTTGTAATATTGCAGGCCAATCTAAATATTAAATTTTAGGTGTTGACATGTTAATATATAAGAATTAAGTGGCATGCATGTAAATACATTTTAATTCATTTCATCATTTTACTCAATCTGAAAAAAGCACTTCAGAAAACTAGGGAAAAAACATAGAATTACCATTCAAGTAGCAAAACATCATGGAAGCAAACTATTCCTCAACAGTGGGCAAAACATCATGTAAATACATAGGAACCGTGCGATGTACACATCAAAAGACCAACAGTATTCCTCGGCAAGCATATTCTACATTGCATAAGTGCGAATGCGAGACGTTCTACAATATTTCACCCAAGTGGAAGTCAACAATAGCAAGTTACGTAACTTAAAGGTCGAAGTTTTATATTTATAATATGTAAAAAATTGAAGTTTTGGCATTAGATATGTAACTTATTAAGCAGCATGTATGTAGATGTTACTTTTATTTCATTTATTTGTAAGATAAAATATTTATTGCAATGTAATTCATACTGATGTAACTTTGATAATTAATAAAAGATATGATTCTGCTACAAACTTCAATGATTCAATGGATGATTTTCTAAGACCTGCTCGTAAAGTGAAGGTTATATTTGTGCTCATATATTAAGAGAAATCTAAATGCATACCATACAATTCTTATGTATTTACAGATCTAACATCTAGCCTTTCATATTTACATTTACATGCCTTAATATCTATTTAGCAACATGAGCCATTCACAAAACGAAATGCACTCTTGGACTCCGATTAGTTAAAATTAGGTTGGTTCTATTCCACCGGATCAAAACTTAAAAAAAAAAGTCACAGGGAAAGTATTATGGATGCTAAGAAGATCAAAACAAATCAAAGTGTAGTCGCTATGTGATAAAGGGTACATCATAACTAAAGAGATTCAAAAAAAAAAAATTAGTGGCTACCTCGACGAGGTTTCCGGCGGCCTCTCACTCGGAAAAAATGACCTCTTTCTCGTGCTCGTTCTTCTTCCGACGAACATCGAGCTTTTTCTTCATCTCTTTCAAGACCGGAATCTTCACCATTTCCTCCGCCTTCTCCACCTCGTCCAAATCTCGCTTCTCCACCACCACCGCGATCCGGCTTCGCACTCTCCATCCGTTCTCGCGGCGTAGGGGCGGCGGCGGCGTAGGGGCGGCGGCGGCGTAGGGGCGGCGGCGGCGTACGTGCGGCGTACGAGAAGCTAGGTCACCGGCGTGAGGAAGTCGCGTAAGAGGGTAAAAATTTTAGGTCACGGGCGTAAGAGGGTAAAAATTTTCGAGCAGTACCGAAAGGTATTTACCTTGGCGAGCTTATTCGAGTTTTGATCGTCTTACCGCAGGGTACCGATGGTTAGGGTAAGGTATTCGTGTGTATTGAAAGGTCCACGGAGGTAGCTTGAATCAATTTCGGGGGGTATGGATGGGTACCGCAAGGTATTCCCGCGGGGTATGGATGGGTACCGCAAGGTACTGGAGCGGTGACTAAAGGATCGCGGAGGTGGTTATTGGAGAGTACTGGATGGTTACTGGCGGGTACTGGACAATAAGACGCGGTGGTTACTGGGTGGGTATTTGTGAGTATTAGTGGGTATTTCTGGATCCGCGAACTGCATACTTGGCGCGATCCTATTTGCCTCCGCATGGAGCGATACCTACTCGCTCCGTATGGAATAATTTTCCGATCTAAATAACCATTTGGGATTCAACATCTTTAAATCTGCGTTGAGCATGAAACCACCTAATCAGAGATGGAAAGAACAATTAGCGTCCAACGGAGACGTTGATCCTGATATTTTTTATACGTATATATTTTTATTTATATATCGATTTAATTTATTATTTTTCTTAAATAATATTTTTTCTTTGCAACGACACTAAAAACTTGACTTCAATGCAAATAAGAGTTCAACTCGTTATATTTAAATTTTGGGTTTCTACGCAAGTATACGTATCGTTATCGAAGTAATATAAGACTTTCTAATTAAGCTCCAAAATATTGAACCCACAGGAAAGCTTGTGAAATTTTAAGAAGAAATTAGAACACAAAATCTATTTAGAAAAAGATTCTTACTTAAACTATATATATTATTGTAGAAATGAACGTTAGATTTTTTTTTTGGTTTTTTTTTTTGATATTTTGAAATAAAGTAAACTAACTAATTTTAACGAGATCATTGTAAGATAACAACAGTATAAATAAAAATCTTTTTCCTTATCATGAATGAGTAATAAGTATAGAAGTTATGTTCTGGAAGTATTCAAAGTGTTTGTGTCAAATAGGGGCAATAATATTTTTTACCCTTACTAGAGATGATATAAAGAACATTGGCTAGTCTAAAGTTTGAATGGTCTTAAAAACGGGTTAGGTAGGGAAGATACTAACTCTCACTCTAGAGTTCCGTTATTTCCCTCCACCCGGGGGCTAATATTTCGTATCACAACCTAAAATAATAAATTGAATTTAGGGCTTTAGTATGTCACCATAAGTCTTCTAATTTTACACTCTTTAAAGTATATTTCTCTATTTATTTGCACTCAATTATATGAATTACATTATCATCCATACAATCTCATGTGCTTTTTACCAATAATTGACTGAGATAATACCATCAGAAATCTTACATGTTCTCACAACAAATGTTTCATCTTAATTAGTCAAATCAAGAATTAAGTGAAGTACAAGGATTAAATCATCATAATTTATTCCAGCATTAAAGATCAACACTTCCACAACTTCCATATGACAATTAATTTTCATTTTAAGAAAAAATATAAAGAAAACTAATCAGGATTTACGGAGAAAACACAACAACAATTAATTTTAAAAGTAAAAATCATATAGAAACATAAGATTTCTAAATTAAAACCAATGTAGTCACAAAGATAGAAACTTATCTCAAATTCCTCTTCACCAAATTTTGAAGTTCATTTAATTCTCTTCATTTCTCTTACAATGCTCCCTAGGACTAGTCGCCCAACCCTATAGGGTTTAAATCTCTCTACTTCACTAATAAAATACAATGGATGTATTGATCTGAAGAAATGGGTATGTATGTTGGCAATGATCTGAAAGGGTGGGCGTGCCGAGGAGGCAGTAGACCAAATGATAGGTGCGACGTGGAGGCAGTGACCCGAAAGGGTGGGCGTGCTATAGAGACAGCTGCCCAAAGGACTGGGTGTGCTCCTGAAGAAGAAACCTGGAAGGGTGGGCGTGTCGTTGAGCCAGTGACCCAAAGAAATGTGTATGTTGTAGAGGCAATGACTCGAAATGGTAGGCATGTCGTGGAGGCAGCGATTGAAAGACATGCGTATGTCGTGGAGGCAGTAACCCAAAATGGTGGGTGTGTCATGGAAAAAACGACCCAAAGATTGGGTGTACCATGGAGGCAATGACCCAAAAAGATCGGCGTGCTGTGGAGGAAATGGTCTGAAGAAATGGGCGTACTGTGGAGGAAGTGGCCTGAAAAAATAGGTGTATAGTGTTGTGAATAGTAATCTACCCTGTATATTATTTATAAACGATTCTTCTATTAATGGAGGATGGATTAGAAAATGATGATATTGCATTTTTGCTCATGTTTTAAAGGGGTTTTACTGAGTATTTCTAGTATTCTACATATGTAAGTCTGTTGTCGGACTACTTTCTAACTTGACTTGTTGATCTTAGTTGGCTTCAGGCCCGCAAGATCAGTTCAGTTTGCTGAGCTTGGTTAATAGGATCATCCGATTGATACTATCTGGTTGCCAACCCTTAGTCAATGATAAGGAACTTTTAGGCGTCCCTCAGGTGGTTAGAGATATAGTAGAATCGAATCTTCGCTTGGATCAATTCTGCAGGAGTGTTGGCTATTACATATGCCGGCTTTCCTATAACGATCGACTCAGATCTTCTTTCACCTCGCATCTGGCCAATTGGTTCAAGCTAGATCGTTTGGTCGTCTTTTTGTTTGTCTTTTCTATCGATCAATTTTTAGCTTTATGGGCGTGACTGCGTGACTCGGACAACTTCATTTTGTAGGACAAATATGTTTTACAAACTAGCAATGAGCCTCCTTCACCACTCTTTCCTTCTAGACTGTTAGATGTCATCAAGATCAACCCTGACACAATTTTAATGTAGAAGAAAATATCTTTATATAATACTAAATATTTAAGTATCATGCATGTGAATATAAAAATTTAGATCTAAATATATAAGAATTGTGTTGTATGCAAGCAAATGACACTTGTAAAATGAAATACCGACCACGCTTTATTGGGGATTTTTTGCCTCACAGATCCCAATTGAACATGTAAATCCCAATTGAACATGTAAACATCCTTATAGGTAGAATCTTGACCATATCAGCCTTCACACAATTTCATTACCAAATTAAAATTTAATCAAACATATTTTTCGATTTAATAAATACTTCAAAACAAATCATGAGTTTAGCACTCAACAATGCTTATCAAATTTATTGCTATTATATATTAAAAAATAGTTAAGAGTTCATAATTAATGCTTTAGAAGTGTTCTGCTTCTAATAACTCTCTAGCATCTAATAACATTTAATAATAGGGGCATTTAAATACATATCAACCATTTCCTGTATATTAATATACCTAACACCTAAACTTTACTTTTGCCGCTTATACCACCCAAATTTTTAATTCCGCATAAAAAATACTACTATATGATCGACCGATGTGAAACAAACATGTAAAAAATTAAAATTTTAGGTGTTTGAAATGTAAATACATAAGAAATGGGTGCTATATATGTAAAACCTCCTTAACAAAAACTATACTGTTAAACACAACTAATTATAAATATTAAACACATTCCTTCAGATAGCATTCCATATAATTAATTAAAACATCCATTAAATAACTAGTATTTTACTACTACAAAATTTATCAAATGATTAATCATTAATTTTATCCCAATCAAATATTAATCACATAAATAGCCGGAAAAAAAAGACATTTTAAGAAGTGTTGATAACATGATTACAGTGTTAGTAACATAAATAATCTAATAATATAATGCTATTTGTGAAACAAAAAATAAAAATCCCTGCTTTAGAAACCATGAGGCACAATAAAATCCCACTTTTTGGCATTGCCATACTTCCATCAGCACAATAATCGCACCAGATCACTAGAATCAGGTATTCTTGATGCAGGGTTCTAAAATTAGTACGAAAACATACTTAATTTATGAAACAAAATTAAAACTTGAGCAATTTAAAATTACAATTCCATTATTTTCTAATTCGGCTGAACGAGGAAAAAAAATTGTACTTGGAATAATTACTAGCCTGATGAAACTGGAATTACAAGTTCAGAAAATATATATATCAATGTCCACCACACTGATCCAAATTCTTCCTAAGGTAAAGAAAAAAAAAACGATTTTGGGAAACAAAAAAGCATTGGATTGCAGATTGCAGATTCCAGATTCCAGTTAGTGAGCAGTAGAAAATTAAAAATATAGCAATTAACTAGGCGTAGATAAATCCAGAAGAAATGGCCATAAGAAGAATGGCGGCTTCCTCTTCCTCCTTCAATCTTCTGTTTTTGTGGTTCCGAATAAGGCTTCCAGGCTTCCAGATAATTTCTCTACCAAATCCCATCATTCTCATCTTCAAAGAAGTCATCTGCTTGCGATTGCTGCTGTTTCTAGTCACTTCACTTCTTTCCTTCGTACTTCCAATCACTGCTCTCCTCTTCTTCCTGTACCGAATGCCGCACGCATTGCAGAGAGACTGAGGAAAACAGAAAAATATGATTTCAACATTAGACTAGACATATGTTATCATAAATAAATAATAAAGAAAAAGTTAGGTCAGATCGAGCGGAAGGGAAATAACACACCTTGGGTCCAGAAGGGCCGCCTCTCCACAGAGGAGTCTTCGTTGTTCCGCAGTCGGTACAGCTCTTCGATCCATCGAAAATCGACAGTTCACAGTCCCTGCTGCTCTGATCCGGGTTCGGATCCATAGATCCAGTTGCCTGAAGCAGATCAGTTGATTGATTTAGTCGGATCGCTTCAGAGATAAGCTGCAGCGGAATCGGAGATGGAGATCGAATCAGGGGAACTTACCTTGTCACTAGTGAGATTCATCTATTCGTGGATCCACTGATTCAAACCCTAATGGCGATCTTCACATACCCCTCTTCGATGTTATACCGCGCGCAGAGAACAGTATTACGCTTGCAGAAGGAGATCGGAGATATGCAAACTAAATCTGAAGAAATCAGTGGACTAATCTGAACTCAGAGAGAGAGAGTAGATCTAAGGAGAAAGAAGGTAGGGAAAATTATGGAGGGAAATCCAGGGAGACGGGAGGGAAGGCAAAAGAGCTCCGAATTATTAGTTTATATCAAAGAATAGGGGAATTACATAAATAGGACAAATTTTTTATTTATTTACAAATTTATTATTTATATCATTTTTTTACTAAACAAAACAATTGAATTTACATCGCTACCATCAAATCATAAAAATTAAAATTTTAAAAAATAAAAATATATGAGTTGGAACTTTTCTATCGAGTTTTAATAAATAGAGGTAAATGTGAATTTTATATATATCATCAATTTATGTTTATTCTTTTTATTTATTCTTAGCAAATGGTTTAAATTATCTTTTTAAAAAAATTTGTGTATACATGTATTAAATATATATATATATATATATATATATATATATATATATATATCATACATACATATATATACACACATATATATACATACATACATACATACATAACCTTATTTATTGAATTATCATAAAAAAATTTGATGGTACTTTTAAAAAGGTTAGGTTATGCCCCCCTCTTTAAAGGGTTTTTGGCTCCACTACTTACGTCTCGATGATGATGGATGATGATGGCAACCTGATAAAAGTGGTCTAGCCGTGAGTTCAATAATAATGATCGGGTGATGGTCAGTTCTATGATAAATGTCAAACATCAGCAACGGAGACAATGGTAGGATGGCGATATATGTTGATAGTGGTTAATGAAAGTGATTGGATGATAATAAATGGGTGTAGACTACATGATAGAAGTGAAAAATTGACAATGGTAAAGGGACGAAAATATTTCATCTACGGTAGACAAACATAAGGATTTTGAATCCAATAGTTGAGTGATGGCATCCCAATCACAGTGGTAGGGCAACGCCAACCCGAAGAAGGTGGTCAAGAGGTAGGGTTTAGGTGATAATGATTTGAAGGTAGTCGTTGGTGATAGCAATTGTAAATTATGTATAGGGGACAATAGTCTAATGATTATTTAGACTGTTGGGTGATGAAAACCTATTGATAGTGATCGAACAATGATAATTTAATGGAAATGATTAAGTGTGGAAATCTAAAGACGACTATTTACTAGAGGCTAAAGTCTCTCCAGGTCTTTGTGCTCTATATCATTTTCAGTCGAACTCTCCGTTCCAATGCTACCCCTTACATCCAAAAAGTGGGCATCTATTTATGAATTTTGAGAAAGACATTTTCTAAATGTTACCAAGTTTTAAAATAATTCATCAACCTCTTTCAAATGATATCTTTAATCATAGGACGTGTTTTGAGTTTTTACATGTGCTAACAATATCACATTTTAATTATGTTATAGTTGTTAGATTCTTCTTATTAAAATGTTCGATTGTATTATAAATTTGTAATATTTAAAAAATCATGTGTCAACTAAATATCTTCAAATTGTGATTATGTTTCAAATTTATCAAGATATATTTTTTTCTTAATTAATTATCTTCAAAATCAATCATAATGAATAATAAGAAATAAATTACAACTCATAATTTAATATATAAGAAGAAAAGTATATAGCTATGCATCATAATCAAATTTAAGAATAATAAAAAAATGAAATTTATTCAAAAATTTTGTTTATCTTTGATCTATCATCAACAAATTGTATTTGGCACAAATTCGAGGTAATTAGCTTAAATCTAAAAGCATTTTTTAGCAAGATATATTCAAACTTAAGTTAAAAATCATCTAAAACTCCAATTTCAGCAAACTATAGTCAGACTAACCAACTAGGTAACATGACCCAATGACACCAAAATTGTCCTAATCCGGGTTAAATCGACCCCTCATCGAGTCATTAAATCACTTTTAGAAACCTTGGGTGGCTAATTAGATGGTCAAATGAATTAGAAATTTGACAAGCTTATAGTCAAATTGAGCATTCGACAAGACAAATCCAATGAGCTTAAGATCACTCAATTCTGATATTTTTAAGGCACGCAAATATTCACAAAATATCATCCAATCAAGAGAATCTTTTTGTCCATACGATGGAGTTGTCCAGATTCCTTATTTATTTGCAGGGTGGGGGGCACAATGAGTTGAAGGAGAAGAGCATGAGCCAATTTCCAAAGTTATTTTGGAACGAAGTCCCGGTGAACACTTCTTGCTCCCGCAACCAATTACGACCATCAGCAGCCCTTTGCCCGTCGCTATTGATGGACCTTGCAGAGTAACGATCAACATCATGATGTAATGATGCGCCCTGAAGACAGTATAATTGCCCTCCTCGAGTATGATGTAACGATGCACCCATCAATGTAGCAACATACCCTCAATACGAGGTAATGAATAACACCTATTGAAGATCCAACGATAATTTTTAATGGCAATGGCTTACAACCACCAAACCCAGGACATGACAACTTTCTATGAAAATTAGCTCCCTCCTCACAACTCCCAGCTATGGCCTTTGTGACCAATTGATGTCAGCGCACCAACGTAACTTATGTAGCCAATTACAACATACGTGGCTCACAGCTTATTCATTTCCTAACTCCCGCCTCTATGACAAACAGATGCTATTGAAGCTCACCACTATGACCTACGAAGTTCACGACTTACACAACTCCCAACTCCAGTCTCTATGGTCTATGGAACATATGTGACCAACTACGTCTTACGTGGTCCACAACTTATGAAGTCTCAACTTAAATCTTCAGGGCCTACAAATGTTATTGCAGCTCGTCACTACGGTATGTGTGGCAAACTACATTCTATGTGGCTCATAACTCAAGCAGCTCCCAACTCTAGCCTATATGGCCTATGGAAGTTATTGCAGCTCCCACTACAGCCAATATGATGAACTACAACCTATGTGAGTTGCAACTCATGCAGTTTTTATCTTCAGTCTCTACGGCCTATAGATGTTATTTTATTTCAACACTATGACCTACTTAGCTAACTACATCCTATGTGGTCGAGAGCTCCTTCAGCTCCTAACTACAACCTTTGTGGCCAATCGATGCTCCAGAAGTAACCATTTATAACTTACTTAGCCAACTAGTATCATAACTTTCAATTATAATCTCTAAAATAAACTGGTGCTACAACCACAGTCTACAACATTCACGACAGACTACTGTCTTCATATCAATAGACTATTACTTCACAACCTATTATGTTTATCATTGCTAAAATTCCATTATTCATCAATTTTATAATTTCATCTTCACTTATTCGGAAGAAGAGTGTGCATATGTACTCATAATTATACAGTGGATTATTTTAACTTAGCAAAGCTCCATCGATTTTTTTACCTTTCTAAGGTTTTTCACATAATAGTTATGGTGTCTCCTCTTGCTAATTTTCTTTTATCTATGTGATTGATGGATTTTATACTACACTAATATTTTATATTATTAACTACCATCCTAAATCTTCTTACCACATCAGTTTGGCAAGGTACATGGAAAGTTAAGTCCTACAGGATTGAAGTATGAGACATTGAGCCACTACTTTTTGCATTCTTCTATGTGGGTGGCAACCTTCACTGTAATCTTGAAAAGTCATTCGCATCAATGTCTTGGGCACAATTGTGGTGGAAAAGTTTTTACGTATCTTCTTCAGATACAAAATATATGAAAACTACTTCTAGGTTGAGGGAAACATTCACTGTAGTCTCGAAAGGTCATTCACATTAATGTCTCAGCATTCTATGGAGGGGTACTCATCCCACATTTCATCAGATATCAAATTTTCAAGAATCACTTCCATATTAGGATAAAACATTCATTTCAAAGAGCTCTCCATCATCCCCACCATATTGAAGTTTTTTACTTCTCTTAATCAAAACGATAAATCTTCAGGATTCGATACATGGGTTGCTTTACAAGCTCATGTTGATAATGCCCTCTTCAAGGGACAATAAATTAAAAAGCAACAATATAAAATTTGCAAAATATTATATGGTTACAAACATATTCTTTTGAAAAAGTATATATTGACCAGTCCTAGTCTTAAGAATCGCAAAGCATCGCTGACACCTTACTTTATACTTTAGTGTTCCTATGAGACTCAGTTTGACCTCTTCTGTCATAGGCTATAGCTGTCAAGTAGAAGTTTTGACTAATAGCCTTGAGTATGTCAAAAATGCTTTGTGTATTACCCTTTGACATCTTCCATAAAGAGTACAAGCTTCGACTATTAACCTCAGATTGGTGAAAAATCTTTAGTGGATTTCATTCGACTTTGTCCATGATAGTTTAACGTTTTCTGCATCTCCAACTGTACAACCTATGATGAGTCTTTCGTCCTTTGTGAATTACAGTCGACTTCATTCATTAAAAGTTAGAATCGTTGAGAAGGTGCTTTAACTAACCCTAGGATAAGTTATGCATCCCTAACTAGGGAGATTTTTCATTTCTATTAGTGCAACTTGGGATGTGTTGACATTCTTTGAGTAATTCAAAAATTTTGTAAACTCCCAGGTTGTCATACAATTTTTCAATCTAAGATTGCACTGCAATATAACAAATAATGTGGTATATACTAAGTGTAATATGAGATTAAAGATATGCACAATCATGAGGTGTAAAGCTACATCAAATATTTAAATAACTACATAAACCAACAAACTGCCTACATCAAATGCAGGAAAAGCTACAAAGACCAACACACACCAGCATAAAAGTCGTAACAAGTTAGCAGAAACAAAGCCATCAATACAAGCGTAATGAGACAAAGTACTAATCTTTATAAAAGTTTTCTCTTTATAAAGAATGCGCTCCTGTAAGTCACTTTCAATTTGACCCCTTTTTCAAACTAGAAGAGGGATCTTAAAACACATAGTTTAAGGACATCCTCAAAATTAGTTGCAGTCAGACGGTACGGTTGGTAAAGCCTTCATTGGAAGCATCATTAAAATCTCCTTCTGCATGCTGGGATTGTAGCTTTATATTATCCTCTTGAAGAGCTAAGGCCTTCGGTTGAAAAGCCTACAAAGTCATCATGATCTGACTAAGGCTAGCACACATCTCTCTCTCTTTTTCTCGAGTATTTATCAGTTCTCGGTATTATTGTGAGAAGGAAACTGTCATAGAGGATATTTCATTCTTGCACTTTATTAATGTAAATTACAATGAAAATATGTTTATTACATGGGAGTTATTCACCCTCTTGTGCTAGCTAAGGATGTGGTCGATTATTGTAAGCTCTATCTTCCAAACTCTCAAAGAAAGGGTTAGCTCATATTCAAAGGGTATCAACGTCATCTCCTTAGAATTTTGGTACTTCATTGATTTTTAGAAGAACATGATTCCCCTAAAGTCAACATCTCAAAGCACATAAAATCTTCTGCAGAAAGTGCAACAACAATACAAAAAATCTCTTGTAAAAAGCTCATCAATAGCGTAGAAAATCTCCCCTAAAAGTGCAACATCAACCCAGAAAATATCCTCTAGTGTTGCATGATAGCAGTGCTAAAGGGATCTCCATTGATGAAATAATAATAGATTAGGAAACTCTACGGGTGCACGATAACACACAAATGAAGGCTCTATTGATCACATCAAAATAAGATGAGAGACATTTAGGTGGGTGAAAACAACACAATAAAGAAAGCTCTATTGATTACAAAGAAATAAACTAGTTCTACCGGTCTGCTTCCTGGTCAGTTTAGCTTACTTGCTCCCCGTCTGGGTCAGCCGGCTTGCTCTGCTATCCTGCTTCCTTGGCCCGACTGCCTACCCGATCCTCACATATGGCTCTGTTAGGCTAGCCACTACTCAGTGCAACTGCCTATAGGTCGTGGATGCCACAATTGGCTGTCATCTACTAGTTATTGCCCCTGTCGTTTGTCGTCAGCCATTGTCACCATAAAATCCAAATTTTTTTCATGTTTTTGTTTAATTTATATAATTTTCAAACAAAGAAGTGAAATTGCTAAAAAATTAGGGGAAATGGATACATCATCAAATAATTATTATTTACACAAATCTTAGGAAATTAACAAGAATCACAAAATATATTTTGAGCAAGAAATATTCAAACTTAAGTTAAACATAATATAAAACTCCAATTTCAGTAAACTTATATTCAAACTGGCCAGCATAATGAGAAAAACTCAATAACACCATAATTAGACCAATCTGAGTCAAGTCTGACCAAAATCAAGCTATTAACACACTTTAATAAGCTTTGGGTGGCTAATTGGAAGGTCAAATGGATTATAAATCTGACAAACTTACATTCAAATTGAGAGTTTCAATAATATGGATCCAACAAAGCCTAAGATCACTCAATTCTGACAATATTAAGGGATTTTGATTTATATAAAATATTGTATGATTGACAGAATTTCTTAGGGCTGTCTCCAAATTTATTTCTTATTTTTAATGGAGGCCACTCTCAGATTCTATAAATTGAACCCTAATCCCTTCATTAGAAGGGGGATGAGGGAGGGATAGCAGAGAGAACTGGAGTTGGACCTAGAATTGAAGTAGAAGTGGTGTCAATGTCTATGTTATTCGACACCAAAGACATAGGGAACACTTTTTTTTCCTGCAACCGCCGACCACGTTAAGTGTCCATTAATGGATATTGCAGAGTAACGATTAATATCATGTTGTAACGACACAACCTAAAACCAATTTAACAACTTACGCTAATACATGATGACAAATGATGCGTATTAAAGATCCAATAATAACCCTTGACGACAACGGCTTACAATTACAATACATAGGATACAATGACTTCCTCTAGAATCTTGAAGTTCTCTCTTCATAGCTCCCAAGTATGGCCTATGCAGTCAATTGACGCTCTCATAGGTCGCCACTTCAACCTATGCGACTAATTACGGCTTAGGTAGATCACATATTATGTAGCCCTCAACGCTAGTCTCTGTGGCCTACGAACGTTATTATAGCTCATCACTATGACCTAGGTGATTAATAGCTTACACAACTCCCAACTCCAGCATATTTGGTCTACGAACGTTATTATACTCACCATTATGGCCAACCTGATCAATTACAACCAATGTGATTCATAGCTCATGCAGCTCCTAACTCTGGCCTCTATAGTTTATGACATTATTACAGCTATGTGACTAACTATGGCCAATATGGTCCACAACTCATGCGACTCACAAATTTGGTGTTTGTGGCATGCAGACATTATTGAAACTCACCATGATAGCCTGCATGACAACCTATGACATAGGTGACTAACTATGATCTAAGTGAATCACAACAAATGTAGCAGCCCCTAACTTTGACCTCTATAGCCTACAAGCATTCGTGCGATTCAACGCTGCGGCCTATGTAACCCACTATGATTTAAATGGTCCACAACTCCTTATAGGAGTGTACGTGAGCCAAGCTTTGTCGACATATTTTTAGGTTATTGTGTTGTATTTTTGAAAAAAGGTCGACTACAGAAATTATCGGCGAATTTTTAATTTTAAATTTAATTTAAATATATATAATTTAGAAAGTAGCATTTGATTTTGAAAATAATTTTTAAATTTGAAAATTTTAAGATATGAAATCAAACTGATCTCACATCCCAAATAGTTTATATAAATGAGCGCCACATCACAAGCTGTGTATCTATCCCGAAGAATAGACACACTACTTGATGAAGGGGCTCGATTAAATAAACTAAAAGATTTATGACATCCGTTTGGTCTGCGAACCATTTTATTTGCCGACAAGTTCCCTTGTTTAACATGAAAAACATTAAACAGGGTTTATATTACCTGGGTTCTTAAAATTCCCTATAAGGGTAAGCCTCTATAGTTAATTACATCTTAAGTGACGGAAATCACCTAAGAAAACTCTCGATAATAATCAGTAGTTCTGCTCTCAAGAATTTCAAAGTTTAAGTTTTCAAGGGATTGAATTTTGGAATTTCAATAGGGAATGGATCAAATTTGGAACATTTTATTTTGGGGATTCAAAGGAAGAAAGGTAGGAGAAATCACAGATTTGAAGCGAACTTCGGTAACTTCCCGACTATCCTATTGTTTGGCTTGAATTTAGGAAAATCCTAATGTTTATTTAATGTTTTGATCTTGCCAATTTTAATTAATTAGGACTTATATTCGTATGACATAATCATACAAACAGCCTCAAAGATGTGAGGGTTCAGGTCGTACCGAATGACTACCTCGGAGTCCTAAGACCGGTTAGGGCTTAATTTGCAATGCAAATGCCTAACAAAAGGTTGAGGATTTATGTTGCACTAGGCAAACTACCTCGAAGTCCTATGGTTTGGTTATTTAATTCTAAGAATGGTTTTGCTGATGTATGATTAGCTCTAATTAATTAGAACTCCATTTTGGGTGTTTAAGCCAATTAGGGTTATTCCAAGTGAGTTAACTCAAAACCTATTTTTCCTAGGGTCCTCTGGTCATAATAAACATCACCAAATTTTTCTAGAATTTATTTCACAACATGCTAATTATTAGAATTAAAATACTCGTAATAGTGACCTAGAATTGAAAAATCAATAACTCTTCATAAGGGTGGCCTCGACTTTGGAAAATTCGTGGAATGTTCCCAAATTCGGAGGCTTCAAAAGCCCTATGGTCTCATGCCATGGTGAATTGTATACATGCATGGAGAATTGAAATAGTGCGGAGAGTAAATAAATAATTAAAAATAAAATACTTAATGAAATTAAATGATTTCTTTTCCACATTATTCTCCTCTCGTTCATCGAGTAAGAGGGTATTTTTATTTTATTTTTCTGATTTTCCTACACAAAGTTATGCATTTTTGAAGTTTAGGGAATTAAATAAATAGAAAAATAACCTAATTTCCTACTTATCCACGCGGCGCCAACTCAACCTAGGCATCTCCGAAGCGCCGCGTGTCGTCTTCTGGATCGGCGCCGCCATCCGACTCAGCGATCCAGGGCCCCACGGGTCACGTACCAACGCGCTGTCCGGCTCAATCCAGACCGTCCACTCGAAACACGCTCGATCCGACGGCTCCTGGTCATCGTCTACGACTAGTGTGCACCCGTGACCGTCAACCTTCTAACCCTAATTTCTCACTCGATTCTCAACGGATTTTCGTGTTCTTATGCTCTATGGATTCGTCTTGAGGAGACGAACACATCCATACGGTAAACATGTATTTAAATTGACTCAAATTAAATGGAGAATCTCTCGTAAGCTCGGGAAGAAGAGTGAGTTCATACCTTTGCTCGGAGAAGTGAAGCTTCGATCCGAGAGTTGTGTCACCTTCGATTGGGTCCAAGCAAGCTCCGGATGAAGTCCTTGGCTCGGTGAATTGTCTAGGTATGATTTAGACCAAGCCCGATCACAAAGCTTGGAGGCTTGGAAGCAATGGCCGGCCTCGGTGAGGGGGCTTTTGCTCGGTAAACTTCTTCCCTCGGTCCGGTGAAGGTGTAGGATCAATCAATTTGGGGATTGGTCCACCGTGAAGAAGTGTCCCGGTTTTTGTGCTTGAAGATTGAACTCAAAATCGAGCTCGACTCGGAGGGAATTGGGCTGGAATCCGAGTGGGAATCAAGTGCTCTATGTGTGGAGAGTGGTCCGGAATGATTTTGGCGAGTTTCCTTAAGGTTGGTTCAGCACCTCCTTCATGGCCGAGAGGGGTGGTGTTTAAATAGGAGAGGCCGGAGGCTCTCCCGGGGGAGTTAGGGACCAGGATCGACTGCTCTTAGCAAGGGAAGAACATCCGCAATGGCCACCGGGCATGGGGCAACTCGAGCAAGGTGGAATTTCAATGCTTCGGCTCCTTCCCATGTCTCGGCAATGGCGTTTTCCGGCGGCCTGTGTGGTCGGCCGGCAGGCATGGGTCACCCTCGTGGTCGGGTGGGTCGTGGCTTCGATGTTTGTGAAGTCGATTGGTGGGCTGCCATGTGTAAAGGGCTTGGATTAAAATGGTATAGGGGAGAGGCCATTTTGGGTTCAAATGAGTCAACCCATGGTTTTGGGCTAGGTTCACCACCCAAGGCCTGGTTTTGGGCTGAAAAGAGTCACTTGGGTCGGCCAAGAGAAAATGGTGTGGTCTCCATCAAAATAGTTTAAGTTAATTTTGGGTTATGGTGTTGCATTAAAGAGGTTAAAATGGCTTAAGGAAGGCTTAGGAAAGGACTCCCTCTTCTTGCCATTAATGGCTTGGTGACAAGTCAAACCCCCCATGGCTCCATGTGGCTTGTCCATGGCTTGCATGTGGCTCCATTTGGCTCATCCTTGGCTTAGGAAAAGTGGATTCATTTATATGAAAAAGGAATTTGGAAATTTTGGCAATTTAGTGGAAATTTAGATGGTGCTTGATTTAGGTTGATTTGATGATTGATTTGGGACTTAGGAATTGATTCTAATTAAGGGGATGATGAGAAGGAATTGTCAATGTGGGCTTTGGAATGGGTTTGGGCTTTTGGATTTTACTTTGGATGGGCTTTTAAAATGGTTTAGGGAAGTGGGCTTTTGGATTTTAAAATGGACTTTAGGATGAAAGTTTGGTAAAGGCTTGGGCCAAATAATTGTTGGGTTTGGTTTAGGGATGTTTCATGAGTGATTTGGAATAAATTTGACGTGGTTTGGGCTTGAATTGGGTTGGATTTGGGTTTATTTGGTAAATGGGCCAATGTAGGTCAAATTGGGCTAACTTGGGCCAATGTTGGGCTAGGGTTGAAATTGATGTAAAATTAATGTTGGGAAATGTTTATGGGAGTGTTTAAAAGAAGTTTTGGCTTTGGTTGGGTTTTGATTTTGGGGTTTGGGCTTATTTGGGTTAGGTTTGGGTTTAGGTCAAAATTGGGCCTTTTAGCTTTGGGTTGAATTTGAGTGGGGCTTGGGTCTAAATTTTGGGTAAATCATGTTAGTGTTTTGTTTGTGGGGATGTTAGGGAAGGTTTAGAAAAGATTTGGGGTTAATTGGAGTTGAATTGGGTAATTGGGTGAGTTTGAGCTAAGTTTGGGTCATGGGTCCAAATTGGGCTTTAAGGTCCAAAATGAAATTGGGTTCAAATGCCAATCAAATTGGACTTGGATTTGGTCTAGATTGGTGTTGGGGATGTTGAATGGAAGTTTAGAATTGAATTGGACCAGAATTTGGGTCAATTGGGTAGGTTTGGTTTGACATTGGGTTCACTTTGGGCTTAAAATGGGTCAAATTGGGGATTTTGACAAAAGTGGGGTAAATTGACAAAATTGGCCTATGATGTAGTTGGACAAAATGGAATTGGAAATATTTGGGATTTTCTGGAATTTTCTGGGAATTTTCTGAATTTTTGGATTTTTTGGCTAAGAGGGGCATTTTGGGTATTTGGAGGGTATTGAGAGGTATTTTTGGAATTTTTGGTACTTTTGGCTATAAATGATCAATTTGAGTAATGTGGGAAAGTTTGGGATTGGTTTTGAGGAATTTTGGGTGATTTGGAGGATTTTGGAAAATTTGGGTAATTTCAAGAGTTTTGGGTAGACTAGGCGGGGTGTAGGATCCCGGGGGACAAAAATTGAAAATTTAGAAAATTGAAGATTGGGTAAATGTAAGTGGAATGAAATCATTTTTGTTGAGCCATGAAGTCATATCAAGCCCACATGAGCCATGAAGTGACTCATGTGAGGCATTCACTATGTTGTTCCTAACCCTCTGCGCTGAGGCTTAGGGGTTAAGGACCATCCATGTGAATCACCTTCATGAGTCAGGAGGTCAAGTTGGGTATGGGTATGGTTTTAGGAGGTGTGTGAAAGTGTAGTGTGTAAGTGTAGTGTGTGTGTGTAAGTCAGCCCTCACATGACCAGGCCACCCAGGGCAGTCCTAAGGCCAAAGAGTCCTATAGGAACTCATCCTTTAAACTTCCACATTTGATCTCAACCCTCTAGGTGATTAGGGGTCTACAATCAAGTTTGTGGAGTTTGCAGGGAGTTAAGAAGTGGTTTGAATTTCTAAGTGGTGGGTCCTAGTTCTAATCCTCTAAGATAGTCAAAGGAAAAGCCTAAGGCTAGATCCTAAGTACTAAAAAGAAGAAGAGAAGACCTCATCAAAAATGAGGTCAACAAATGGACCCCCAATAGGTGTGGTGTGCTATCCAAGCACACCGCCCGTATTGGTGTTGACCGAAGCGATCAACAAAACCAACACAAAAGTCCAAGTGAGAAACTTGGGACAGAGTAGAAGAGTTTCCGCTGGGGAGTGTCAAGTATATCCCTGAGACTGGAGATTCCCGAACTCTCGCCGGGGAAAGGAAAAGGAGGTGAATCCCAAATCACATGATCCGGGGAATTTTGATTTAGATTTCATTTTGTTTCGGCTTAAGTTTTGATGTGTGAGCTCGGATTTTAGTTTGAGTTTCAATTTAGATCAAGTTTTGTTAAAATTAATTTGAAGGGATTTGAACTTGAAATGAAAATTGGAATTTTGTGGTTTTAGATGCAACATCTTCAACCTCAAAAGAAAATTGAATTGATTGGATTGAATCATTACAATGAGGAGAGATCTCAGAGCAATGCGGTATTGGATGTAAAATCCTTAACCTCAAGAGTTTGATTTTGATGTATTTCATTGCGATAGGGAAAGAATCCTAAAGCAATGCGGTATTGGATGTAAAATCCTCAACCCAAAAGTTTGATTTTGATGTATTTCATTGCGATAGGGAAAGAATCCTAAAGCAATGCAGTCTCGGATGTAAAATCCTCAACCCCAAAAGTTTAAATTTGATGTATTTCATTGTGATAGGGAAAGAATCCTAAAGCGATGCGATCTCGGATGTAAAATCCTCAACCCCAAAAATTTGAATTTTGATGTATTTCATTGCGATAGGGAAAGAATCCTAAAGCAATGCAGTCTCGGATGTAAAATCCTCAAACCCAAAAGTTTGAATTTGATGTATTTCATTGCGATAGGGAAAGAATCCTAAAGCAATGCAGTCTCGGATGTAAAATCCTCAACCACAAAAATTTGAATTTTGATGTATTTCATTGCGATAGGGAAAGAATCCTAAAGCAATGCGATCTCGGATGTAAAATCCTCAACCCCAAAAGTTCGATTTTGATGTATTTCATTGCGATAGGGAAAGAATCCTAAAGCAATGCGGTCTCGGATGTAAAATCCTCAACCCCAAGAATTTGATTTTGATGTATTTCATTGCGATAGGGAAAGAATCCTAAAGCAATGCGATCTCGGATGTAAAATCCCGAACCCCAAAAGCTTGAATTTTGATGTATTTCATTGCGATAGGGAAAGAATCCTAAAGCAATGCAGTCTCGGATGTAAAATCCTCAACCCTAAAAATTTGATTTTGATGTATTTCATTGCGATAGGAAAAGAATCCTAAAGAAATGCAGTCTCGGATGTAAAATCCTCAACCCCAAAAGTTTGAATTTTGATGTATTTCATTGCGATAGGGAAAGAATCCTAAAGCAATGCAGTCTCGGATGTAAAATCCTCAACCCAAAAATTTGATTTTGATGTATTTCATTGCGATAGGGAAAGAATCCTAAAGCAATGCAGTCTCGGATATAAAATCCTTAACCCCAAGAATTTGATTTTGATGTAAATTGATTTTGCAAAGATTTGTAGTGTTGATTTGAAAAGTATGGAATTTTGGTGTTTTGAGAATTTCATGAAAGTTGTAAAAGACTTTCATGGAAAGAAATAGATTAGGAGAGAATATGTAGATGCTACATATCCCATTCAAAAGAGTTGATCGAAAGTTGCTGGTTTGAATTGGATACAATTCCTCGCCATCAGATTCGAATCGAAAACCCCATGGCTCCGTGTCAATGGAATCAACCGCTTCCATCCCAGACAAGGGAGAGAGTAGAACGGGTTGGATTTCAGATTCGGAAGATTGAGTTTGAATTTGATTGAGATTTGATTTGAGATCTGGAAAATCGAATTTGAATTTGATTGAGATTTGATTTGAGATCTGGAAAATCGAATTTGAATTTGATTGAGATTTGATTTGAGATTTGGAAAATCGAATTTGAATTTGATTGAGATTTGATTTAAAATTTGTGTTCATTTTGTTTGTCCTTTAACGATTCAAATTTGCTTTATCGTTCATTTAATGTCCATGTGAATTTGGTGTTCATTATTTTTTTTAGATTTTTAAGGAAAATTTCCTCTTATTCTTTTTGTTTCTTTTCTGTTCTTTGTTCGAAGTTCATTTAACTTTAATGGCGTTTCCTAGGCAACTTGCACAAAAGAGGTGAAGGCCAAAAATGTGACATGGTCACTTTCATTCCAATCATGTTGAAGATACATCACACAACTCGATCTGGAATACATCTCATACAATCCATGTAGACTCAAAACGGACTATGTATGATCTTTGTCGATCCATCCAAAAAGGCATCCGTAAAAATCCATGTCCGAATAAGTGAGGTACATGGTCGATAACATCACTTTCCAAGCCATCCTTGGCAAGGATGCCGTATGGATGTACGTTGGAGGTGTGATATTTTCCATGTAACTCACGGCTCGTAAGGTCGGAGGCTCTCTAGCTCCGGTCGAGCTGGAAGTGGTAAGGTGCTTTCCTGTCATCCATCCTTCGAAAGTAACGGAGATCCGCTTCATTGGTACTCCTGGTATGCAATGTTTAGCGACATCCGCTCCGTTGCCTTTTATTATCATGACGGAACCTACCGGTAATGGTATCTTCTATCGGCCCTCGGAACTCACTCGGGCTCGCTATCCGGAGGTCGGATCCGAACATGATATTACGCTCGTTCGGAAAAGAAACCGTGCGAAAGGTCCGACAAAGTCGTGGTGATCTATGTGCGGGGGTATGCGATCACCACCGCTTGTAAATGTTAATGATGCAACTGTTGGGTATGCAATCCGTCGGCGTACCCTCCATGTTATCATTCTCTTTACCATCCTTTTGATGACTAATGGCATTGGATCCACCCGGCCATGACGGAGTATCCCCGATGGGTTTCCTTCCCGTCTTCTCGCGAAGTTGTAGCAACATCCACATTGTATTGTAATTCTTCCTTTCCCCGGCATCCACCTCCGGGTTCCGAGTAAGTGTTTTCTCTTAGGCGGCTCGCTCGACCCATTCTTTTCAAATCCCGGATGCGATCCACGAATTGTTGTTGTTCGTATTCGAGAACACATCCGTATGTAGCTCGAGGCCTTCTAGTATATTGATCCTCCTCGCCTCGATTCTCTCGAAGTATTCAAAAGTTTTCTTCTCTACATTCCGCATTCTTTCTAGCTCGTATTCCGGAATAATCCGCAAATGGCGAGGCACAGTGATGTACTCGTGGGATATATGGCTCAATCCCTTCGCGTTCTCCCCGCATACCTCGGCTCCTCGGGGATGGTCTCTGTCGGGACATCCTCCGGGGTTGCTTCGCAACAAGGTTATGCATTACCGGTGGCTTTATCCGGTGGCGTGGTAGCCTTCCTTCTTCCGATCTTCTTGAGATTTTCCCGGTCTCTTCGTTATCCTCGGAGGCGGCCTCCTTTCTTCGGGTTCCTCGGCTAACTCCGTATCCTTGAAGTATATGCATTGGTAGTAGCGATCGCCTCTTGCGCCGGTCCGCTGCTAGTTTAGTTAACATCTTGCGGATACGGCAATTTTTATTTCTTCGCCGAGTTCTTCGTGAGAGTAGCTCTTCGTACTTCCCGAATTACGTAGGCGCGGCGCCGACAAGCCTCGCCCTCTGCCGTAGCGACTACGGACTTGATTCTTTTGTCCTCCTCGGTGTTTGTTTTCCTTTTCTTCTGCTCGGGTTGGTGGCTTGGGCCACCCACTTTCATTCATCGTCCGATCGGGTAGTTCCTCTCGGTCAGTCGGGACCCGATCACTTTCCTCGTATTGCGAGCCTGCCGGTGCGAAGTCCGAGTCGATCTACTATTATCGCTCCATCTTTCACCCTCTTTTCGTCGAGTGCAAGGCTTACGCCATTTCTAAAGTTCAGGACCAACCGCCCGTTCGACATTTCCCTGCGAAAAGACAAGGAAAAGGATCAGGGGCTGTACTAAGAACAAGAACATTAAGAAAATGTTTATTAGAGACAAAATTTTCTTTCTTTCTTTTATATTATTCCTTTTATATTTTTAAATTCAACGGGAATGAAATAGGAGAAGATCGAAAAAAGATTTTGATTTGGAAGAGAGAACAAGGAAAACTTTATTATCATGATTTTATTTATTTTAGCACATTTTTTTATTATTTTTGGGTTCGGACCCTGTCATAAGTAATTACTTCGCCCGTGCTTTTAGGGACGAAGAATTCATTCCTTCATAACATCAGGTAGCGTAATACTTCTTCAAGTATCGTCCGTTGATCGGAAGCATATGTCGTTCTCCTTGGCAATTCACTAGCTGGTAGGAGCCTCCTGAGTAGACTGCCTCAACCACAAACGGTCCTTCCCAAGTGGGTTCAAATTTTCCTCCTATCTTGCGGTGTGCGAGAATAGGTCTCTTGAGAACGAGAACTAAGTCACCAACTTTGAAGGTTCTTGGGCGGACCCGGTCTGTCATGGGCTTGAACCATCTTAGCTTGGTATAGTTCTAAATTCTCGTCGCGCCGCAAGTCTTTTCCCTTCCGGGCTTTCCAATTCCTCTAGTCGTAATTTGACATTCTCTTCCGTCGTGATTTTATTTGCAACCGCAATTCCGAGTGAAGGAAGCCGGACCTCTAAGGGTAACATCGCCTCGGACCCATACACCGAGCGTAAGGTGTCGCTTGAGTAGGAGTTCCGAAGGTTGTCCGGTAGTGGGACGCCATACCATCCTTCTAGCGACAGAAGGTCCAGGACCGGATGGTCTGTCGATCAAATGCTCGGAAGGTGGTATCCTCCCTAATTTGTAGTCCTCGAAACAACGACGAGTGGACTAGCTTTCATTCTCTTATTTGGCTTTTCCGCGGCGATAGCGAGGTTCTACTCGCGGCCCAAGACGGGACTTGGCTGGCACCCGCCCCATCCTTCTTAAAATTTCTGACACAGGGCATTTTTCTTTCTTTGCTAACTTTTCTATCAGGGTTTGTAGTCGAGCAAATGCCGTAATCCTAGCCCTTTTCTTTCTGCTGTCGCTATAGTATGCGGGTCGAGGTAATGTAGAAGCAATCCTGCGGACATTTTCCTCGTCAGCTGCGACGGAAAGGGGATGGAATCTACTTCCTTCCAAAAGGGGTGTATATTCAGGCAATGGTATGTATTCGGGTAGTGGTGTGTACTCGGGGATTTCTTCTAAGAAAGCGACTTCGGCGGCTACGGCGCTTCCTGGCAATCTTCCTGCCTCTGTTTCTCCTCTGAGTCCGTGTTAGGGGTGGAACCCTTGAGCTGGACCCGATTTCAAAAACAGAAGGTCTTGCACGAAAATCTGTACCCTCCACGGTAACATGCTCATTACAAATTTTAACTTCCTTCCCCTTCAGTTTGGCGGAAGCCGGGGTAGGTGCAGAGACGACTAGACCAGTGGGGGGTAGAGATAACGGTCCTTCTATGGACAGCGGTACTCCTCTCGAGTGGAACCCTTTGCGGGGAGGAAACTCTTGAGTTGACTTAAGGTTGAACTCGATCAAAGGTCTTTCAGTTTCAGATACTTTGTTTGTCAGTGCGAAAAGGGTAACATCAATGATCTTGACATTTGTGTTCTCGAATCCTTGTCCAAACCGGATGATCCCATTGTCGGGCAGCTCATCCTTGTAAACAGCGAAGTCTAGTCCGTTGGTGAAGGAGAAAATTAGCTTTGGGGCTTCCATTTCCGCAAGGTAGATTCGATTGTCAGTCCCAAGTTATGCTTCTTCTCATCAGGACGAAAAGAAAGGAATCGAAAAGAGTCCGAACACATTCTTGTTCATGTATTTATAAGAAGGAGTTATTTGTTAAAAGGGCCATTCATTAGAGGGTTTGTTTATTAGGAACGGAATGTTCAAAGGTGTAGAGAAGGTAAAGAATCCTATTCAGAGTTGGAAGGGAAAAGAAAGTCTTATGCAAGACTTCTCGACTCGAATGACTACTCCTAAACTAACACCTATTGGGGTCCACCCCACCTCAGAAATGAGGTAAAAGGATCTCGGAACCTCTCTGTTTAGGGGTGTCTAAACAGTGGCTCCTAAATCCGAGAGAATGTTGGCTATATTCGTCCAAGGTAGAAATGAACATAGTATTCCAACGGAAAGAAGGGTAGTTTGATCCACTAGGGACATGGATACACTACCGATTTTTGAAAGCAGAACTATTTGATTAAAAATGGAGAGAGGAATTTTCCTCAAGCGGAGTCGCCGAAGTTGTCGGCATATTTTTAGGTTAGTGTGTTGTATTTTTGAAAAGAGGTCGCCTAAAGAAATTGTCGGCGAAATTTTAATTTTAAATTTATTTAAATATATATAATTTAGAAAGTAGCATTTGATTTTGAAAATAATTTTTAAATTTGAAAATTTTAAGATATGAAATCAAACCGATCTCACATCCCAAATAGTTTATATAAATGAGCGCCACATCACAATGCCGTATATCTATCCCGAAGAATAGACACACTACTTGATGATGGGGCTCGATTAAATAAACTAAAAGATTTATGACATCCGTTTGGTCTGCGAACCATTTTATTTGCCGACAAGTTCCCCTGTTTAACATGAAAAACATTAAACAGGGTTTATATTACCTGGGTTCTTAAAATTCCCTATAAGGGCAAGCCCCTATAGTTAATTACATCTTAAGTGACGGGAATCACCTAAGAAAACTCTCGATAATAATCAGTAGTTCTGCTCTCAAGAATTTCAAAGTTTAAGTTTTCAAGGGATTGAATTTTGGAATTTCAATAAGGGAATGGATCAAATTTGGAACATTTTATTTTGGGGATTCAAAGGAAGAAAGGTAGGAGAAATCACAGATTTGAAGCGAACTTCGGTAACTTCCCGACTATCCTATTGTTTGGCTTGAATTTAGGAAAATCCTAATGTTTATTTAATGTTTTGATCTTGCCAATTTTAATTAATTAGGACTTATATTCGTATGACACAATCATACAAACAGCCTCGAAGATGTGAGGGTTCAGGTCGTACCGAACGACTACCTCGGAGTCCTAAGACCGGTTAGGACTTAATTTGCAATGCAAATGCCTAACAAAAGGTTGAGGATTTATGTTGCACTAGGCAAACTACCTCGAAGTCCTATGGTTTGGTTATTTAATTCTAAGAATGGTTTTGCTGATGTAGATTTCAGTTTTGCTGACGACGATGACCGTGCTGCCCACCATGCTTCGAGCTCCTTGTGGTTGCAGAGGTTTAATTTTAGAAGATTGTAATCAGGAGATGAGAAAAGTGTTTTGTTTTAGAAATCTTAAAGTCCAAGTGTTTTTTTAATATTTTAATTAAAACAAATCTTAAAGTTGATTATAACAACACCGGTTAAGATCCCACGGTTCCACCCTTCCGGCATCGTTATTTTTATCGGATTCACTTAGTCCAGATGAATTTGCTAAACTCAACTAAATGAGTTCCACACTTTCATTTAGACCGCTGGGAAATCCCGTTAGCAACACGTAGGTTACATCATCCGAGGTATTCCCGATCATCCAACAAGACGTTTTAATTTAGTTGTAGTTGTAGTTTTGTCGTTCGTTTCGTGATTAAATTTTGAGTTGTTTTATATTTTGAAATGTTGTGGCGATGAATTTTATCTTGTAATGACTTTTAATTTAGTTTTGGTTTCAGCTTTTAGGGACTACCCTAAAAGTTTTGGTTTTCATGCAACAGTTGTTTATCATGCAAGAAAGGTAAGTGCGATGCGATTAAATAAATTGCAATAAGGTAAATTGCAATAAAATAAAAGCGTACCTGGAGGGTCTTCCCGTCATCCCAAGCTGCACTTAAAACACAATTAGAATATTTAAGCATTTAAAGCAAGTTCCTAAGTAAAGCTAAGGGAAAGGTTATGGTTTTCTACCAAGTTCCTAATCCTATAGCTAGTCACCACCTATGACGTCTAGGTTCTTGTGTTTTAGTTTGAGGACGATTTTCTTCATCAAAGAACAATTAAGTTCAATTGTTCTTATAAACATCCTATCATATCGAGGAAGTGTTTAAGACGAATCTTAAGCATCTTTTCAATATTTCTAGGATTATTTTAAGTCCAAGAGAATTTAATTATACAAATGAATTAATCGTCCAGGAGTTCAAGTTTTGTTATCTTGCTCAGTGAACTAGGACATTTGAATATCCTATGAATGAAGTAACACTTTACTTAACACTCCATTTAGGAGTTATGACAACAAGAGCTTTTGAGGGCAAATTAATGTTCAAATGATTTATGATTTAACTTAATTTCAATTAATGGGTTTAAGTTTGGAATAGTGTTCAAGTTGTTTTAGATTTATTTTGAATTCTTTATGTCTTAAGTGATGTTATATTTAATTCAATTCAATTTAATTTAATTTAATTTAATTTAATTTAATTTAATTTAATTTGGTTTAGTTTTAAATTTAATTTTATTTTTAATTTTAATTTAATTTTTATTTTAATTTGATTTTATTATTTTTTTATTTAATTTAATTTAATTTAACATGCTTTAATTTAATTTAATTTAATTTAATTTAATGTGGTTTAATTTAATTTAATTTAATTTAAGTTAATTTAATTTAATTTTAATTTAATTTAATTTAATATTTTATTTTTTATGTTTTAAAGATGATTTAATTTAATTGTTAAAGTATTAATTTAATTGAAATTTTGATTGAATTTAGTTTAAATATTTTAATTTTAATTTAATTTAATGATTAAGTTTTTTAGTATTTTAAATCTTAAATTTGGATTATCATTTTAATTAGGAATTAAATATTATTGAGGTGATTAATTTAGGGATTTTTTTAGATTAAGGAATAAATCTCTTCCTAATAATATCCCTATTTTAATAATTCCAATTTTTTTATTATTCTTCCAAGTTTAATTAATCAATTGATTAAGGTTTATTTTAATTATGATTGAATTATTTGGTAGGTTTCTACCCTTAATTATTTAAATTTCAATCATCCAAATCAGATTAGGATCAAATATTTTACTCTTTCATTTTATTAAGCCTAAAGTTTTTTAATTAAGGGTTAAAATTTTAATTACCATTTTGCCCTTCAAGCTTAATAATTCCATAACTCACTAAATTGAGCTTAAATGAACTTGAAATTTTTATGTGACTTCACTCATATGTCAATAAAGACATTAGAGGAGAAAATGTGATTTTTCTGTATTTAATTTATTTATGTAATTATTTTTGGTGGAAAATAAGGATTTCCAAGGAAAATTCAATAACATGACCAAGGGAAAATTTCTGTCCTTAAGAAAATTATGGGACATTCCTAATGACTAGAGAACCACTTGGACCAATTTTGGTGAATTTTTGAATTATATTCTTTTTATTATAATTATTTTGAGTTTTTGAGTATTAATTAATTTAAAAATAAAATAAAGGTTGAAAAATGAATGTTATATTTTTTTTAAATCTCTCTGATATCAAGGAAACCAGAGAACCAATTTTTATAATTTTCTGATTTTTCTTTGATTTATTAGAATTATTTTAGTGGAAATGCTAGAAAATACATTTTTTTTAATTTTAAAATTACCTTAGGGCTTTATAATTTAATATCTCATCATAGAGACTTAAGAAAAATATGGGATTTGTTCCTAAGTTATTAAAATTCAAAATATGACATTTTGATAAATTTTATTATTTTTGTGATTTTTATTATTTTTTAATTATTAAAATATTAAAATAATACAAAAAATCAACTTTTTTAGAAAATTGCAACTTTAATTTTCTTAAATTCCCATGATATCAGAGAGGCCCCAAAACCAATTTGGTGAATTTTTGAAAAGGATTTTGAAAGTTATGAATTTTTTTAGTTTAATTTTGGCTAAATGGCTTAATCAACCCATTTGATAGGGCTAACCAAATCCAATTGACTTCAAACTTTTATGGTGGGTTCCTCTGATCCTAAAGGTCAGTGGAGAATTGATTTCAAGTCAATTTGATGTATGATTAGCTCTAATTAATTAGAACTCCATTTTGGGTGTTTAAGCCAATTAGGGTTATTCCAAGTGAGTTAACTCAAAACCTATTTTTCCTGGGGTTCTCCGGTCATAATAAACATCACCAAATTTTCCTAGAATTTATTTCACAACATGCTAATTATTAGAATTAAAATACTCGAATAGTGACCTAGAATTGAAAAATCAATAACTCTTCATAGGGGTGGCCTCGACTTTGGAAAATTCAGGGAATGTTCCCAAATTCAGAGGCTTCAAAAGCTCTATGGTCTCATGCCATGGTGAATTGTATACATGCATGGAGAATTAAAATAGTGCAGAGAGTAAATAAATAATTGAAAATAAAATACTTGATGAAATTAAATGATTTCTTTTCCACATTATTCTCCTCTCGTTCACCGAGCGAGAGGGTATTTTTATTTTATTTTTCTGATTTTCCTACACAAAGTTATGCATTTTTGAAGTTTAGGGAATTAAATAAATAGAAAAATAACCTAATTTCCTACTTATCCACGCGGCGCCAACTCAACCTAGGCATCTCCGAAGCGCCGCGTGTCGTCTTCTGATTCGGCGCCGCCATCCGACTCAGCGATCCAGGGCCCCGCGGGTCACGTACCAACGCGCTGTCCGGCTCAATCCAGACCGTCCACTCGATACACGCTCGATCCGAGTGTTCTTGGTCATCGTCTACGACTGGTGTGCACCCGTGACCGTCAACCTTCTAACCCTAATTTCTCACTTGATTCTCAACAGATTTTCGTGTTCTTATGCTCTATGGATTCGTCTTGAGGAGACGAACACATCCATACTGATAAACATGTATTTAAATTGACTCAAATTAAATGGAGAATCTCTGTAAGCTCGGGAAGAAGAGTGAGTTCATACCTTTGCTCGGAGAGGTGAAGCTTCGATCCGAGAGTTGTGTCACCTTAGATTGGGTCCAAGCAAGCTCAGGATGAAGTCCCTTGGCTCAGTGAATTATGCTGGTATGATTTCGACCAAGCCCGATCACAAAGCTTGGAGGCTGGAAGCAATGGCTGGCCTGGTGAGGGGGCTTTTGCTGGTAAACTTCTTCCCTTGGTCTGGTGAAGGTGTAGGATCAATCAATTTGAGGATTGGTCCACTGTGAAGAAGTGTCATGGTTTTTGTGCTGAAGTTTGAACTCGAAAGTGAGCTCACTTGGAGGGAATTGAGCTGGAATCCGGTGGGAATCAAGTGCTCTATGTGTGGAGAGTGGTCTGGAATGATTTTGGCAGAGTTTCCTTAAGGTTGGTTCAGCAGCTCCTTCATGGCCGAGAGGGGTGGTGTTTAAAAAGGAGAGGCTGGAGGCTCTCCCAAGGGGAGTTAGGGATTGGGATCAGCTGCTCTTGGCAAGGGAAGAACAGCTGCAATGGCCACTGGGCATGGGGCAACTCAACAAGGTGGAATTTCAATGCTTGGCTCCTTCCCATGTCTCGGCCATGGCGTTTTCCGGCGGCCAGTGTGGCTGGCCGGCGGGCATGGGTCACCCTCGGGGTCGGGTGGGTTAGGGCTCGATGTTAGTGAAGTCGATCGGTGGGCTGCTATGTGTAAAGGGCTTGGATTAAAATGGTATGGGGGAGAGGCCATTTTGGGTTCAAATGAGTCAACCCATGGTTTTGGGCTAGGTTCACCACCCAAGGCCTGGTTTTGGGCTGAAAAGAGTCACTTGGGTCAGCCAAGAGAAAATGGTGTGGTCTCCATCAAAATAGTTTAAGTTAATTTTGGGTTATGGTGTTGCATTAAAGAGGTTAAAATGGCTTAAGGAAGGCTTAGGAAAGGACTCCCTCTTCTTTCCATTAATGGCTTGGTGACAAGTCAAACCCCCCATGGCTCCATGTGGCTTGTCCATGGCCTGCATGTGGCTCCATTTGGCTCATCCTTGGCTTAGGAAAAGTGGATTCATTTATATGAAAAAGGAATTTGGAAATTTTGGCAATTTAGTGGAAATTTAGATGGTGCTTGATTTAGGTTGATTTGATGATTGATTTGGGACTTAGAAATTGATTCTAATTAAGGGGATGATGAGAAGGAATTGTCAATGTGGGCTTTGGAATGGGTTTGGGCTTTTGGATTTTACTTTGGATGGGCTTTTAAAATGGTTTAGGGAAGTGGGCTTTTGGATTTTAAAATGGACTTTAGGATGAAAGTTTGGTAAAGGCTTGGGCCAAATAATTGTTGGGTTTGGTTTAGGGATGTTTCATGAGTGATTTGGAATAAATTTGAGGTGGTTTGGGCTTGAATTGGGTTGGATTTGGGTTTATTTAGTAAATGAGCCAATGTAGGTCAAATTGGGCTAACTTGGGCCAATGTTGGGCTAGGGTTGAAATTGATGTAAAATTAATGTTGGGAAATGTTTATGGGAGTGTTTAAAAGAGGTTTTGGCTTTGGTTGGGTTTTGATTTTGGGGTTTGGGCTTATTTGGGTTAGGTTTGGGTTTAGGTCAAAATTGGGCCTTTTAGCTTTGGGTTGAATTTGAGTGGGGCTTGGGTCTAAATTTTGGGTAAATCATGTTAGTGTTTTGTTTGTGGGGATGTTAGGGAAGGTTTAGAAAAGATTTGGGGTTAATTGGAGTTGAATTGGGTAATTGGGTGAGTTTGAGCTAAGTTTGGGTCATGGGTCCAAATTGGGCTTTAAGGTCCAAAATGAAATTGGGTTCAAATGCCAATCAAATTGGACTTGGATTTGGTCTAGATTGGTGTTGGGGATGTTGAATTGAAGTTTAGAATTGAATTGGACCAGAATTTGGGTCAATTGGGTAGGTTTGGTTTGACATTGGGTTCACTTTGGGCTTAAAATGGGTCAAATTGGGGATTTTGACAAAAGTGGGGTAAATTGACAAAATTGGCCCATGGTGTAGTTGGACAAAATGGAATTGGGAATATTTGGGATTTTCCGGAATTTTCTGGGAATTTTCTGAATTTTTGGATTTTTTGGCTAAGAGGGGCATTTTGGGTATTTGGAGGGTATTGGGAGGTATTTTTGGTACTTTTGGCTATGAATGATCAATTTGAGTAATGTGGGAATGTTTGGGATTGGTTTTGAGTAATTTTGGGTGATTTGGAGGATTTTGGAAAATTTGGGTAATTTCAAGGGTTTTGGGTAGGCTAGGCGGGGTGTAGGGTCCCGGGGGTCAAAAATTGAAAATTTAGGAAATTGAAGATTGGGTAAATGTAAGTGGAATGAAATCATTTTTGTTGAGCCATGAAGTCATATCAAGCCCACATGAGCCATGAAGGGACTCGTGTGAGGCATTCACTATGTTGTTCCTAACCTCTTAGCCGAGGGCTTAGGGGTTAAGGACCATCCATGTGAATCACCTTCATGAGTCAGGAGGTCAAGTTGAGTATGGGTATGGTTTTAGGAGGTGTGTGAAAGTGTAGTGTGTAAGTTTAGTGTGTGTGTGTAAGTCAGCCCTCACCAGACCAGGCCACCTAGGGCAGTCCTAAGGCCAAAGAGTCCTATAGGAACTCATCCTTTAAACTTCCACATTTGATCTCAACCCTCTAGGTGATTAGGGGTCTACAATCAAGTTTGTGGAGTTTGCAGGGAGTTAAGAAGTGGTTTGAATTTCTAAGTGGTGGGTCCCAATTCTAATCCTCTAAGATAGTCAAAGGAAAAGCCTAAGGCTAGATCCTAAGTACTAAAAGAAGAAGAGAAGACCTCATCAAAAATGAGGTCAACAAATGGACCCCCAATAGGTGTGGTGTGCTATCCAAGCACACCGCGCGTATTGGTGTTGACCGAAGCGGTTAACAAAACCAACACAATAGTCCAAGTGAGAAACTTAGGACAGAGTAGAAGAGTTTCCGCTGGGGAGTGTCAAGTATATCCCTGAGACTGGAGATTCCCGAACTCTCGCTGGGGAAAGGAAAAGGAGGTGAATCCCAAATCACATGATCCGGGGAATTTCGATTTAGATTTCATTTTGTTTCGGTTTAAGTTTTGATGTGTGAGCTCAGATTTTAGTTTGAGTTTCAATTTAGATTGAAGTTTTGTTAAAATTAATTTGAAGGGATTTGAACTTGAAATGAAAATTGGAATTTTATGGTTTTAGATGTAACATCTTCAACCTCAAAAGAAAATTGAATTGATTGGATTGAATCATTACAATGAGGAGAGATCTCAGAGCAATGCGGTATTGGATGTAAAATCCTTAACCTCAAGAGTTTGATTTTGATGTATTTCATTGCGATAGGGAAAGAATCCTAAAGCAATGCGGTATTGGATGTAAAATCCTCAACCCAAACGTTTGATTTTGATGTATTTCATTGCGATAGGGGAAGAGTCCTAAAGCAATGCAGTCTCGGATGTAAAATCCTCAACCCCAAAAGTTTGAATTTGATGTATTTCATTGCGATAGAGAAAGAATCCTAAAGCAATGCAGTCTTGGATGTAAAATCCTCAACCCCAAAAGTTTGAATTTGATGTATTTCATTGCGATAGGGGAAGAATCCTAAAGCAATGCAGTCTCGGATGTAAAATCCTCAACCCCAAAAGTTTGAATTTGATGTATTTCATTGTGATAGGGAAAGAATCCTAAAGCAATGCAGTCTTGGATGTAAAATCCTCGACCCAAAAGTTTGAATTTGATGTATTTCATTGCGATAGGGAAATAATCCTAAAGCAATGCGATCTCGGATGTAAAATCCTCAACCCCAAAAGTTTGAATTTGATGTATTTCATTGCGATAGGGAAAGAATCCTAAAGCAATGCGATCTTGGATGTAAAATCCTCAACCCCAAAAATTTGAATTTTGATGTATTTCATTGCGATAGGGAAAGAATCCTAAAGCAATGCAGTCTCGGATGTAAAATCCTCAACCCCAAAAGTTTGAATTTGATGTATTTCATTGCTATAGGGAAAGAATCCTAAAGCAATGCAGTCTCGAATGTAAAATCCTCAACCCCAAAAATTTGAATTTTGATGTATTTCATTGCGATTGGGAAAGAATCCTAAAGCAATGCAGTCTCAGATGTAAAATCCTGAACCCCAAAAGTTTGAATTTTGATGTATTTCATTGCGATAGGGAAAGAATCCTAAAGCAATGCAGTCTCGGATGTAAAATCCTCAACCCCAAAAATTTGAATTTTGATGTATTTCATTGCGATAGGGAAAGAATCCTAAAGCAATGCGGTCTCGGATGTAAAATCCTCGACCCCAAAAGTTTGATTTTGATGTATTACATTGCGATAGGGAAAGAATCCTAAAGCAATGCAGTCTCGGATGTAATATCCTCAACCCCAAAAATTTGATTTTTGATGTATTTCATTGCGATAGGGAAGGAATCCTAAAGGAATGCAGTCTCGGATGTAAAATCCTCAACCCCAAGAATTTGATTTTGATGTATTTCATTGCGATAGGGAAAGAATCCTAAAGCAATGCGAGTCTCGGATGTAAAATCCTCAACCCCAAAAGTTTGAATTTTGATGTATTTCATTGCGATATGGAAAGAATCCTAAAGCAATGCGATCTCGGATGTAAAATCCTCAACCCCAAAAATTTGATTTTGATGTATTTCATTGCGATAGGGAAAGAATCCTAAAGCGATGCGATCTCGGATGTAAAATTCTTAACCCCAAAAGTTTGAATTTTGATGTATTTCATTGCGATAGGGAAAGAATCCTAAAGCAATGCAGTCTCGGATGTAAAATCCTCAACCCCAAGAGTTTGATTTTGATGTATTTCATTGCGATAGGGAAAGAATCCTAAAGCAATGCAGTCTCGGATGTAAAATCCTCAACCCCAAGAATTTGATTTTGATGTAAATTGATTTTGCAAAGATTTGTAGTGTTGATTTGAAAAGTATGGAATTTTGGTGTTTTGAGAATTTCATGAAAGTTGTAAAAGACTTTCATGGAAAGAAATAGATTAGGAGGGAATATGTAGATGCTACCTATCCCATTCAAAAGAGTTGATCGAAAGTTGCTGGTTTGGATTGGATACAATTCCTCGCCATCAGATTCGAATCGAAAACCCCATGGCTCCGTGTCAATGGAATCAACCGCTTCCATCCCAGACAAGGGTGAGAGTAGAACGGATTGGATTTAAGATTCGGAAGATTGAGTTTGAATTTGATTGAGATTTGATTTGAGATCTGGAAAATCGAATTTGAATTTGATTGAGATTTGATTTGAGATCTGGAAAATCGAATTTGAATTTGATTGAGATTTGATTTGAGATCTGGAAAATCAAATTTGAATTTGATTGAGATTTGATTTGAGATCTGGAAAATCGAATTTGAATTTGATTGAGATTTGATTTAAAATTTGTGTTCATTTTGTTTGTCCTTTAACGATTCAAATTTGCTTTATCGTTCATTTAATGTCTATGTGAATTTGGTGTTCATTATTTTTTTTTAGATTTTTAAGGAAAATTTCCCCTTATTCTTTTTGTTTCTTTTCTGTTCTTTGTTCGAAGTTCATTTAACTTTAATGGCGTTTCCCAGGCAACTTGCACAAAAGAGGTTAAGGCCAAAAATGTGACATAGTCACTTTCATTCCAATCATGTTGAAGATACATCACACAACTCGATCTGGAATACATCTCATACAATCCATGTAGACTCAAAACGGACTATGTATGATCTTTGTCGATCCATCCAAAAAGGCATCTGTCAAAAATCCATGTACGAATAGTGAGGTACATGGTCGATAACATCACCTTCCAAGCCATCCTTGGCAAGGATGCCGTATGGATGTACGTTGGAGGTGTGATATTTTCCATGTAACTCACGACTCGTAAGGCCGGAGGCTCTCTAGCTCCGGTCACGTCTGGAAGTGGTAAGGTGCTTTCCGTCATCCATCCTTCCGAAAGTAATCGAGATCCGCTTCATTGGTACTCCCGGTATGCAATGTTTAGCGACATCCGCTCCGTTGCCTTTTAGTATCATGACGGAACCTATCGGTAATGGTATCTTTATCGGCCCTCGGAACTCACCCGGGCCTCGCTACCCGGAGGTCGGATCCGAACATGATATTACACTCGTTCGGAAAAGAAACCGTGCGAAAGGTCCGACAAAGTCGTGGTGATCTATGTGCGGGGTATGCGATCACCCCGCTTGTAAATGTTAATGATGCAAGCTGTTGGGTATGCAATCCGCCGGCGGTACCCTCCATGTTATCATTCTCTTTACCATCCTTTTGATGACTAATGGCATTGGATCCACCTGGCCATGACGGAGTATACCCGGTGGGTTTCCCTTCCCGTCTTCCGCGAAGTTGTAGCGGCATCCACATTGTATTGTAATTCTTCCTTTCCCGGCATCCACCTCCGGGGTTCCGAGTAAGTGTTTTCTCTTAGGTGGCCTGCTCGACCCATTCTTTTCAAATCCCGGATGCAGTCCACGATTTGTTGTTTTTCGTATTCTGAGAACACGTCTGTATGTAGCTCGAGGTCTTCTAGTATATTGATCCTCCTGCCTCTGATTCTCTCGAAGTATTCAAATGTTTTCTTCTCTACATTCTGCATTCTTTCTAGCTCGTATTCTGGAATAATCTGCAAATTACGAGGCCTGGTGATGTACTGTGGGATATATGGCTCAATCCCTTCGCGTTCTCCTGCATACCTCGGCTCCTCAGGGATGGTCTCTGTCGGGACATCCTCCGGGGTTGCTTCTACAACAAGGTTATGCATTACTGGTGGCTTTATCTGGTGGCGTGGTAGCCTTCCTTCTTCCGATCTTCTTGAGATTTTCCCGGTCTCTTCCGTTATCCTCGGAGCCGGCCTCCTTTCTTCGGGTTCTCGGCGAACCGGTATCCTTGAAGTATATGCATTGGTAGTAGCGGTCGCCTCTTCGCGCCGGTCCGCTGCTAGTTTAGTTAACATCTTGCGGATACGGCGATTTTTATTTCTTCGCCGAGTTGCTTTGTGAGAGTAGCTCTTCGTACTTCTCGACTTTCGTGGGCGCGGCGCCGACAAGCTCGCCCTCTGCCGTAGCGACTACGGACTTGATTCTTTTGTCCTCCTCGGTGTTTGTTTTCCTTTTCTTGCTGCCGTGTTGGTGGCTTGGACCACCCACTTTCATTACTCGTCCGATCGGGTAGTTCCTCTCGGTCAACCGGGACCCGGTCACTTTCCTCGTATTGCGGGCCCGCTCGGTGTGAAGTCCGAGTCAATCTCTATTATCGCTCCATCTTTCACCCTCTTTTCGTCGAGTGCAAGGCTTACGCCATTTCTAAAGTTCAGGACCAACCGCCCGTTCGACATTTCCCTGCGAAAAGACAAGGAAAAGGATCAGGAGCTGTACTAAGAACAAGAACATTAAGAAAATGTTTATTAGAGACAAAATTTTCTTTCTTTCTTTTATATTATTCCTTTTATATTTTTAAATTCAACAGGAATGAAATGGGAGAAGATCGAAAAAAGATTTTGATTTGGAAGAGAGAACAAGGAAAACTTTATTATCATGATTTTATTTATTTTAGCACATTTTTTTATTATTTTTGGGTTCGGACCCTGTCATAAGTAATTACTTCGCCCGTGCTTTTAGGGACGAAGAATTCATTCCTTCATAACATCGAGTAGCGTAATACTTCTTCAAGTATCGTCCGTTGATCGGAAGCATATGTCGTTCTCCTCGGCGATTCACTAGGCCGGTAGGAGCCTCCCGAGTAGATCGCCTCAACCACAAACGGTCCTTCCCAAGTGGGTTCAAATTTTCCTCCTATCTTGCGGTGTGCAAGAATAGGTCTCTTGAGAACGAGAACTAAGTCACCAACTTTGAAGGTTCTTGGGCGGACCCGATCCGTCATGGGCTTGAACCATCTTAGCTTGGTATAGTTCTAAATTCCCGTCGCGCTGCAAGTCTTTTCCCTTCCGGGCTTTCCAATTCCTCTGAGTCGTAATTTGGCATTCTCTTCGTCGTGATTTTGTTTGCAACTGCAATTCTGAGTGAAGGAAGCTGGACCTCTAAGGGTAACACTGCCTCGGACCCATACACCAGAGCGTAAGGTGTCGCTTGAGTAGGAGTTCTGAAGGTTGTCCGGTAGTGGGACGCCATACCATCCTTCTAGCAGCAGAAGGTCTAGGACCGGATGGTCTGTCAGCCAAATGCTGGAAGGTGGTATCCTCCCTAATTTGTAGTCCTGAAACAACGACGAGTGGACTAGCTTTCATTCTCTTATTTGGCTTTTCCGCAGCGATAGCGAGGTTCTACTCGCGGCCCAAGACGGGACTTGGCTGGCACCCGCCCCATCCTTCTTAAAATTTCTGACACAGGGCATTTTTCTTTCTTTGCTAACTTTTCTATCAGGGTTTGTAGTCGAGCAAATGGCGTAATCCTAGCCCTTTTCTTTCTGCTGTCGCTATAGTATGCGGGTCGAGGTAATGTAGAAGCAATCCTGCGGACATTTTCCTCGTCAGCTGCGGCGGAAAGGGGATGGAATCTACTTCCTTCCAAAAGGGGTGTATATTCAGGCAATGGTATGTATTCAGGTAGTGGTGTGTACTCGTGGATTTCTTCTAAGAAAGCGACTTCGGCGGCTCCGGCCTTCCCGGCAATCTTCCCGCTCTGTTTCTCCTCCGAGTCCGTGTTAGGGGTGGAACCCTCGAGCTGGACCCGATTTCAAAACAGAAGGTCTTGCACGAAAATCCGTACCCTCCACGGTAACATGCTCATTACAAATTTTAACTTCCTTCCCTTCGGCTTGGCGGAAGCCGGGGTAGGTGCGGAGACGACTAGACCGGTGGGGGTAGAGATAACGGTCCTTCTATGGACAACGGTACTCCTCTCGACTGGAACCCTTGCGGGGAGGAAACTCTTGAGTTGACTTAAGGTTGAACTCGATCAAAGGTCTTTCGGCTTCGGATACTTTGTTTGTCGATGCGAAAAGGGTAACGTCGGTGATCTTGACATTTGTGTTCTCGAATCCTTGTCCAAACCGGATGATCCCATTGTCGGGCAGCCTCATCCTTGTAAACGAGCGAAGTCTAGTCCGTTGGTGAAGGAGAAAATTAGCTTTGGGGCTTCCATTTCTGCAAGGTAGATTCTGATTGTCAGTCCCAAGTTATGCTTCTTCTCATCAGGACGAAAAGAAAGGAATCGAAAAGAGTCCGAACACATTCTTGTTCATGTATTTATAAGGAGTTATTTGTTAAAAGGGCCATTCATTAGAGGGTTTGTTTATTAGGAACGGAATGTTCAAAGGTGTAGAGAAGGTAAAGAATCCTATTCAGAGTTGGAAGGGAAAAGAAAGTCTTATGCAAGACTTCTCGACTCGAATGACTACTCCTAAACTAACACCTATCGGGGTCCACCCCACCTCGTAAATGAGGTAAAAGGATCTCGGAACCTCTCTGTTTAGGGGTGTCTAAACGATGGCTCCTAAATCCGAGAGAATGTTGGCTATACTCGTCCAAGGTAGAAATGAACATAGTATTCCAACGGAAAGAAGGGTAGTTTGATCCACTAGGGACATGGATACACTACCGATTTTTGAAAGCAGAACTATTTGATTAAAAATGGAGAGAGGAATTGTCCCCAGCGGAGTCGCCAGAAGTTGTCGGCATATTTTTAGGTTAGTGTGTTGTATTTTTGAAAAGAGGTCGCCTAAAGAAATTGTCGGCGAATTTTTAATTTTAAATTTATTTAAATATATATAATTTAGAAAGTAGCATTTGATTTTGAAAATAATTTTTAAATTTGAAAATTTTAAGATATGAAATCAAACTGATCTCACATCCCAAATAGTTTATATAAATGAGCGCCACATCACAAGCTGTATATCTATCCCGAAGAATAGACACACGACTTGATGATGGGGCTCGATTAAATAAACTAAAAGATTTATGACATCCGTTTGGTCTGCGAACCATTTTATTTGCCGACAAGTTCCCCTGTTTAACATGAAAAACATTAAACGGGGTTTATATTACTCAGGTTCTTAAAATTCCTATAAGGGCAAGCCCCTATAGTTAATTACATCTTAAGTGACGGAATCACCTAAGAAAACTCTCGATAATAATCGGTAGTTTCCGCTCTCAAGAATTTCAAAGTTTAAGTTTTCAAGGATTGAATTTTGGAATTTCGATAGGGAATGGATCAAATTTGGAACATTTTATTTTGGGGATTAAAAGGAAGAAAGGTAGGAGAAATCACAGATTTGAAGCGAACTTCGGTAACTTCCCGACTATCCTATTGTTTGGCTTGAATTTAGGAAAATCCTAATGCTTATTTAATGTTTTGATCTTGCCAATTTTAATTAATTAGGACTTATATTCGTATGACACAATCATACAAACAGCCTCGAAGATGTGAGGGTTCATGTCGTACCGAACGACTACCTCGGAGTCCTAAGACCGGTTAGGGCTTAATTTGCAATGCAAATGCCTAACAAAAGGTTGAGGATTTATGTTGCACTAGGAAAACTACCTCGAAGTCCTATGGTTTGGTTATTTAATTCTAAGAATGGTTTTGCTGATGTAGATTTCAGTTTTGCTGACGACGATGGCCGTGCTGCCCACCATGCTTCGAGCTCCTTGTGGTTGCAGAGGTTTAATTTTAGAAGATTGTAATCAGGAGATGAGAAAAGTGTTTTGTTTTAGAAATCTTAAAGTCCAAGTGTTTTTTTAATATTTTAATTAAAACAAATCTTAAAGTTGATTATAACAACACCGGTTAAGATCCCACGGTTCCATCCTTCCGGCATCGTTATTTTTATCGGATTCACTTAGTCCAGATGAATTTGCTAAACTCAACTAAATGAGTTCCACACTTTCATTTAGACAGTGGGAAATCCCGTTAGCAACACGTAGGTTACATCATCCGAGGTATTCCCGATCATCCAACAAGACGTTTTAATTTAGTTGTAGTTGTAGTTTTGTTGTTCGTTTGTGATTAAATTTTGAGTTGTTTTATATTTTGAAATGTTGTGGCGATGAATTTTATCTTGTAATGACTTTTAATTTAGTTTTGGTTTCAGTTTTAGGGACTACCCTAAAAGTTTTGGTTTTCATGCAACAGTTGTTTATCATGCAAGAAAGGTAAGTGCGATGCGATTAAATAAATTGTAATAAGGTAAATTGCAATAAAATAAAAGCGTACCTGGAGGGTCTTCCCGTCATCCCAAGCTGCACTTAAAACACAATTAGAATATTTAAGCATTTAAAGCAAGTTCCTAAGTAAAGCTAAGGGAAAGGTTATGGTTTTCTACCAAGTTCCTAATCCTATAGCTAGTCACCACCTATGACGTCTAGGTTCTTGTGTTTTAGTTTGAGGACGATTTTCTTCAGCAAAGAACAATTAAGTTCAATTGTTCTTATAAACATCCTATCATATCGAGGAAGTGTTTAAGACGAATCTTAAACATCTTTTCAATATTTCTAAGATTATTTTAAGTCCAAGAGAATTTAATTATAAAAATGAATTAATCGTCCAGGAGTTCAAGTTTTGTTATCTTGCTCAGTGAACTAGGACATTTGAATATCCTATGAATGAAGTAACACCTCACTTAACACTCCATTTAGGAGTTATGACAACAAGACCTTTTGAGGGCAAATTAATGTTCAAATGATTTATGATTTAACTTAATTTCAATTAATGGGTTTAAGTTTGGAATAGTGTTCAAGTTGTTTTAGATTTATTTTGAATTCTTTATGTCTTAAGTGATGTTATATTTAATTTAATTTAATTTAATTTAATTTAATTTAATTTAATGTAATTTAATTTAATTTGGTTTAGTTTTAAATTTAATTTAATTTTTAATTTTAATTTAATTTTTTATTTTAATTTGATTTTATTATTTTTTTATTTAATTTAATTTAATTTAACATGCTTTAATTTAATTTAATTTAATTTAATTTAATGTGGTTTAATTTAATTTAATTTAATTTTAGTTAATTTAATTTAATTTTATTTTAATTTAATTTAATATTTTATTTTTTATATTTTAAAGATGATTTAATTTAATTGTTAAAGTATTAATTTAATTGAAATTTTGATTGAATTTAGTTTAAATGTTTTAATTTTAATTTAATTTAATGATTAAGTTTTTTAGTATTTTAAATCTTAAATTTGGATTATCATTTTAATTAGGAATTAAATATTATTGAGGTGATTAATTTATGGATTTTTTTTAGATTAAGGAATAAATCTCTTCCTAATAATATCCCTATTTTAATAATTCCAATTTTTTTATTATTCTTCCAAGTTTAATTAATCAATTGATTAAGGTTTATTTTAATTATGATTGAATTATTTGGTAGGTTTCTACCCTTAATTATTTAAATTTCAATCATCGAAATCAGATTAGGATCAAATATTTTACTCTTTCATTTTATTAAGCCTAAAGTTTTTTAATTAAGGGTTAAAATTTTAATTACCATTTTGCCCTTCAAGCTTAATAATTCCATAACTCACTAAATTGAGCTTAAATGAACTTGAAATTTTTATGTGACTTCACTCATATGTCAATAAAGACATTAGAGGAGAAAATGTGATTTTTCTATATTTAATTTATTTATGTAATTATTTTTGGTGGAAAATAAGGATTTCCAAGGAAAATTCAATAACATGACCAAGGGAAAATTTCTGTCCTTAAAAAAATTATGGGACATTGTTAATGACCAGAGAACCACTTGGACCAATTTTGGTGATTTTTTGAATTATATTCTTTTTATTATAATTATTTTGAGTTTTGGAGTATTAATTAATTTAAAAATAAAATAAAGGTTGAAAAATGAATTTTATATTTTTTTAAAATCTGTCTGATATCATGGAAACCAGAGAATCAATTTTTATAATTTTCTGATTTTTCTTTGATTTATTAGAATTATTTTAGTGGAAATGCTAGAAAATACATTTTTTTTAATTTTAAAATTACCTTAGGGCTTTAAAATTTAATATCTCATCATAGAGACTTAAGAAAAATATGGGATTTGTTCCTAAGTGATTAAAATTCAAAATATGACATTTTGATGAGTTTTATTATTTTTGTGATTTTTATTATTTTTTAATTATTAAAATATTAAAATAATGCAAAAAATCAACTTTTTTAGAAAATTGCAACTTTAATTTTCTTAAATTCCCATGATATCAGAGAGGCTCCAAAACCAATTTGGTGAATTTTTGAAAAGGATTTTGAAAGTTATGAATTTTTTGAGTTTAATTTTGGCTAAATGGCTTAATCAACCCATTTGATAGGGCTAACCAAATCCAATTGACTTCAAACTTTTATGGTGGGTTCCTCTGATCCTAAAGGTCAGTGGAGAATTGATTTCAAGTCAATTTGATGTATGATTAGCTCTAATTAATTAGAACTCCATTTTGGGTGTCTAAGCCAATTAGGGTTATTCCAAGTGAGTTAACTCAAAACCTATTTTTCCTAGGGTTCTCTGGTCATAATAAACATCACCAAATTTTCCTAGAATTTATTTCACAACATGCTAATTATTAGAATTAAAATACTCAGAATAGTGACCTAGAATTGAAAAATCAATAACTCTTCATAGGGGTGGCCTCTAACTTTGGAAAATTCAGGGAATGTTCCCAAATTCAGAGGCTTCAAAAGCCCTATGTCTCATGCCATGGTGAATTGTATACATGCATGGAGAATTAAAATAGTGCAGAGAGTAAATAAATAATTGAAAATAAAATACTTGATGAAATTAAATGATTTCTTTTCCACATTATTCTCCTCTCGTTCATCGAGCAAGAGGGTATTTTTATTTTATTTTTTCGATTTTCCTACACAAAGTTATGCATTTGTGAAGTTTAGGGAATTAAATAAATAGAAAAATAACCTAATTTCCTACTTATCCACGCGGCGCCAACTCAACCTAGGCATCTCCGAAGCGCCGCGTGTCGTCTTCTGATTCGGCGCCGCCATCCGATTCAGCTATCCAGGGCCCCGCGGGTCACATACCAACGCGCTGTCCGGCCAATCCAGACCGTCCACTCGATACACGCTCGATCCGACGGTTCCTGGTCATCGTCTACGACTAGTGTGCACCCGTGACCGTCAACCTTCTAACCCTAATTTCTCACTCGATTCTCAACAGATTTTCGTGTTCTTATGCTCTATGGATTCGTCTTGAGGAGACGAACACATCCATACGGTAAACATGTATTTAAATTGACTCAAATTAAATAGAGAATCTCTGTAAGCTCGGGAAGAAGAGTGAGTTCATACCTTTGCTCAGAGAAGTGAAGCTTCGATCTGAGAGTTGTGTCACCTTAGATTGGGTCCAAGCAAGCTCCAGATGAAGTCCCTTGGCTCGGTGAATTGTCTAGGTATGATTTCGACCAAGCCCGATCACAAAGCTTGGAGGCTGGAAGCAATGGCTGGCCTGGTGAGGGGCTTTTCTTTGGTAAACTTCTTCCCTTGGTCTGGTGAAGGTGTATGATCAATCAATTTGGGGATTGGTCCACTGTGAAGAAGTGTCTTGGTTTTTGTGCTTAAGTTTGAACTCAAAATTGAGCTCAGCTGGAGAAAATTGGGGCTGGAATCTAGTGGGAATCAAGTGCTCTATGTGTGGAGAGTGGTCTGGAATGATTTTGGCAGAGTTTCCTTAAGGTTGGTTCAACACCTCCTTCATGGCCGAGAGGGGTGGTGTTTAAAAAGGAGAGGCTGGAGGCTCTCCCAGGGGGAGTTAGGGACTGGGATCAGCTGCTCTTGGCAAGGGAAGAACAGCTGCAATGGCCACTTGGCATGGGGCAACTCAGCAAGGTGGAATTTCAATGCTTGGCTCCTTCCCATGTCTCGGCCATGGCGTTTTCCGGCGGCCCAGGTGGCTGGCCGGCAGGCATGGGTCACCCTCAGGGTCAGGTGGGCCAGGGCTTGATGTTAGTGAAGTCAATTGGTGGTCGCTGTGTGTAAAGGGCTTGGATTAAAATGGTATGGGGGAGAGGCCATTTTGGGTTCAAATGAGTCAACCCATGGTTTTGGGCTAGGTTCACCACCCAAGGCCTGGTTTTGGGCTGAAAAGAGTCACTTGGGTCGCCAAGAGAAAATGGTGTGGTCTCCATCAAAATAGTTTAAGTTAATTTTGGGTTATGGTGTTGCATTAAAGAGGTTAAAATGGCTTAAGGAAGGCTTAGGAAAGGACTCCCTCTTCTTGCCATTAATGGCTTGGTGACAAGTCAAACCCCCCATGGCTCCATGTGGCTTGTCCATGGCTTGCATGTGGCTCCATTTGGCTCATCCTTGGCTTAGGAAAAGTGGATTCATTTATATGAAAAAGGAATTTAGAAATTTTGGCAATTTAGTGGAAATTTAGATGGTGCTTGATTTAGGTTGATTTGATGATTGATTTGGGACTTAGAAATTGATTCTAATTAAGGGGATGATGAGAAGGAATTGTCAATGTGGGCTTTGGAATGGGTTTGGGCTTTTGGATTTTACTTTGGATGGGCTTTTAAAATGGTTTAGGGAAGTGGGCTTTTGGATTTTAAAATGGACTTTAGGATGAAAGTTTGGTAAAGGCTTGGGCCAAATAATTGTTGGGTTTGGTTTAGGGATGTTTCATGAGTGATTTGGAATAAATTTGAGGTGGTTTGGGCTTGAATTGGGTTGGATTTGGGTTTATTTGGTAAATGGGCCAATGTAGGTCAAATTGGGCTAACTTGGGCCAATGTTGGGATAGGGTTGAAATTGATGTAAAATTAATATTGGGAAATGTTTATGGGAGTGTTTAAAAGAGGTATTGGCTTTGGTTGGGTTTTGATTTTGGGGTTTGGGCTTATTTGGGTTAGGTTTGGGTTTAGGTCAAAATTGGGCCTTGTAGCTTTGGGTTGAATTTGAGTGGGGCTTGGGTCTAAATTTTGGGTAAATCATGTTAGTGTTTTGTTTGTGGGGATGTTAGGGAAGGTTTAGAAAAGATTTGGGGTTAATTGGAGTTGAATTGGGTGAGTTTGAGCTAAGTTTGGGTCATGGGTCCAAATTGGGCTTTAAGGTCCAAAATGAAATTGGGTTCAAATGCCAATCAAATTGGACTTGGATTTGGTCTAGATTAGTGTTGGGGATGTTGAATTGAAGTTTAGAATTGAATTGGACCATAATTTGGGTCAATTGGGTAGGTTTGGTTTGACATTGGGTTCACTTTGGGCTTAAAATGGGTCAAATTGGGGATTTTGACAAAAGTGGGGTAAATTGACAAAATTGGCCCATGGTGTAGTTGGACAAAATGGAATTGGGAATATTTGGGATTTTCTGGAATTTTCTGGGAATTTTCTGAATTTTTGGATTTTTTGGCTAAGAGGGGCATTTTGGGTATTTGGAGGGTATTGGGAGGTATTTTTGGAATTTTTGGTACTTTTGGCTATGAATGATCAATTTGAGTAATGTGGGAATGTTTGGGATTGGTTTTTGAGGAATTTTGGGTGATTTGGAGGATTTTGGAAAATTTGGGTAATTTCAAGGGTTTTGGATAGGCTAGGCGGGGTGTAGGGTCCCGGGGGTCAAAAATTGAAAATTTAGGAAATTGAAGATTGGGTAAATGTAAGTGGAATGAAATCATTTTTGTTGAGCCATGAAGTCATATCAAGCCCACATGAGCCATGAAGGGACTCATGTGAGGCATTCACTATGTTGTTCCTAACCCTCTTAGCTAAGGGCTTAGGGGTTAAGGACCATCCATGTGAATCACCTTCATGAGTCAGGAGGTCAAGTTGAGTATGGGTATGGTTTTAGGAGGTGTGTGAAAGTGTAGTGTGTAAGTTTAGTGTGTGTGTGTAAGTCAGCCCTCACTGCATCGAGCCACCTGGAGGCGGTCCTGAGGCCAAAGAGTCCTATAGGAACTCATCCTTTAAACTTCCACATTTGATCTCAACCCTCTAGGTGATTAGGGGTCTACAATCAAGTTTGTGGAGTTTGCAGGGGAGTTAAGAAGTGGTTTGAATTTCTAAGTGGTGGGTCCCAATTCTAATCCTCTAAGATAGTCAAAAGAAAAGCCTAAGGCTAGATCCTAAGTACTAAAAAGAAGAAGAGAAGACCTCATCAAAAATGAGGTCAACAAGCTTACTCGTGAATCGACTCGAGCTCGGTTCAGTAAGTGACTCATAAGTTAGATGAGCTAATATGACAGGCCCGACTCGACTTGTAAGCTCGTGGGTCGGCTCTTTTTTAAAAATAATAATATAAAATATACTCAAAATATATAAAATTTAAGTATATATTTAAATTATTAAAATTATTTAAAAGATGATATTTTATATCTTATATCAAGGGATTTCTTATTATTTATTTCATAATTATTCATTATATTTATTGTTTTATTATAAGACTAATTTAAACAATCAGGCTTGTGAGCTGGATCGAACTCGAAGACTTAAGCTTAAACGCTTGAACTCGATTAATTTATCATGCTCAAGCTTAAGTCTCAACTTGACTTTTTACACCATTATCCCCTACAACTCCCTACTACCACTTTTATAGCCAACTGACGCTAATAAAACAACCGTCTATGACCTACATAACCAACTACCACCACAACCTTCAACTACGACCTCTACTACAAGCTGACGCTACAACCATCATTTACAATATTCACTACTGAGTGATACCTCTATAGCAATCAACTACATCCTTTCATGGCCGGTTACAATTGTTATCGTTGAAATAAAATTGCACATTAACTTTGTAATTTCATTTTCTCCTTGATCCCGGAGAAGAGTAGTGAACATATATACTCATAATCAAATAGTGGTTTTATTTTTGACTGAGTCAGACCACATGATTTTTTTTTTCATTTTTAGGGTTTTCTATATAAAAATGTGATGTCGCATTCCACTATTTTTCTGTTATCTGTGTGCGTGCTGGATCTCATACTATGCCAAGACTTTAAATTATTACTTACCACTCCAAGTTTTTCGACAAACATCAATCCTAAAACAATATTAAAAGTGTTATATTTGATGTCATCCAATTTCATTCAGACATCCTAGGCCAATTTTTATTTTAATATGAAAAGTATATATAAATTTTATGTGATTCCTACGTATTTATATATCTAACACCTTAGACATCAATTTTTAAATATATATCACCTTATTTATGAAAAAAAAATATTTAATTTTTTTAAGATTTTAAATAATGTTATTTTTGATATAATATTAAAATTTTTGTGACATAAATGTCAAAAAGAAAGAAAAAAAGATTGCATATACATAAGAACTGCGTGGTATGTGTGTAAATTCCCATTCTATATATGATAACCGGTTAAATATCTCCACAGTTTCCAATTACCGCTTCAACCCACATTATTCCGCATTTCCATTAAATCTGCTGTAAGGTTCCGCACAGAAGCATTTCCACTGAATCAGCTGTATGAAGCATTTGATGATGTGTTCGCACTCTGTAGGAACACTATAATCCATGTCAGCAAAATTCAGTGTTTCGTGTTTTGGGATCTGAGCAACATAAATGACATTAAGGGAATACTTTTAAATTACGAAATTGCCACTGAGATGTAATTGGCACGTGGAAGTAAAGTTCCAGTATTCGAGCCCCGGTGTTGACACATGTCGTCCGATTTCCGAGCTGAAATGGACGACAAAGATTGGTTGAGGTTCATCGGCCATGCTGTTTATTCCGTATTTTGGAGTCTTATTTTTTATTGTTCTCTTTTGCTGGTTCTGTAGATCAGTCTTCTGTTACTTGTGACCTTTGGAGTTTTATCTTCAATTTCACTGTGTGGAAATGGATTTGGGTCGAATGCGCAAAATTTTGAAACGTTCGAGTTTTTTGATGTTATTTATGATGTGAGTTTTTCTTTTAGAGCTTCTGATTTGATGAGAATGATTTCTAATATGGTTGTGGAAGAGAACTTCAACTTACTTTTGGTGTTGTTTTGTTGGTTTGGATATCTCAGTCTTTTCGATTTTGTCTAGATGGTCTATAAGTTTTTCTTATTGTTGGGCTTACTTAGTTGTGGTTTCTTTATTGTGTTGTTGTTTTATTTAGTGTTATATGTTGTTTGAGTCTTGTACCCTGATTTTTATTTAAACAAAGCTAGGCGTGACCCTCACTTTCTAAAAAGAAAAAAATGGCTGAGGGGATTTAAATCTAGCAACGTATCCTAAAAGTAATAGTGAATTTTGGTTAAGCTATTATGATAACAATGAAAATGATATACTATTTAAGCGATTATTTGTTCATATTTACTCAATTGAATATATGTGGTAAACTGAAATAAATGTACTTTCCCTGAGAAAATATATCTACGTGTATACACAACTGTCAGCACGAATCTCAAAGCATTCAAAAGGCCCAAACGCCAGCCACATAACCAAGGTGTCCTACCACTGTACGTGACTCCAAGGAACACTTCTACTTCTAGAGCTTAGTATCAAGCTTTTCCTTTTCTACACTATAATGTCTGAATCATGTCACAGTGATTCTGTCATCTCACTCATCAACACACGAGTGACCAACGCCTTTGCACTATATTGATACAACTTAAAATGTGCTACTTATATATATACATTTTATACTCATTTTTAAGAATATTGCACTTTAATGAAATGTAATTTATGTGTTTTTTATTGCAGTTATAAAAGATGTAGCCTAAAGAGAAAAATGAGCAAAATAAAAAAAGAGGTCAAATGGAGCAAAAATTGACTTGGCGCATAGGTGTCAGGTAGTTGCTAAGGACTTCTAGAAGGTTGGCGCCTAAGTGCAACGATTGGGGCCTAGGTACCCGAAACTGTATGAGCTTTTATGCATTGAATTTGGATGGATTTTGAAGAGGTGTATAAAGTGACTCTTGATAATTTTTAGAGCTCTATTTAATGAGGCCATTGGCTAGCCGAAAAAGGGGGTCTGGGTAGCTGAAAGAGTATTTGGAGTCTTGAGTCTTGGCATGAGTCTTTAGAAAGAGTCTTGTGTGTGGGTGTGTGAGTGATTCATGTTTGTTTCTATTTTGGTGTGTTTATTGGAAGAAGAGGACAACAAATGAACTCAAAAGGATTTGCTTGTGGAGGAGTCTAAGATAAGTACATTGTATTTTTGTTTAAGTTTTGTATTATTGTGTTAACTTGACTTTCAATATATATCATATTTTTTGTGTTATCCCCATGAATTATGAGTAGTATTCTTTATCTTTTTCTTTCCAATAAGAATTAATCATGTGTAGGATTAGAATTGTTTTAGGATTTCTTTTATTCCAAAATTATGATGGTATTTTCACTGGCTCTTAATTTACTTTGCAAAATAGCCATTTGTAAAGTTTAAATTTATTGCGAAACATAATGAATTGGGAAGGCTATGAATTCACACAACTAGTGAATACCACACTAAATTTAGGATGGAGGGGAACCTAGCTCTAGAGTGAGTGTAAATAGATAGGGAGATATGTTTTAATGGGCGTAGAATTGGTGATTCTAGGGTGATAGACTAGAACCTTAACCAATCGGGTTTAGAGTTTAGAACATAAGGTTTGTTAGTTCTATAGACGGGGTGGTGCGACTTTTTTAATTTGCCAAAATTTATGAGCTCAGATTTAGATATATATATATTGATTTAGTTTGATAATGAGTCACACAATTAAACGTAAGTATACATATCACTCAAGTAATACAGAGCTCTAGTGGAGTCCTGGATATCGAACCCACATGGAGGCTTTATTTTATGGCACAGCACAGAAATCACTTATCGAATCACAACACAATTACAAGTAAGTTCAATTCTTAAAATAAAAACAAACAATTTTAATTACTATTTCTACCAAAGTACGTTTTAAAGTCTAACAAGTTAAACTAACACAAGACTAAATTTATAAAAAATTTCAGTTGCAAGAAAGATTCTTCCTCTTTTCTAATCATAATGTGATGATTATTGTGACATAGATCAGTGATGCAAATGTATTGTGCCAAATAGGAGCATTCCTATTTTTTACCCATATTTCAGCGTATAAAGAACATTGGCTAATCCTAAGTTTAGTCCCTAAAACTGTGGTTAGGCTGGGAGGATACTAGCTCTCACTCCAAAGCTCCCACTTCCCTTCGTCTGAAGTCTAACTCTTGCTTTAGTTTCCAAACATTAGGACCAATTTTAGGATTTCAGCCTGTCACTCTGAAATCTCCAATTCTACGCCCATCAAAGTGTATTTCCCTATTTATTTGCACTCAATCCCCATGAACTACGTCTCTCTTTCATGGACATTGAATGTGACCTTCACTTTTGTTATGGAACTCATAATCCTTTCGGAACATATGTTTCCCAAAAAGTTTTAATAATTTAATTGACCAGATTAAAAAGTAAATGAAGTTCAATGTGAAAAGGTCATCACAAGTTCTCCATAATAAATCGACACATCATTTCCATATCACAACATCAACACATCACATGAAAAGGAGAAAGGCAAAGAAATCTACTCAAGACTCATGAGGAAAAGATGATAAAACATGGATTATATATATAAAAACAACGTCAAAAAAGTAGAGTAAAGTAAAGAAAACTTATCTCAAACTCTTCTCCAAGCGAATCTCAAGGAATTCCCTTGATTTCTCTTCTTTCTTCACAACAACACATAGTTTTCTCTTTAGATAAATAAGGAAGAAGAAATCTCTCACTTTCCGTCTTCTCTCACACTCCTTAGAAGAGAAAATACAAAACCAAGATCTCCTAAACTAAATGATAAGACACTCTCTCTAAACTCTCTCTACACTCTAAACTCTTCTCTCCTCTCTAAACTTGGCTCCAAAAGAGTTTAAATTTGACCAAAACTAAATTCCTAAGAGTTTCCTCAAGCAACCCTCCAAAATCCGGCTAAATACATTGGATCTAGTTTGAAATTGGGATAGGGCACGGTCTGACACTGGATAGGGCGTTCAGCACATTATTCCACTAATACGGTCGCAACTCTCTGTAAAATAGCGCAGTTTGGCGTTGGTGACAACACCTTTCGGCGCTAGTTCAATAAAATGCACTTTTGTCCCTTTTTGCTCAAAATTTGCTCATTTTCACTTCCTTTTTCTCCAAAGGTCTAAAATCATTGTACCTGCATGAAATCATGAAAAAACCTTTCTTTAAAGTGCAATATCATCAAAAATAGGTATGAAATGAGTAGTATAAAGCTATCAAATTTTTAGTGGATCACGGGGCACAATGGGTTAGCCGATTTTATTTATGGAGGTGAGAGGCTCGAACCTACCTAGCATAACCATATTATTTAGAAACTTACTTTAGATTAGCCGATGTTATTTATGCACTCGAGAGAGAGAAAAAAATATGTATGCTCCTATTTGTCACAATAGAACATTTGAACCTTTAAACTTTAGATTCCTTCACTGATTATGATCTCTTTGTAAGGGGAAAGATCTTTGCATATTATTTAAACTCCTTTAAAAATAATTAGATAGAAAATCTCCATTTACTTTCTGCTTAAAATTAGATTTATCAACTATTTAGTTTTAACCTTTTACAAACATTTCAACAGTATTTTCCTAAATATTGTAATTGTAGTTTAAGTATAAGTTTTTTCTAAATTATTACAACAAAATCTGTCCTTCCCTGTGAGTTCGAGACTGGGGATTTTAAAGAAAGTTTTATATTACTTGAAACGATATATGCACTTGCGTAGAACCCCTAGTGTGTAACTATAAATCAAATTCTAAATTCTATAACATATCCATTTTGCATATACATAAAAGAACTTCACAAATTTCAAGAAATGGTGAACGCATCACATAATAAGATTGATATTCGAACTGCTGAAAATGAACATCATTATATACAAAGACCTTTAAGAGACCATGCAAATCCTACAACAGATGAAATTCACTTAAGTATACAAACTCCTGCTGTAGCGGCTAACTCATTTTAACTTAAACCTACTATTATACAAATGGTACAAAATAATCATTTTGAGGGAACACCAGCTGAGGATCCAAATTTACACCTTAAAAGTTTTCTAGAACTGTGTACTACCTTTAAGTACGACGATGTATCAAATGATGCTATTTGACTTAAAATTTTTCCTTTTTCTTTAAGGGATAACACTAAGATGTGGTTAAATTCATTAACACCTGGATCTATCAGAACTTGGGGAGCGTTAACACATAAATTTTTGGCTAAGTATTTCCCACCATCAAAAAGTGATAAGCTTAGAAATGATGTAACCTCTTTTACTCAGTATGAAGGTGAGTGAATATATAAAGCTTCAGAATGATTTAAAGAACTCCTTAGGAAGTGACCACATTACACTTCGCTAGACTGGCTAATTATTCAAAGATTTTATAATGGGTTAGTAGGATCCTTTAGATCTATTATTGATGCTGCCGTTGGAGTTCGTTAATGTCAAAACCATTTGATGAAACTTATGAATTAATAGAAGAGACGACTACTAACAACTTTCAATAGCCCTCTAAAAGGGTAAATTCTAAGAAAGTTACCAATATTCATAATAATGATGCAATTTCAATTTCAACATCTCAAGTTGCTGTGATATCTAGGATGTTAGATCAAATTGGAATGAAATTAAATCAAACACCTCATGTGATTGAAGAAAACTCATCAGGACAAATGATTGATTCTTAAGCATCATTTGGGACTTAACCATTATAACACAGATTGGAAAAACTACCCTAACTTTGACTGGAAAATAATTCTAGTGGTGGAAAATCAGCAATGGGGGAGCAATCAAGCAAACCCATTGGGGAATTGGAACAATCAGGGTAATACTAACTATATAAAGTTTTATCCTCTGGGCTTTAATAATAACCAACAATTTAAGGAGAAGAAGCTATCCTTAGAAGTGGTGTTACATAAGAGGAATCAATTACAAAGTCTGGATACTGCAATAAAAAATATTTAGAATCAACTGGTACAAATGGCTAACTCACTTAGCAGTAGGCCTCCGGGGACACTTCCTAGTAACATTGAAGTTAATCCTAAAGATAAAAATAATGAAGAAGTTAAAGCAGTCACATTCATAAGTGGGAAAGAGTTAGAGAATAAAGTGCAAAAAGAGATTGAAGTTGAGGGGGAAAATGAAGAAAGTAAAGAACATGAAAAAAATATTCCTAAAAAGATGAAAATACCAACCACTCCACTTAAGCTTAATTTAGAAAGACCGCCATTGCCATTTCTTAGAGACTTAGACAGTAAAGGCATGATCAACAATTTGCTAAATTTCTAGAGATATTCATGAAGTTAACAATCAAAATTCTTTTTGCTGAAGCATTATAGTAAATGCCTACTTATATGAGGTTAAGAAGAGGAAATTTGAGGATCTTGAGATTAATGCACTAAGCGAAGAATGCAGTGCAATAATTAAAAACAAGCTTGGTAAAAAAACTTAAAGATTATTGTAGCTTTGTTATTCCATGAACTATTATAGACAGATTTTATGGAAAAGCTTTTATGTGATTTGGGAGCTTACATTAAGTTCAAGTTATTATCAATATTTAGACGATTAGGCTTATGAGAGATTTCTCCCGCCAATGTAACTCTTCAGTTAGCTGATCGATTGATTACTTATCATAAAGGGGTTATAGAAGATGTATTAGTGAAGGTTCATAAATTTATATTTCCTGTGAGTTTCATTATTTTAGATATGGAGAAAGATAAAGAAATGCATATCATTTTGGGGAGACCTTTCCTTGCCACTGGACGAGTGATGATAGATGTACAAAATGGAGAGTTAACCATGAGAGTTAATGACAAGGAAGTTACTATTGATGTGTTAAAGTCAATGAATATCCAACCAAAGAAAAAATGATGAATGTTACAGAATGAAGAATCTTGATTATTTAATTGGTAACCATTTCAGAGAAAGCTCTGAAGAAAATATAAAACAACAAGAATTGGAAGATGAAAATGAGAATGATTTTCAAGATAAATCAACTGAGACAAACACTGAGGATTCAAATTATGTTCAGGAAAATTTAGAAATCCTAGATGTTACCGAGATTAGTAAACCTCTTATTCCGTCTATTGAAAAAACCTATGAATCTGAGATGAAGATTCTCCTTATACATTTAAAGTATGCTTTTCTACGGGACTCATCAACATTACCTATTAAAGTATTCTCAGACTTAACTAAATACCAGGAAGAGAAATTAATGGACACATTAAGAAATCATAAAAAACCCTTTGGATGGACTTTAGTAGATATTAAAGGTATTAGCCCTTCAATTTGTATGCACATAATTTTAATGGAAGATAATCACAAGCATAGGGCTGTTCCTTAGAGGAGATTGAATCTTATAATGAACAATGTTGTTAAAAAAGAAATTTTAAAATGGTTAGATGCAGAAATCATTTATCTTATTTTTGACAGTGCTTGGGTTTATCTAATTCACCGTGCTCCTAAGAAAAGAGGAGCAACTGTAACTGTTAATGAAAGAAATGAATTAATTCCAATAAGATAAGTTATTGGATGGTGAATCTGTATTAAATATAAAAAATCAAATCTCACCACTAGGAAAGCTCATTTTCCTCTACCTTTTTGGACCACATATTGGATAGACTAGCTGGGCACCAATATTTTTGCTTTTTGGATGGATATTCTAGGTACCATCAAATACCTATTGCTCCCTAGGATCAAGAGAAGACAACATTCACAAGTCCTTATGAAACTTTTACTTGTAGAAGAATGTCTTTTAGTTTATGTAACGCACCTACAACTTTTCAGAGGTGCATGATGTCTTATTTATGCGATCTAATTGAGAAAGAAATAGAAGTTTTCATGGATGAATTCTCAGTTTTTGGAACCTCATTTGTTTCATGTTTAAATAATTTAACGAGATTTCTAAAACACCACAAAAAAATAAATTTAGTTCTTATTTAGAAAAATGTCAATTTACCCCGGAAGAATTGTGTTAGGACATAAAAATTCTGAAAATGACATGGAAGTAGATTGATCAACTGAAAATTTAATAGCTTTTTACTATTCATTTCATACTTATTTTTTATGATATTACACTTTAAAGAATGGCATTTTTGATGATTTCATGCAAGTAAAATGATTTTAGGCCTTTGGAGCTAAATGAAGCGAAAAGGAGCAAATTTGGAGCGAAAAAGGACAAAAGTGCATTTTGTTGAACTAACGTCAAACGACGCTATGACCAGTGCAAGTTTCCAGAGAGTTACAACGTTTTGGTTGAATCCTATCAGCGCCGGACAGTGCCCTATCCCAATTTTGAACTAGATTCAAAGTATTTGGCCGAATTTTGAAAGGTTGCTTGAGGAAACTCTTGAGAATTCAGTTTTAGCAGAATTTAAACACTTTTGGAGCCACATTTCAAAGGGGGAAGAAAAGAAGAGAAGAGTTTTGAGTTTAGAGAGTGAGTTCTTTCCATTTTGTGTAGGAAGTTAAGTTTTTGTTTTTCTCTTCTAAGGAGTGTGAGAGGAGAGAGAAAGTGAGAGATTTCTTCTTCCTTACTATTCTAAAGAGAAAATTATGTGTTGTTGTGAAGAAAGAAGAGGAGTTAAAAGGAATACCTTGAGATTCGCTTGAGGAAGAGTTTGAGATAAATAGTCTTTACTTTACTATGTTTATATGACGTTGTTTTTGTATATGAAATCCATGTTTTGTCTTTTTTTCCTCATGAGTCTTGAGTAGATTTCTTTATCTTTCTCCTTTTCATGTGATGAGTTGATGTTGTGAAATGGAAATGATGTGCCGATTTATTATGAAGAATTGTGATGAACTTTTCACTTCGAACTTCATTTACTTTTTGATCTGGCCAATTGAATTGTTAAAATTTTTTGGGAAACATATGTTCCGAAAGGATTATGAGTTCCACAACAAAAGTGAATGTTACATTCAAATTCCATGAATGGTGAAGTTCATGAGGCTTGAATGCAATAAATAAGGAAATATAATTTGATGGGCGTAGAATTAGAGATTTCGGAGTGACAGGTTGAAATCCTCAATTGGTCCTAATATTTAGAAACTGAAGTGAGAGTTAGCCTTCAGGTGAAGGGAAGTGGGAGCTCTGGAGTGAGAGCCAGTATCCTCCCAACCTAACTATAGATTTTGGAACTAAACTTAGGATTAGCCAATGTTCTTTATACGTTGAAATATAGGTAAAGAATATGAATGCTCCTATTTGGCACAATACATTTGCACCACTGATCTGTGTCAATATAATCATCACATTATGAATGAAAAGGAGGAAGAATCTTTCTTACAACTGAACTTTGTTATAAATTTAGTCTTGTGTTAGTTTAACTTGCTAGAGTTTAGAACATGCTTTGGTAGATATAGTAACTGAACCTGTTTATCTTTACTTTTAAAATTAAACCACTTGCAATTGTGCTGTGATTCGATAATAGATTTCTGTGCTACGCTATAAAAGTAAAGTCACCCTGTAGGATCCATATTTCAGGATTCCACTAGAGCCTTGTATTATTTGAGCGATACATATACTTGTGTTAATTGTGTGACTCATTATCATTTAAATCAATATATAAATCTAAATCTGAGTTCATTAATTTTTGCAAATTTAAAAAGTCGCACCAAGTTTTTGGCGTCGTTGCCGGGAGGCAAGGTAAAAAAAAAGTAACTGTTAAAATTTATCTTTGTGGTATTGGAAATCATATATATGAATTGCAAGTCATAGTTGTGTGTGTCTGTTTATTGTTAGTGTGTGTTTATTGTGTTTGTATGCATAGTATCAGATCTGTAGGTTTAGTGCTTTACAATTTTGAATTAGAGCATACCATTAGAAAAATTTGAAAACAACAAGAACAATATGCAAATCCTCATAAAATGGCGAACAATTTAAACAATCAAAACAAAAATATACCAAGTCCTTTAAGAGATTATGCTAATTCAACAGCAGATGAAATTCACTTAACTATTCAAAATCCTCATGTTGCTGTTAATTAATTTGAGCTTAAACCTGCTATTATTCAAATGGTACAGAATAATCAATTTGGAGGAACACCTAATGAAGATCCTAACTTACATTTGGCTAGTTTTCTAGAACTGTGTGCTACTTTTAAATATGATGGAGTGTCAAACGATGCTATTAGGCTTAGAATTTTTTCTTTTTCACTTAGGGATAAGGCTAAGGCGTGGTTAAATTCGTTAGCACTTAGATCAATGAGAACTTGGGGAGAGAATTCAAAAAAGTTTTTGTCGAAATATTTTCCTCCTTCCAAAACTGCTAAGTTGAGAAATGATATCACATCTTTTAGTCAGTTTGATGGAGAATCCATATATGAAGCTTGGGAAAGATTTAAAGATCTTCTGAGGAAATGTCCACACCATGCCATACCAGACTGGTTAGTAATTCAAACCTTCTATAATGGATTAGTAGGATCATTGAGATCGATTATCGATGCTGCTGCTGGTGGTTCATTAATGTCAAGGCCTTTTGATGAAGCATATTCGTTAATTGAAGAGATGGCTACTAATAATTTTTAATGGCCCTCTGAGCGGGTAAATCCTAAGAGTGTAGCCAGTATTCATGATTCTGATGCGATAAATATGATAGTTTCTCAAATTGCTGCACTTTTTAAGAAAATAGATCAATATGGAATGGATTATTCTCCAACACCTCCAGTGTTAGAAGAAAATTCATCAGGATAGATGATATACTCTCAAATGTCTTATGAAACCTTAAATGCTATTCATAATAAAGTCAATAATCTTTATTCAAATTATTATAATCCTAGTTAGAGGAATCATCCGAACTTTAACTGAAATAATACCAATGCTGTCATTAACCCGTAGTGTGGAAACAAACCTATGAATATAGATGGAAATCCGAACAACTAAGGAAATACTAATTTTAGACCTTCTTATCCTCCTGGTTTTAATAGTAATCAACAGTTTAAGGAAAAGAAGTTGTCTACTGAAGAAATGATTCTGAATATAGGTAATTAAATTCAAGCTCAAAACGTTGCAATAAAGAACATTGAAAATCTATTGGGACATATTTTTGCTGCGCTTAATAATAGACCTTCTGGAAATCTTTCTAGCAATGTTGAGATCAACTCGAAAGATCAAAACAAAGAGCAAATTAAGGCTCTTGAATTAATGAGTGGTAAAGAGGTGGAACCAAGATTTCAAAAAGAAGTCGAAGTTGAAAGAGAGGAAGTGAATGATGAGAAAGTTTCTAATAAGATATATCCTGACAAATATCCGTTAGAACCAATGAAGATAACTATTGAAAAACCATCTCATCATTTTCCTTAAAGACTGAAGAAACAAAATAGGGATAACAGATTTGCAAAATTTTTGGAAATTCTTAAGAAATTAACGATTAATATTCCCTTTGTTGAACCATTAGAGCAGATGCCTGATTATGCAAAGTTTATGAAGGATATACTTAAAAAGAAGAGAAAGTTTAAAGACCACGAGACTGTTGCACTTAGCGGTGAGTGTAGTGCAATTATCCAGAAAAAGCTTCCTTAAAAACTTAAAGACCTAGTTAGTTTCACTATCCCGTGTGCTATCGGTGAAATATTTTTCGGAAGAGCTTTATGTGATCTTGGAGCTAATATTAATCTTATGCCTTTATCAACTTTCAAAAGATTAAGAATAGGAGAAATTTCACCTACATATTTGACTCTTCAACTTGCTGATCGTTCTATCACTTATCCTAAGGGAGTTGTGGAAGATGTATTAGAGAAGGTGGATAAATTTATCTTTCATGTGGACTTTATTGTATTAGATATGGAGGAAGATAAAAAAATTCCAATTATTTTGGGAAGACCATTCCATGCTACTGGGAGAGCTATGATTGATGTCCAAAAAGGAGAATTAACTATGAGAGTGAATGACCAAGTGATAACTTTTAATATTCTGAAATCTATGAAGTACCCTTCAACTGAAAAAGATGATGAGTGCTATCGAATGGAAGTCTGCGATTATTTGAGAGAAGATCATTTTAAAGAGGTATTTGAAGAAAATCTGGAATGTGAGGATGAAAATAAAAGTGAAAATGAAGATGAATTGGATGATGTGAAGAATGAAAAGTTAGACTTTGTTCAGGAAAAATTTGAAAGATTGGATACTGTGGAAAATGGAGATAAAAGTTTAATTCCATCTACAATTAAACCCCCTAAACTTGAGCTGAAAATTCTTCCTAATAATTTAAAGTACATGTTTTTAGGAGAATCATTTACTTTACCAGTCATTGTATCTTTGAATTTAAATGAATATCAAGAACAAAAATTATTGGAAACTTTAAAAAGATACAAAAAAGCTTTTGGTTGGTCTATAGTTGATATTAAAGGAATCAGTCATTCAATCTGTATGCACAAAATTTTATTGGATGAACAACATAAACCAAGAGTTGATCCACAAAGGAGACTGAACCCAATAATGAAAAAATGGTTAAAAAGAGATTTTAAAGTGGTTAGATGCTGAAATAATATATCTTATTTCTGATAGTGTTTGGGTGAGCCCAATTCATTATGTTCCTAAGAAATGAGGAGTGGCTGTTGATGTAAATGATCAAGATGAAATTATTTTGACAAGACAAGTCACTGGTTGGCAAATATGTATTGAATATAAAAAATTAAATGCCGCCACCAGAAAAGATCACTTTCCTTTACCCTTTTTAGACCAAATGCTAGACAGACTTGCTGGACACAAGTACTATTGCTTTCGAGATGGATATGCCGGTTATCACCAAATACCTATTGCTTCTGAGGATCAAGAGAAGTCTACATTTACTAGCCATTATGAAACTTTTGTTTTTAGAAGAATGCCCTTTGGATTATGTAATGCACTTGCAACATTTCAAAGATGTATGACATCCATATTTAGTAAATTAATTGATGATGGAATAGAAGTGTTTATAGTTGATTTCTCAGTAATTGGAGATTCATTTGATGCATGTCTATGCAACTTATAAAAAGTTTTAAAGGTATGTGAGAGAACAAATTTAGTCTTAAACTGGGAAAAGTGTCATTTAATGGTTGCAGGAGGAATTATGCTTGGGCATAAAATATTTGAATATGGTATGGAAGTAGATCCTGCGAAAATTCATGTTATAGGAAAACTACCACCTCCAACAACCGTGAGAGGGGTAAGAAGTTTTTTGGGACATGTAGGATTCTATAGGCGCTATATCAAAGAATTTTCAAAAATTTCTAAGCCTCTATGCCAACTTTTGGAAAAGAAGTGAAAGTTTGATTTGAACGATGAATGTTTAAAAGCTTTCAATCTATTGAAGGAAAAATTAATTGCTGCACCTATAATAGTTTCACCTGACTGGGAGAACCCATTTGAATTAATGTGCGATGCTAGCGATTATGCTTTTGAAGTCGTTTTAGGGCAAAGATATGACAAAATGTTTAAAGTTATATACTATGCTAGTAAGACTCATACTGCTACTCAAATTAATTACACTACTACTGAGAGAGAGTTATTAGCAATTGTATATGCTTTTAAAAAATTTAGATCTTACTTAATCAGAGCTAAATGTATAGTGCATACTGATCATTCTGCTATTAAATACTTAATGCAAAAGAAGGATGCAAAACCAAGGCTGATTTGATGGATGCTTTTAATGCAAGAATTTTGACTTTGAGATTGTTAATAGAAAAGAAGTCGATGATCAAATAGCTGATCATTTATCTAGACTTGAACTTAATTTGGATGATTTTGAGAAAGAAATTTCTAAAACTTTTTCTGATGAGCAATTATATAATATTATGGAAGGAAATTTACCGTGGTATGCTGATATTGTAAACTACATCGTTAGTAATATTTTACCACCTAATTTAATAATGTAACAACAGAAAAAATTTAAGCATGATGCTAAATTTTATTTCTGGGATGATCCTTATCTGCACAAGCAATGTAAAGATCTTATTATTAGGAGATATGTGCCTTATAAAGAAACTGAAAAAAATTATTCGAGAATGTCATGATTCTGAATTTGGAGGACATTTCAGAATTGATAAAACTGCACATAAGATTTTGCAATATGGATTTTATTGGCCTACACTTTTCAAAGTTATTTATAGATTTATCAAAACTTGTGATCGATGTCAGAGAATAGGCAATATATCTAGAAGAAATGAAATGCCTCTTAATTTTACTCTGGAAGTTGAAATTTTTTATGCAAGGGGATTAGACTTTATGGGACCATTTATGCCTTCATTTGGAAATATATATATACTGATTGCTGTTGATTATGTATCAAAATAGATTGAGGCAATAACTTTACCTAGGTGTGATGCCAAAAATGTTTCAAGGTTTTTATTGAAAAATATTTTCACAAGATATAGAATGCTTAGAGTAATCATCACTGTTGGAGGATCCCATTTAAAGAATAATCTAATTCAGAGATTGGTGGAGAAATATAACATTGTGCATAGAATCTCTACAGCTTATGATCCCCAAGCTAATGGTTTAGTAGAGGTATCTAATTATGAAATTTGATGAATTTTGAAGAAAGTTATTACTCTTGAGAAATTGGATTGGCCTGTTAGATTAAATACTGCTTTATGAGCATACAAAACTACTTATGAAACTCCTATAGGAATGTCCCCTTACAGATTAATATTTGGAAAAACTTGTCACAATCCAGTTGAATTAGAATATAAAGCATATTAGGCGATAAAGAAATTGAATTTTAATTTGAAAGATGCTGGTGAGAAGAGACTGTTGCAATTGAATGAATTAGAAGAAATCAGAAATGAATCATGTGATAATGATAGAATACATAAAGAAAGAAGAAAAATATGGCATGATTGGAAGATTGTCAAAAAGGGATTTGAACCAGGACAAAAGTTTTATTATACAATACAAGATTGAAATTATGTTCTGGGAAATTGAAATCTGGATGGACTAGGCCTTTCATTGCCGTAAAAGTATATCAGTTTGGAGCTGTGATTATCGAAGACCCTAAATCTTGAAAAATATTCAAAGTTAATGACCAAAGATTAAAACCATATTTTGAAGGCAGCATACCTAATTTTAAGGAGGTTTTAATGTTGGATCAACCTGAATAACTGAAAGTTTTATCGGGCTGACAAAGTTAAACCAAGTGCTTTGTGGGAGGCAACCCATAGTTATTGAATGTTTGCTTTGTTTGATGTGTTATTTTTGTTTGTTTGTTGTTTAATTAAGTCTTATTCTTCCTTAATTATCATTAATAACATTTAAGAAATGAATCAAATTGAAATTTTAAAAAAATTTGAACGAAGTGAAGTTTGGCGAAAGTTGAACTAGTGCCGAACGACGCTGCTATCAACGCCGGATAACGCCGCTGTTCAGAAAAATAGTTTCTGGTCTTTAAGTCCGAGTTTTGGCGGTTATAGGCTGTAAAGCCTCCATATGAACTTCCAAAAAACCGCTCCTAGACGTCGAAACTACCAAAGGAACAAAAAGAAAGACCCAAATTCTTGTCCAAATGGATTTCGATTCAATGGAAACTCAGAGATTTTAAGTGTTCAACCGTAGAAAGTTCATAAGTTTCGAGGCGCAACAACTTTTCAACAAAAATATCTCAAAAATGAGATTGTTTAAGGAGCAAGGCTTTTATAAATCAAGGTGCAAATTCTCCTACAAATAGAATTGATGAAATTATTGTTCAGAGGCGTTGAGAAGTATTGTGTTATACTACTACCGCTGTAGTTGTTTCGGTTGTGAAGGAGTTTTATGCAAATCTTCATAAAATCAACCAAAGATCAGTTTATGTGCGAGGTAGGTTTTTCACATTTACTGCTGCAAAGATTAATGATTTGTACATGATAGAGAATGTGCCAATCTAGCACTATTCAAATTTTTCCCTGATGAAGGACAATATGAATGACATATACCGATATCTGACGGATGAAAGTGATTAATGGGAAATAAGAGATAGCAGGTATGTAAGTTTCTCGACCACACTGTTAAATCCTACGTTGAAACACTTACATTACTTCATTTGTACAAAATTGCTCCCAACAATGAAAATCAGTAAGGTAACTAAGGAGTGTGCTATTCTGAATTATTGTATTCAAATGGAAATTCCTATTGATGTTGGTTCGATAATTGTTAAGTTTGTTTTAGGATAATTGTTCATGATTAAAGTATGGGCTTGAAAATCCTTCCACCATATTTCTCATTTGCAGTCAATCACAAGTGCCATATGAGAACTGGGAAAGAGTACTTCTACCTTGGAAGCCTATAGACCCAGCAGATGCATATAATAACCAGGCAATTTGTGATATGAATGATATGAGCATTATTGAAGATCAACCATCTCAAAGGTCAGCACCTATTCCTCCTTATTTTCCTGAAATTTCACAAATCATCCTGAAGAAAATCAAGAAATTAGAGAAGGAAGTACAACATTTGATGAATGCAATCAACAATCTTTTTGATTTCTTTGATCATTTGGATTGGAGATTGAAAGAGTATTTTGATCATTCTGGATATCTTGAAGGAAGTTTGACGCAGTTGATGAGAAGCAAAAGGTTGGATTGAAGAGGATTCTACTGAGGAATTCCTGTTTCATCCATTTTATAATTTATTTATTCATGCTCAATCGATGGGAGATCTTAGAATTGATGATAGTTCGGAGGAAGAATGAACTTGATTATTATATTTATGTATTTGTGTATCAGATTGCCTTGCTTTGCTCTACTTTATTTGGTTTGAATGTTATATTTGGATATGCTTGTTTGTTTAGTTCTCAGCGTTATTGTGTTGTTATTGTGTGCGACGCTGAATTTAATATTATATGGCTTGAAATTGTGTAATGTTTAGTGTTGTGTGTATGTGTATGACTCATGGATTTTATATATGAAAGTAATGTTATGTGTTATTTGTGTTAAGAAATATCATTTGCCAAGGCTTTAGGATGTTATTCAATGCTTAATTAGACTGATTAGACATCGGAGCGGGCCCGAAAGGATCGAAATTGCAAAAGAAAGTCGGAAGCCCAGTTTTTGAACTAGCACTGAACGACACTGCTACCAATGCCGGATAGTGCCAAAAGTCAAAGAATTTGGCCGTGTTTACAGAATCATGCGCTGAACGGTGCTAGAACTAGCGCCGGACAGCGCTCGAACGTGAAAACTGCCCGAAACTCTAAATTTTTGTGATTTAACCCAGGGACCCACCATTTTTACCCAAACCATTGTCTTCAACCTCTAGCTAAGGATGATTTTCGCGCCTAGGGCTCACTAGCATTTGGATTTGAAGCAATTTCATGGCTGAAAAAGTTCGGATTTCATATTCTCTTGGTAAGAGCTACACTTTAACTTAAAATTTTTTTATTTTGACTGTGGAAATCTCCTACAATAGGAAAATTTAAAATTTTGATGTTTTGGAGAAACTTTTGAGATTTTTCATGGATGTTGAGTTCTTATCTATTTATTTTTATATTGGAGTCCATTGCTTTGTAATTTGAAAATTGATTTCAAAAAATTTGATATTTTTAGACAAATGACTCCAAGATTGGCTAAGGGGAGGAGGCAATTTGATTATGATGAAAGTAAATTTGTGAATTTCAAAGCTTATTCATGTTTTAGTATGTTTGTTAGCAATAAGAAATGTATTCAAGAGAGAGTTTTTGAAAATCTTGGAGGGATGCTTGAAGACTTGATTGCTAATCATCAATGAGAGATTTTCTATTATTTCAATGCTCATGCGATGTTGGGTATTGTTAGAGACTTTTATGCTAAGCTGTATTATTCTGAGAGTGAATTTATTCTGGTTAGAGGCCAAATTATTAAATTCACCCCTGCTAGCATAAATGCATTTTATCAGTTGAGAGCACCCTTCCATTGTGATTAAGAAAATTTTTCTATAACAAATGAAGCATTGGATATGATTGTAAACTTTTTAACTGATAGAAAAGGGGAATGGAAGATTAAGCTGAGTCTAAAAGTTAACTTCCCCCTTTCTACTTTGAATCCTGTGTCAAAAACCTGACATTATTTCATTTCTACAAGACTGTTACCTACCAACCATCACAATGATGTTACTGTTGATAGAGCTGTTCTGAATTACTATATTTAGACCATGAAGAATATAAACATTGGGGCTATTATTCATAAAAGTATTTTGATAAGCTCAAAAGGAGAAACTACAGGAGGACTAGGACACCCCAGTCTGATTCATGCTTTAAGCATTCAGTCAGGAGTAGTAATTGAAGATACTAATGAGTTAGTCCACCCCCTCAAGCCCATTACTAAACTGAATCTGAAAACTTATGAAGCTCATGTAGGATGGAAATGGAGTAAGAAAGCTGATGAGCCTTCTTCTAGTCGAGATAGAACATCTACATCTAGGGAGCCTACTCTGCATGATGTTATGGATCAATTAGAAAGGTTAAACATCATAGTAAAGAGACCAGAAGTAAGAAACAAAATTAATGATGATTATCAAGTGCGGTGGAGAGAATATGAGATAGCTTATCATGACGTACATATGAAATTTTTTAAGGGAGACACTGATGTTGTATTTCCTACTTACCCTAAGTATACTCCATACCAGCCTAAAGAACCTGATGATGGTGGAGCTCCTCTAGAAGATGAAGATTGGTAGTTTTCTTATTTTTATCTTTCATTGTACTTTATTTTGTATTTGTGTTGTATTTGTGATGTACCTGAGACTCCTTATGATTTGTATCTGAGATGTTATATGTGTGTTGGATGTACTTGTAGTAGACTTTGTTGTTGATTTGTGATGTGATAGTAAATTTTTTATGTGTTTTGGATTACTAGTTTAATTTGTAACAGTAACAGTTGGATGTTAATGTTATATGTATTGTTTATCGTATTTTAACCTCTTCTTTATAAACTTCTAACCCATATTTGTGTATAGAAATGCTTCTTAATTATTTCAGGTCTACTGTTCTACTTCATGAAGAAAAACTTGCTTAAACTCAAAGGTATGAAAAGATCGACATATTGAGGTATGAGTTATATATTTAGATCTTTTCTTTCTTCCATGTTAATTATATTCAAATTTAAGTTTTGGGGAAGGGAAAGAATTAACGTAATTGTTCTCATTTAAAATTATTTTCAAAAATTAGTAACATGATTTCCTGTAATAGAGCTCAATTTAAGATAACTGTATTTTAATTTTATTTAAGTATTTTATGAAATTGAATGAAAGTGTTTGGTAATAAAAAGTAATTTTTTAATGTAAGATATTCGGTATAAGAGAATAGAACTATAGTCAACTATTCAAAGTAAAAAAAACTGTATGTTTGAAATATTAAGAATCTTAAAATTTTATGTGATAGGAAAGGATTGAGACTCTATGATGAATCATTAATAAGCTAAAGAAGTGCTTATAAGGTAAGGAATGTGGTAAGTTTCAAATTCAGGGTGAGAAGGGCGAAGTTCAAAATCATTAAAGGCTATCCAGATACAATAATCCTCACTGAAAATAAAAGAAAAGAGAAGAAAAGAAAAAAAAGCAAAAAGCAAAAGAAAACAAAAGGAAAGAGAAGTGAGGAGAAGCTTGAGGAGATGCCTAATCAAAAATTGGCTTCACTTGGACCTACCTAAAAGGAAAAAACTTAATTAATATCCTGAACTTATATGTATGGATTAGCATCTTTACGAGTAGTGTTCTCAAAAACTTCTTTTCATGTAATTCTTTTAATTGTCTTAATAGAACAATCTACAGTCATTTTTGAAATGAATAGAAAGCTATAACTCATAGACTTGATTACTACATATTCTTACACCTACAGAATTTACTTGAATTATTCAAATATCTTTCTGAAAATTTTACTATTGTACTTATCTATATCAAAATTATGGTATTCTTGAAAGAAAGTTCATTGCAGTGAATCATAATTTTATGTATTCACTAGAATTACTTGAGGACAAGTAATAGTTGAGTTTGGGGGATCTTGATCAACTGAAAATTTGATAGCTTTTTACTATTTATTTCATACCTATTTTTGATGATATTGCACTTTAAAGAAAGGTATTTTTGATGATTTCATGTAGGTACAATGATTTTAGGCCTTTGGAGTAAAAGAAAGCGGAAATGAGCAAATTTGGAGCAAAAAAGGACAAAAGTACATTTTATTGAACTAGCGTCGAACGACGCTGTGACCAGCATAGGACAACGCCAATTTTCAAAAAGTTACGACAATTTGGCAAAATAATGCGCTGAACGGTGCTCCTACCAGTGTCAGATAGCGCCCTATCCCGATTTTGAACTAAATTCAATGTATTTGGCTGAATTTTGAATGGTTGCTTGAGGAAATTCTTGGGAATTCAGTTTTGGCCAAATTTAAACACTTTTGGAGCCAGATTTCAAAGGGGGGAAGAAAAGAAGAGAAGAGTTTAGAGTTTAGAGAGTGAGTTCTTTCCATTTTGTGTAGGAAGTTACACTTTTATTTTTCTCTTCTAAGGAGTGTGAGAGGAGAGGGAAAGTGAGATTTCTTCTTCCTTGCTATTCTAAAGAGAGAATTATGTGTTGTTGTGAAGAAAGAAGAGGAGTCAAAGGAATTCCTTGAGATTCTCTTGGGGAAGAGTTTGAGATAAGTAGTCTTTACTTTACTCTGTTTGTATGATAATGTTTTTATATATGAAATCCATATTTTGCCATTTTTTTCTCATAAGCCTTGAGTAGATTTCTTTGTCTTTCTCCTTTTCATGTGATGTGTTGATGTTGTGAAATGGAAATGATTTGCCGATTTATTATGAAGAATTTGTGATGACCTTTTCACTTTGAACTTCATTTACTTTTTGATCTGGCCAATTGAATTGTTAAAACTTGTTGGGAAACATATGTTCCGAAAGGATTATGAGTTCCACAACAAAAGTGAAGGTCACATTTAAATTCCATGAATGGTGAAGTTCCTGGGGCTTGAATGTAAATAAATAGGGAAATATAGTTTGATGGGCGTAGCATTGGAGAGTAGATGTTTTAAATATAACTTATGTTAAGAAAGGCAGAGGCAGACCTAGGAAAACTTGGGCTTATTGCATAAAAAATGATCTTAATCTATTAGAATTAAACGAAAATTTGACACTAAATAGGACGCAATGGAGAAAAAGGATTCATGTAGCCGACCCCACTTAGTGGGATTAAGGCTTTGTTGTTGTTGTTGTTGTTGTTGGGCGTAGCATTGGAGATTTCAGAGTGACAGGTTGAAATCCTCAATTTGGTTTTATGTTTAGAAACTGAAGCGAGAGTTAGCCTTCAAGTGAAGGAAAGTGGGAGCTCTAAAGTGAGAGCCAGTATCCTCCCAGCCTAACCACAGATTTGGGAACTAAACTTAGGATTAGCCAATGTTCTTTATATGTTGAAATATAGGTAAAGAATATGAATGCTCCTATTTGGCACAATACATTTGAACCACTGATCTGTGTCTCAATAATCATCACATTATGAATGGAAAGGAGGAAAAATATTTCTTACAACTGAACTTTGTTTTAAATTTAGTCATGTGTTATTTTAACTTGCTACAGTTTAGAACGTGCTTTGGTAGATATAGTAAATGAACCTGTTTGTCTTTACTTTTAAAATTAAACCACTTGAAATTGCGTTGTGATTCAATAATAGATTTCTATGCTACGCTATAAAAGTAAAGCCACCCTGTGGGATCGATATTCCAAGACTCCACTAGAGCCCTGTATTACTTGAGCGATATATATACTTGCGTTAAGTGTGTGACTCATTATCATTTAAATCAATATATAAATCTAAATCTGAGTTCATTAATTTTTGCAAATTTAAAAAGTCGCACCTTAGATCTATCAAAATAAAAGTTATTGCTAAACTACCTCCTCCTACCATAGTGAGGGGAGTTAGAAGTTTTCTAAGACATGTTGGTTTCTACAAGCGTTATATTAAATATTTTTCTAAAACTTCCAAGCCTCTATGCTATCTTTTGCAAAAAGATATAATATTTGATTTTAATGAGGAGTGCTTAAATGTCTTCAACATATTTAAGGAGAAATTAATCCCTGCACCTATTATTGTTTCACATGATTGGGAAAATCCATTTGAATTAATGTCTGATGCTAGTGATTATGCCATTAGGGCTGTATTAGGGTAAAAATATGATAAGATTTTTAAAGTTATATACTATGCTAATAAGACTCTAAATGAAGCTCAAATTAATTATAGTATTACATAAAAAGAGTTATTGACCATAGTATATGCATTTGATAAAATTTAATCTTATCTAATTGGAGCTAAATGTATTGTGCATACTGATCATTCTATGATAAAATATCTGATGTTGAAAAAATATGCAAAACCAAGGTTAATTAGATGGGTCCTTCTGATGCAAGAGTTCCATTTTGAAGTAGTAGATAAAAAATTTGCTGAGAATCAAATTACTAATCATTTATCAAGGAAAGAACAAAAAATTATGGTTATAATGATATTAAAATAAATGAAAACTTTCCTAAAGAATAATTATATGCGATTACTAAATGACATATTCCGTGGTATGCTGATATAGTTAACTATATAGTTAGTAACATTTTACCCTACAGACTTGCAAACCATCAAAAGAAAAAATTCATTCACGATGCAAGATTTTACTTCTAGGAAGACCTTATTTATATAAAAAATTTAAGGATAATGTTATCTGAAGATGCGTACCATTTGATGAAACCTGGGAAAATATTAAAAAATGTCATGAATCTAATTTTGGAGGACATTTTGGAGTGAAAAACTACATTTAAAATTCTACAATCTGGATTTTATTAGCCTACTTTATTTAGGAATGTCAATGCTTCTATACAAACATGTGATCGATGTCAGAGAGTAGGCAATATTTTTAAAAGAAATGAAATGCCCCAAAATTTTGTTTTGGAAGTTGAAATTTTTTATGTACGGGTTTGGATTTTATGGGACAATTTATATCATCTTCTGGAAACATATAAATTTTATTAGCTGTAGATTATGTTTCAAAATGGATTAAATCCATTGTTTTACTTCGATGTTATGCTCAAAGCATTGTAAAATTTTTGAAGGACTTAAGAAATTTGAATGCCAAGAGTGATCATTACAGATGGGGAAGTCATTTTAAAAACTTAAGAATTAAAATATTAAAAAGGAAATATAGAATTAAACATCAAATTGCTAAAGCAAATCATCCTTATACTAGTGGTCTAGGAGATGTATCCAATCGTTAAATTAAAAGAATATTGGAAAATACTATAAATCCTAATAGAAAAGATTGGTCTACTATACTTGATTATGCATTGTGCGTCTATAGAACTGCTTATAAAACTCATATAGGAATGTCACCATATAGGCTTATATTTGGAAATGCTTGTCATTTTCCAGTTGAATTTGAGCATAAAGTTTATTGAGAGATAAAGAATTTAATTATAATTTGAAAGATGCTGGTGAGAAACGATTATTTCAGTTAAATGAGTGAGAAAATAAGAAATGAATCTTATGAGAATGCAAAAATTTACAAAGACAAGATGAAAAATTAACATGATCAGAAGATTTTAAGAAAAGATTTTGAGCCTGAACAAGAAGTTTTACTTTATAATACAAGATTGTAATTATTTACTGGAAAACCTATGTCAAGATGGTCAGAGTCATTTATTGTAATAAAAGTCTTTCCGTATGGAGCTGTGGATATTAAAGATCTGAAAAATAAAAGGATAATTAAAGAAAATAGACATCCATTGAAACCTTAAATTTGTGAAAACAAGTCCTTACATGAACAAATTCTGATGTTGGGTTAACCAGAGTAAAACATTCGATACGTAGAGCTAACGACGTTGAACCAAGCGCTTTGTAGGAGGTAACCTATAGTTATCTGTGTCGATTGATTTTTTTTATTATATGGTCTTTTTTATATAGTAGTGAGACCTACATGACGTAAGGTGATGTAAAAATATAATTTAATGATCAAGTTGAGATCGGGTCATAAAATTTGGACGCAAGGTGAAACGGTGCTTATTTAGGCACTGGCGCCTAGGCGTCAACACCTGGCGCCTAAGTGCCAGAAACAGGAGCTGAGGCGCCACTGTTGGAAATCGTGGAAAAACTACCCCTAGGCAGTTTAAACCCATTTCTTTCCATTAAAACCACCTTAAATTTATCTATTAGACCTGACACTTCATATCTTAGGCTAGAGAAAACAACTTTGGAGAAGAAAAGGTGGGTTGGATCCAAATTTCTTGTTCCAATGGAGAGTAAAAGAAATGGTGGAGTTAATTGGAGAAAAGTTTCCACAAGGACGCTCAGGCGTACTTCAACAGATTCCTTGCACTTAACCTTGGAAGAATTACAAATAATATTAGAAAAGTGGAAGAGGAGCTTGCGAATCTGCATACCAAGTTGAACAACATTTATTTACAATTTGAGCATTTGAATAGTTAAGATGTTTGGTATAAAAGTATATGAATGTGGTTATTACTATTTAGAGTATAAAAAAGTATATTTTTTAAACACTAAGAATCTTGGATCAATACTTTAAAAATAATTTGAGACTATGAAAAATTATTTTTGAACTAATACACATTATTAAGTAACGAAATGTGAGAATTTTTGAACTTTAGGCAGAGGATAGTGAAGTTCAAAATTATTAAAGGCTATCCAGATATGATAATCATTATATAAAAGAAGAATAGAAAAGAAAGGATTGAAAATGATCTTGAAAGAAAAATAAAAGCAAAATAAAAAAAAAATGTAAAGTAAAAAGTAAAATATGTGGGGAGAAGCTTGAGGAGACACCTAACTAAAAATTGGCTTCACTTGAATCATCTTAAAGGAGAAAACTTATTTACAATTATGAACTTGTTCTTAATTTCAAATGTATTAGTCAAATGCTTATGAGTAGAGTTCTCGTATGATTCAATCTTTTATTCTACTAAGATTCCTAAAAGTGAGAAACTACAATTAATTTTGAAATGAATAGAAAACCAGAATTCCTAACTTAAGCACTAAATATTCTTATACGTTAGTTCTAATCTGAGTTATTAAAAATTTTTTATAAAAGTTTCACTATCACATTATGGAGAAATGATATAGTAATCTTTAATAAAAACCACAACATAAGTTAAAACAATCATTTTATAAATGAGTTACTTGAGGATAAGTAACATTTAAGTTTGGGGGAATTGATACACTTTAAAATGTGCTACTCTTATATATACATTTTATACTCTTTTTTAAGGATATTCTACTACAATGAAAGGATTTTGTGTGTATTTGATTGTAGGTACAATAGATGGAAATTAAAGAGAAAAAGGAGCAAAAATGGAACAAAAAGAAGTCAAATGGAGCAAAAATTGACTTGGCGCCTAGGCGCCACGTAGTTACTAGGGACTTCTAGAAGGTTGGAGCCTAGGTGCCACGGTTGGGCGCCTAGGTGCCACGGTTGGGCGCCTAGGCGCCACGATTGGGCCCCTAGGCACCAGAAACTGTTTGGGTGTTTATGCATTGAATTTGGAAGAATTTTGAAGAGGTGTATGAAGTGAATCTTGGTGATTATTAAAGCTCTATTTAATAAAGCCATTGGATGAACGAAAAAGAGGGAATAGAGAGTCGAGAGAGTTTTGGAGTCTTGAGCCTTGGCGTGATTCTTTAGAGAGATCTTATGTGGGTGTGTGAGTGATAATCTTGTTTGTGTATGTTTTGGTGAGTTTATTGGAGGGAGAAGACATCAAAGAAACTCAAAAATATTTGCTTGGGGAGAAGTCTAAGATAAGTACCTTTTATTTTTGTTTAAGTTTTGTTTTATTGTGTTAACTTGAGTTTTAATATATATGATGTTTAGTTGTGTTATATCCACGAATTCTGAGTAGTTTTCTTTATCTTTCTCTTTCCAATAAGAAGTAATCATGTGTAGGATTATAATTGTTTGATGATTTCTTTTATTCTAAAATTGTGATGGTATTTTCACCAGCTCTTATTTACTTTAAAAACTGAGCATTTGTAATGTTAAAATCTATTGTGAAACATAATGATCCGGGAGGGCTATAATTTCACACTAGTGAATGCCACACTAACTTTTGGATGGAGGGGAAGCAAGTTCTAAGGTGAGTGTAAATAATAAGGAGATAAGTTTCGATGGGTTTAGAATTGGTGATTATATGGTGACAGGCTACAATCTTAACCAATTTTGGCCTAGAGTTTAGAACCTAAGGTCTGGTTAGTCCTATAGAGGGGTGGGTAATCTGGATGTGAGAGGCTAAATCCTACCCAACATAATCATATCAATTAGGAACTTACTTTAGATTAGCTAATGTTCCTTTTGCACTTAGGAGAGGGTAAATTATATGTTTACTCCTATTCGTCACAATACAATATATAAACTTTTAGTTAGAAAATATGTATTATTCGAACTCTTTTAAACATCATTAGTTAGAAAATATGCATTTTTTTCTGCTTAAAATTAGAATTAGCAATTATTTAGTTTTAACCTTTTACAAAAATTTTGACACTATTTTCCTAAATATTGTGTTTGTAGTTTAAGTAGACATTTTTCTAAGTTGTTATAAAAAATAAGTCTTTCACTATGGGTTTAATACTAGGGTTTTTAAAGAAAGCTCTATATTACTTGAAACGATACGTGCACTTGCTTAGAACCCCTAGTGTGTGCACTATAAATCAAATTCTAAACTCTATAACATATCCATTTTCCACATTAGCCGCAAAATATAAATTAGGTCAAATTTTTTGCCATCTTTTAGGAACTTAAATAAATGTGTAATTGCGGGTTGGGTCATCTATTGTTGGACCATCAGATGACGGCTGGAAAACATCTCCCTAGTGACCTCCATGCTCTTTGGGAGAGACCTCGGCTTGGATACCGGACGTTTTATCAGCTCATTCTGAATCCCCAAGCATAAAAAAATCAACCAACCAAGAACTTCTTCTTCCAGTTCTTTATTATGTTCTCCACTCTGGTCAAGAGCTCTTTCACCACTAAAACATGGAAAAGCCCTCCTGGTCGACCTTAAGGAGAAAAAAATACTAAAAGTGGTTGATATTCCAATATATACGCTCCCAGTGCCAGAAAGAACTAACGTCATTATCACGACTATGGAATTCAACATTACTTGCACTAGAATAACCCCATACATGTTAAAGACACTCTAATGCTAATTAAACAGAGGAAAGCAGAGGCCATATTTGAACTTGCCTTGGTAAAAGACTAAATCATTACCTAAAAGGTCTGTCGCTCACACCGACTCAGAAAACTTCTGAACGGTGACGTTGTCTGACATAACATACCTCCTCTGCAAATCATTCACTTTTTTCTTCATCAAGAATGAAGGACCAGTGTCTTTAATGGAACCAAAGAAACCTGAAAAGTAAGTCATTGCAGAAAACGGAAGGTGACCGAAATAATAAAATGAGAAAAGAAGAAAAACGAAAAGCTCAGATGCAGAAAGCAGAATGCATAAAGTAAGAAACAACGGTCTCGCACTCTATTCTTAGGGAAGACATGAAAAAATAAGCGTCATATAATAATGAGAAACATACTAAACATTTTTTTTAAATTTATTCAAATTTCTTTCATTTCTAAATAACATTTTTGTAGGTCCAAAATAAAATGCTTTATGAGCAGGTCTTCTAGGGCCTTAGGCGGGATGTCCCTCTTGTATTCAATCTTCAAAGGACCATCACCCCTTCTATCCTAAGATGTTCCATTCAGTCGGCCTTGTGGTGAAATTTGAATAGGTCAGTGGACTATTGAAGTTATCCAGGCTTGTACTACACATTGGCCAGGCCATCCCACAAAGCAGTAACAGGGTCACACGATTGAGCCTATAAACATCGGAGGGACTAAAACCTCCTATACAAGATCAACGACCAGGCCGCTGGCTGACCCCATTGATGAACCAACCCTCACCGCCAAGGGCCCGATCCCCTCGGCCACTTTCCTCATGGATCCAAGGGAAGGTGACTGATGTTCCATCACTCTTGTCCAGTGCCAGCAACAGGTGAAGGAGTGAACGACTAGTATCCTCCTGAAATGGCTATCAGCAGGACTCCCGTGAGCTCGACTTATAGACTGGCAACTATAGCAATAAATTTCATGGAGTCTTTCGATTGCGCACCATCCTGGTGACCCTCTAACTTAGTAATTCATATACATATGAAAATATCAAGAAACTATTAAAAATTGACGGAGGCTAAGAAAACCTTTATGCCCTCATAAATCTATTTATTTAGAAGATAATGTCCAGACATCTTCCTCTTTCTTTTACTGTGAGGAACCTTTGCCTTCTTGCAGCAATGGCTGAGGAGTGAAACCAATCTCCGTTCCCTCTGTTCTTTTTTTGACATCCACAACACCTTCAATAAGGCCTACTAGGCCCTGGAACTCATACCCTTGCTCAGCCCAGGAATCAGGGTCTCTTGACGAGGGACCTTCGACACCTGTTTCTCAAGGCCTTCAGATGAGCTGACTCGATCAGCCAACACAGGTTTTGTCCTCAGCTAATTGTCTCTCCTAACTTTGATCTTCTTTATAGGGGCCAAGGACCCGTAGGCCATTGATCCACTCATATTTATGCTTACGATATATATATGATTTGATACTCCTTTTTAATGATTTTATAATGTGGATACTACACAAGTATACGTACTGTTTATCAAGTAATATAACACTTTTTGATTAAGCTCCGAGATATCGAACCCATAGAAAAAATGATTAATAATGAAAATATATTCTAATTCAGAAAAACATAAAATTAACTTTTTATTTTTAGAAAAGATCTTAAACTAAAGTTAATATTTTAGGAAAGAAAATTCAATTTTTTTTTTAATTTTTATAATTTTAAAATGAAATTAAGCAACTATTTTAACTAAATTTTTGTAAGATGTAATACAAATGAAATATCTTTTCCTTTTTATGAATTAGTAACAAGTTATGGAAAATATTTGTTGTGGAAGTATCTAAAATGTGTTATGCCAAATAGGAGCAACTATATTCTTTACCCTTACTAGAGATGCTATAAAGAACATAAGTTAATCTACTGTTTTAAAAATATTGAAGACGGGTTAGGCAGGAAGGATACCGGCTCTCACTCTAGAGTTTCCTCGATTCCCTCCACTTGGAGGCTAACATCTCGTATTAAAACATAAAATAATAAACCAAATTAGGTGCTTTAGCCTGTCACTCTAAATTTTTCTAATTATACATCCATCAAAGTATATCTCCCTATTTATTTACACTTAACCATATAGATTACATTCTCACCCATACAACCTCATGTGATTATTTCCAATTGTTGACTGAGACAATACCATACTGGTTCTTACATGTTCTCACAACAAATTTTAACATCTTAATTGGCCAAATCAAGAGGTAAATGAAATGAAAGGTTTTGAATCATCAAAACTTATTCCAACATTGAAATCCTATACTTAACACAACATACTTCCACAACTTAATTACTTCATCATATTAAGGAAAAAGATAAAGAAAACTACTCAGAATTCATGAAGAAAATAAATTCACAACTTGGTTTAAAAGTAGAAATCATAGTGAAAATAGAAGAAGTCTTAATTAAAAAACACATGCAATACAAAGATAAAGACTTATATGTAAATCCTCTCCACAAAACACATGAAGTTTCTTTAAAAACTTTGCTTTCCCTTACAATACATTTTAGAGATTGGCGCCCAACTCTGTAGACTCTAAATCCCACTTCTAATCTTAATACAAACTATAGAAAAATAAAATAAAGATGTTGAAGTGGAGAGGTGTGTTCTAAAATAACTCTCTAACATAAACCTCACTCTTAAACACAAAACACACCCTCCAACAACAACCATATTTCTGATATTCAAGTCCTCTTTGTTTTATACTTTTTTAAAGGTTTCTTCATATCTCTTCAAATTGTGTCCAGATTCAACGTATCTTCCAAGAGTTACATCCATTTAAGAGTAATTTGAATTGAATTTGGTGTCAATAGGAAGTTACCCATGTTCTCACCAAATGGTGCTTCGAAAATCTCTTCAAAATGGTGCAAAAAATAAATAAACTCCTCTTTAATAACTACCGCGCGTAAGCGTGGGGTACTGGCACTTAGCCGCGAGCTTGCTGGCGTGTAAGATCCAGAACAGGGTGCATAGCCGCGATGCCTTGGCGCGTAAGAGCGGGTTCTGGCGCTTAACCGCCACACATCACTTTTTAATTGTCTTCATTTTTGCTCCAAATTTAATCATTTTCACTCTTTTCATCACAATCATCCATTTAATCATTCCTATAAAAAAGTACACAAAATATCATCCATTAAAGTACAATATCATCAAAAATAAATATAAAAATATGTATAAAAATACTATATATTTTTGATATATCAAAATCCCTCATACATGAAATGTTACTTGTCTTCAAGTGACACTTTAATTACATAAAAATCAAACAACTAAATTATGTGATGAGTTTCTTTAGGAGCTTTTAAAATTTTGTTATAGAAATGTAGTAGTCCAATTTAGAAAAAAATTTAGTAATTTAGACTAATTTAAAGTTTACAAATCTCTTAGGTAAAAGTTAAAAAAAAATACTAGTTCCTATCTTATTCAGAAATATTCATAGATTTTTCAAAATATAGGACTTGGGCCTTTTATTTTTTTACTTATAAATCTTTACTAAAAATAGTTATACTAACTGTATTATATTTATACATTTCAAGATTTCTCAAATCTTATACTCTAAGAAGATCAGGTGTGAAACCAATTTTTGGTTAGGCCCTTAAATCCTCAAGCTTCTCCTTCCTTTTCACATTTTCTTTTTTTTTTCACTTTTCTTTTCTTTTCTTTTTTTCTTTCTTTATTGTTCACCCTTTCTTTCCTGAAGTATAAGGTAGATATATATCTTTAACTTAGAAATATAATAAAAGTTTTAAAAAATATTTTCAATTAAAGAAACTTTAGTATTAAAAATAAAAGTTTAATCTTTCTATTTTTCCAAAAATATAACTTTTCCTACTAAAGATAGTGACAAAATAGTCATCATTTATTCATTAAGAAATTTTTAACTTCAAAATTTTCATGTTTGCTATAGATTTCAACTAAATTCTCTTACTCATTTCTATATTTAAAATTTTATTTCTCTAATATAACTTCATACACATATATATTTTTCAGTCAAAATTAATTTTTTAGTACATTTGAGAACAAATAAAATTTTAAGTTTTTGCAAATTGTTTTTCATTCCCCCCAAACTTTAAAATTTTCATTATAATGAAACATTTAAGTATAGTAACAAAATACATGAGTAGGAACACAAAAACTATAAATATTAAACTTGCAAGAATTTTTAATATCCTAAATATGCAGGTATTAAAAACACGAATGAAAATAACTAGACCAAATTTTAACTTCACACTTTATAAAAGGAATTCAAAAGACTTCTAAAATAGTGGAGGACATAAAATCAAATTCACACACTTAAATAGAGATCCACAACTAATATATATATATATATATATATATATATATATATATATATATATATATATATATGGCATTAAATTGAAAATTTAAGTATGAAACTTTAATTAGTGGATTTTAATAGCATTTTTAAACCTTCCTAAATAGGTACTAGAAAGAGTTCTAAACTAACAAACAAAATACACTATCAAATCACTAACACATTTACTACTACAAGCATTCACATCACATATCACAAACACAACATCCACAACTAAAATAAACACAAACTAGAGTGTTTCAACAACTATTACAACAAAATGAAAGACATAGAGTAGTCCTCTTTAACATCCACAAATGAAAATAAACAACACAACAAAAATAAAAAGTCCACACAAACATCACATAACATAACATAACACAAATGAAATACCAATCCTAATAATCTTCTCCCTCCTCTTCATTATCCCCTTCGTTCCAGGTACGAGTAGACACATATAGATTATATTGTGGATGAGTAGGTAGCACAACACTAAAGTCACCTCTAATCAATCTATCCATGTAACTGTGATAATTCCAATCATACTCATTATGTCTTTGAAGATATTCCCCTATATGATCTATTTTCCCTCTATAACATGCACTCGATCTACAATATAGTTAACATTATCTCTTATTTTATTCAAAAGCTCAGTCTGCGAATCAGAAAATTAACTTCAAGATGCCTGGGATCTAGAAGCACAAGATGTTGATGCAGCAGAAGCAAATGCACTGGAACCCCTAGAAAATCCTCCTCTCCACCCAAAAATTGAATGCTCAGCATAAGTCTTCAAATTCGAACAGGTAATAGGCTTAAGTGGTTGAAGAATCTCTTCCCAATTTTCAGATCTAACACTAGCCTGCTCATACAATGAATGTATAAGGGAAGAAAATCCCATATCTGCCGTGGTGGCAGCTCTGACAGAATTCCAAACACAATCATAAATAATATTTCCAATGTTTATCGCCTTCCTCTGTTGAATATAGTGGTTCAAAGTGGCTCTTTACCTAGTCACTTCGCTCAGATGATTTGTAGGAAGCAGCTTGGATGATATGAAATAATGCCAAACTTTGGAGTTGGCATTCATATTTGTTGCAGGGAAGTTAACTCTTCTTTAATTAGTAATTTTCCATAATCCCCTCCCATAAGTCAAAACATAAATAATCTCATCCAATTCTTCCTCAGTAGAATTGTAATTCGAATAGAAATAAAACATATTGGCGGTAATAGGTAAAATTGATTTATTACCTCAGGAGTAAAATGAACAAGCTGTCATCGCACCAAACAAAGTTATCCTCTGATTTCGGGAGGTTCGCATAGAATTCCCGAACAATAGAAATAACAGCAACAACATTAAAATAACAGAATCTATCCCAAAAGTGATTTACAGTTATATCTTCTATTTCCCCGCCAGGTTTATCAAATCCTCGCTCTTGGATTAGTTTACGTGACTGTAAGCTTGAACGTAACGATCCTGAGCTTTAGAACTAACAAACTTATCATAATCGAAAGTGGCTCTCGCTTTGCTCCTCTTTGGTGCCATTTCTAATATTGCATAAAAATCACTATAAATTCCACATTCAACTTAAAATCACTAAACTCAACTTCTAAAAACTTAAATTACTGAATCCAAGTAATTTTTCAAACATTTTCTCAAATTTTCACCATCAATAGTGATTTTTGGATTTCTCCAAAGTACACTCAAAATATATGATGAAAATAAAAAATTTTCACTTAGGAGTAGTGTTCTTATCTCTAGAAGATCGAATCTAACAATTTTCACTTGAAACAGCTAAATATTTGCAAATGTGGTGATGCCCTACCCTCCAAAATCACGATATGTTGAAGTTAGAAGATGACAGTGAAGTGAAAAAAATGGTAATTTTCGAGTTTTTAAACCTGAAAACAGATTTTTTCAAGCCGGCGCCTAAGCACGAAAGTATGGCGCTTAGCCACGGAGCTCTGGCACGTAAGCGCGGGGTCTCGGCACATAGCCGCCAACTCGCAGTTTTTGATTTTTTCGTTAATTACACATTTTGGCTCACTTAATCAACCCCAAGTTGATTTAATAAGTATATCATCACATTATAATATTCTTATCTCCAGAATTACACTTCTTTAGATTAAAAACGATTCAACACAAGTTTTACATAAACACAAACTTTTACTTAAATAAACTCATACAAATTACAAGTATAAACCATAAGTCTTTAATCCAAGATACTTGGATAAGATCTCATCTTACTCTTCACAATAAAACACTCAAACTAAACACTAACACCAACATAAAAACATAAAAAAATAACACACAACATACATAAACATTAAAAATTAAACACTTAACACTAATGAAACACAAAGCACAAATAACTAACACTTAACACACTATAGAAATTAATTCCAGTCTCCATTAGGTGGAACATATCTAGTACCTCCATTAGTTCCATCTGTGAACAATTTGGCACATAGATTTGATAGAACAGATGATGATGAAGAATCTGATAGAATCATCTTCAATCCACTTATTTTTCAGATACATCGCCTTGTCCGCTTCTTCAACATAACTAGTGTGACTAAATTGCATCTTTGATTGCCATACAATATGTGCTAAATGTGCATTAAATTCATTTACCTTTGCTTCAATTGATGCAACATCATCCTCGATCTTTGCAATCTTCTCTGTTATTCTTTGAATACTAATGACCAGAAATTCGTTATATAACTCTTGTGCACTCTCACTAATGAACTTCATCTTGTTTGCATCCTCCTTCTTCTTCATTTCACTCTCCCAAGAAGACATTTTCAACACTTAAAACTCTTCCTTTAAGGCTCTTAGGATAGAAATTTGAGATAGGATGAATTTCCTTTAATTTGGTCCCTATTTATAAAGTTTAGATGACTTAAAATCGTCCTCTAAAATCGTCCTTCCGAATGTACAAACCGTCCATTAACATGCCATGTAACTTCCCCATGATAATGGCTTCTAGAAACACATTTTTCATGTTTTTCGTATCTCCGGGGCCTAAGCGCCAACTGCTAGAGCTTAGCCACCAGTGCCCATTTAAGCACAAGTCTGCTAAATGTCCGAATACTCATTTTAACTCATCTAAATCATAAATTGAGGTCTCATTAATTTCCACTAACATACTATAAGCAAAATACTACCATATTATTCATACATCAAACCGAATAAAACACACAAAACACACTCAAAAACAAAGCACACCGATAACTATGGGTTGCCTACCATAAAATGCTTGGTTTTACGTCGTCAGACTGACATACCCAATAATTAATTTGGGTGACCCAACATCAAATTCTCATCAAGTTTAAGTTGATCAACTAAGAAATAAGGTTTCAATCTATGACCATTTACTTTAAATATTTTCTTAGTTCTAGGATCTTTAATATCCACAGCTCCATAGGGATAAACTTATATTATAATAAATGGGCACATCCACATGGACTTAAGTTTTCCAGAAAATAATCTTAATCTGGCATTATATAGCAAACCTTGTTGTCCTAGCTCAATAGTTATATTCAAAATTATACGGTTATGTCGCATCTACATCTTTTCTTTATAAATCTTAACACTTTCATATGATTCATTCCTTATTTTTTCCAGCTCATTTAATTGCAATAAATTTTTCTCTCCAGCATCCTTTAAATTATAATTGAACTCTTTAATAGCCTAATATGCTTTATGTTCAAGTTCAACTGGTAAATGACAAGCTTTCCAAAAAATTGGTCTATATGGGGACATTCCTATAGGAGTCCTGTATGCAGTCCTATAAGCCCACAAATCAAAATCCAGTTTGATTGACTAATCATTTTTATTTGGATTAACAGATTTTTTCAAAATTATTTTAATTTCATGATTGGATAATTAAAAAAAATCACTTGTTTGAGGATAATAAGCAGTAACAATTTTATGGATGATATGATATTTCCTTACTAGTTTCCTCATAATTACATTTTTAAAATGACTTCCCCCATCAGTTATGATTACTCTTCGCATTCCAAATCTACAAAATTATTCTTTCTTAAAAACTTTGCAACACTTCGAGCATCACATCGAGGTAAAGAAATAGCTTCTATCCATTTAGATACATAGTCTACCGCTAACAATATGTATAATATTCTGAACGATGGTATAATGGTCCCATGAAATTTAATCCACAAATGTCAAATACTTCAACTTTCAACATATAATTAAGGGGCATTTCATTTCTTCTAGAAATATTGTCTACATGCTGACATCGATCACAATTTTTAGTATAAGCATTAACATCTTTAAAAATTGTAGGCCAATAAAATATAAATTGCAGAAGTTATATGCAATTCTAACAACACCAAAATTAGATTCATGACATTTTTTAATAATCTCATAAGCTTCTTCTAAAGGCACAAATCTTCGAATAATTAGATCATTTCCTTGCTTATATTAGAATGGGTCGTCCCAAAAATAAGTCTTATCTTTAGATAAAAATTTCTTCCTCTGCTGGTATGTCAAACAATAGGGTAATATGTTACTAACAATAAAGTTCACAATGTCGGCATACCCAACACGCCACTCATTAATAATGATTAATTTTTTAACAGAAAAATGTTCATTAATTTCTTCATCAAAAGAAAGGTTTTTTCATTTTCAAGCCTAGACAGATGATTAACAATTTGATTATCAGCACCCTTCCTATCTACTATCTTAAAGTTAAATTCTTGTAAAAGAAGAATCCATCTTATTAGTCTTGGTTTTGCATCCTTCTTTTTCATTAAATATTTAATAGCAGAATGGTCAGTATGCACCACACACTTAGTCCCAATCAATTATGATACGAATTTATCAAAAGCATATACTATAGCTAATAACACTTTCTCAGTTGTAGTATAATTAATTTGAGCTTCATTAAGAGTTCTACTAGCATAGTAGATTACTTTGAAAATTTTATCATATTTTTGTCCTAAAACAGCTCCAATATCATAATTACCTGCATCACACATTAATTCAAAAGGTTTTTGCCAATCTGTTGAAACAATAACTGGTGAAGTGATTAATTTTTCTTTTAACAACTTAAAAGCTTTAATACATTCTTCATCAAAATTAAAAATTACATCTTTTTCCAATAACTGGCATAGAGGCTTAGCAGTCTTTGTAAAATCTTTAATATAACGCCTGTAGAATCCAACATGTCCCAAAAAACTCCTAGTCTCCATTACATTTCTTGGGCAAGGTAAATTAGCGATCACTTGAATTTTTGCAAGGTCCACTTCCATACCTTTTTCTGAAATTTGATGTCCCAAAACATTTCCTCCTGCTACCATAAATTGGCATTTTTCCCAATAAAGAACTAGATGTGTTTCTTCACAGCATTTGAGAACTTTAGATAAATGTTCTAAACTTGATTCAAATGAAATTCCAAACACTGAAAATCATGCATAAATACTTCAATTCCTTTTTCAATTAAATTACAGAAAATTACTATCATACATCTTTGAAATGTAGTAGTGGCATTACATAAACCAAAGACCATTCTGCTAAAAGCAAAGTACCATAAGGATTGGTAAACATTATTTTCTCTTGATCCTCAGAAGCAATTTGTATTTGGTGATAATCAATATATCCATCCAGGAAACAAAAGTATTTAGGTCCAAGGAGTCTATCCAACATTTGATCAAGAAAGGGTAGTGGAAAATGATCTTTCCTAGTGACGAGATTTAATTATATATAATCAATGCATATTCACCATCTAGTAACTTATCTTGTTGGTATAAGTTCATTCTTCTCATTAACAATTATATTAATGCATTTATAGTAAGTTTCTTAAAAATTTCTAAGAACTTTAAAATTACTTATCCAACTTTTGTTGTCGAAGTCTCTGAGGAAATGGTGGTGGTGGCTTTTCTAAATCAATTTTAGGTGGAGAAATAGGTCATTTCAAACCTTTCTGAGTGCCATCTTTTGGTTCTTCAATCTCTTTTTCTACTTCAATCTCTTTTTGAGCTTTTCCTTCCAACTCTCTTCCACTTCCCAATTGAACAGCTTTTAATTCTCTTTATCTTTATCTCTTAGATTTATCTCTGTATTACTAGGAAGTGTTCCTTGAGATCTATTACTTAATGAATTGAGTATTTGTCCCAATTGAATGTCAATATTTCTACTTGTAGCTCCTTGACTTTGCAATTGATTTCCTATTTGTAACATCACTTCTTCTATCAATAACTTCTTCTCCTTAAATTGTGAAGCACTGTTAAAACCTAGAGGATAAGTAGGTCTATAATTATTATTCCCTTGGTTGTTCCAATTCCATAATGGGTTTACTTGATTGTTCCCCCATTGTTGATTACTATCCCCCTGATTATTGTTATTCCAGATAAAGTTTAGATGGTTCTTCCAACATGGGTATAATAGTTAGAATTTGAGTTATTAGGCTTGTTTATGACATTCAAAGCTTCTAATGATGTTTGAGAATCTACCATATGACCAAATGAATTTTCTTCAATCATTGAAATTGGTTAAGAAAAATTTATTCGAAATTGGTCTATCTTCCTTGAAATTTCAGTAATTTAATTTGCTAGCATTGCAAAAGCATTAGATTCACGAATACTTGTTAAGTTTTTAAGATTTAACCTTTTAGAAGGCGATTGAAAAATATTTGTAGCCATTTCATCAATTAAAACATAAGCATATCATTAAACTGTGTAGACATCAATGAACCACCAACAACACATCAATAATAGATCTAAGAGATCCAACTAATTCATTATAAAAAGTTTGAATTATTAACCAATCTGGTATCGAATGACGTAGACACTTTCTCAGGAGATCATTAAAACGTTCCCATGCTTCATAAATAGATTCCCGTTCAAACTGACAAAAAGATGTAATATCATTTCTAAGCTTAGCAGTCTTTGATGGTGGAAAATATTTAGCAAGAAATTTTTGTGCTAAATCATCCCAAGTTCTGATAGATCCATGTGCTAACGAATTTAACCACATCTTAGCTTTATCCCTTAATGAGAAATGAAAAAGTCTAAGTCTAATAGCATCATCCGAAACACCATCATATTTAAATGTAGCATGCAATTCTAGAAAATTGGCAAGTTGTAAATTTGGATCCTCAGTTGGTGCTCTCCAAAACCGATTATTAGATATAATTTGGATAATAACAAGTTTAAGTTCAAATGAATTAGCCCATACAGCAGGATTTTGAATACTACCTTGAAATTCATCTACTGTAGGGTTAACATAATCTCTTAAAAGTCTACATTCTTGATGCATTTCAACATTTTCATTTTTTTGATTTGTGATTTCTTGAATATTTTTATCTTTTTTCTATATATTTAATTTTTTTGTTTTTTCTTATAGTTCTTTCTAATTCAGAATCGTAAGACATAAGTCCTTCAGAAACTGAACTACACATACACTATTATAAAACATAATAAAATAAAATCACACAACAAAAACAACTTCCTAAAATAAATCTAACAAGTTTAAATAAGAATTTAAAAAGTAAAAATTAAATTTTGTTTTAAATTTTTTTTCTTTATTTAATTTCTTTCCCCGGCAACGACGCCAAAAACTTGATCCACCAATATTTATGCTTACGATATAAATATTATTTGATACTCCTTTTAAATGATTTTATAATGTGGATACTACGCAAGTATATGTATCGTTTATCAAGTAATATAGGACTTTTTGATTAAGCCCCGAGATATCGAACCCACAGGAAAAAAATGATTAATAAAGAAAATATATTCTAATTAAGAAAAACAGAAATTAGCCTTTTACTTTTAGAAAATATCTTACTCAAACTAAAATAACATTTTAGGAAAGAAAATTCAATTATTTTTATTAATTTTTATAATTTAAAATGAAAGTAAGCAACTATTTTAACTAAATTTTTGTAAGATGTAAGCAAATGTAAATAAAATATCTTTTTTTTATGAATCAGTAACGAGTTATGGAAAATATTTGTTGTGAAAGTATCTAAAATGTGTTATACCAAATAAGAACATTATATTCTTTACCCTTACTATAGATGCTATAAAGAAATAGGTTAATATACTATTTTAGAAATCTTGAAGACGGGTTAGGCAGGAAAGATGCTAGCTCTCACTCTAGAGTTTTCTAGATTCCCTCCACATGGGCGCTAACATCTCGTATCAAAACATAAAATAATAAACAAAATTGGGGGCTTTATCCTGTCACTCTAAAGTCCTCTAATTCTACACCCATGAAAGTATATCTCCCTATTTGTTTGCACTAAACCATGTGTATTACATTCTCACCCATACAAACTCATGTGATTCTTTCCAATTATTGACTAAGACAATACCATACCGGTTCTTACATGTTCTCACAACAAATTTTAACATCTTAATTAGCCAAATCAAGAAGTAATTGAAGTGCAAGGTTTTGAATCATCACAACTTCTTCCAACAATAAAATCCTATACTTCACACAACATACTTCCACAACTTAATTACTTCATCATATTAAGGAAAAAGATAAAGAAAACTACTCAGAATTCATGGAGAAAATACAATCACAACTCGGTTTAAAAGTAGAAATCATAGTGAAAACATAAGAAGTCTTAATTAAAAACCAATTGTAACACAAAGATAAAGACTTATTTGTAAATCCTCTCCACCAAACTCTTAAAGTTCCATTAAAAACTTTGCTTTCCCTTACTAGAGGTTGGCACCCAACTCTATAGACTCCAAATCTCACTTCTAATCCTAATACAAACAATAGAAAAATAAAATAAAGATGGTGAAGTGGAGAGGTGTGTTTCTAAAATAACTCTCTAACATAAACCTCACTCTTAAACACAAATTGTATCTAGTTTCAACGTATATTTCAAGAGATGCATCCATTCAAGAGTAATTTGAATTGAATTTGGTGCCAATAGGACGTTACCTACATTCTCACCAAGAGGTGCTTTGAAAACATATTTAAAATGACGTTTAGTATAAAATAACTCCTCTTTTATAACTACCACGTATAAGCGCGAGGTACCAGCACTTAGCCGCGAGCTTGCTGGCGCGTAAGCTCCAGATCTGGGCGTAGCTGCGGGGCCTTGGCGTGAAAGCGCAGGTTCTAATGCTTAGCCGCCACACATTATATTTTTCAATTTTCTTCAGTTTTGCTCCAAATTTGATCATTTTTCACTTTTTTCATCACAATTATCCATTTAATCATGCTTATAAGAAAAATACACGAAATACCTTCCATTAAAGTACAAAATCATCAAAAATAGGTATAAAAATGAGTACAAAAATACTATATATTTTCGGTAAATCAGCCATCTTCGCTAGAATCTTCGGGTCTATATGGAAATCCTCAAGATCGCCAGCGATAACTCAACCCCGATCATGGAATATGACGACAAAAAATGTAATGCCAAACTTATGAATTTATTTATAGAACATACTGTACACAAAATCTAAGGGGATTTGATTAGTAAATTGACTTTCTTGATCTTAGTGCCATTGAATACTTATAATTTTTTTGTCCTTATCCTGTCACTTTCAAGGAGCAGGAAAATTCAAGGAACTAATATGTATACACCACAACTATTGGCATGAATATCAAAGCATTCAAACGGCCCAGATGACAGCCAAACAACTAAGGTGTCCTACACCATACTGTTAGCCAACACACATGATGAGAGATTTGAATGACAGACCACGTCGATAGTCCCCACCGATTGGGGCAAAAGCTGGAATCCTTGATTGCGGCTAATTGGTCAACCCACTTTTATCACCGTGAATGAAATGGATACTCAACTGGGCAACTTAGCTGACCAACCCATGGTGTGGTCTCCACTCAGCCGGTCACCTCAGTTGGCCGAATTCAGGCAAATTTCAACCATGTTAAAATTCAAATTATAGTACCAATAGAGTTTGAAATCCATAGGTTTAATTAAAGTATTAATTGTATCAAGAGTGGTTTCTATAACTGCTTCCTTTTCTATGTAATTGTAAAAAATAAGGCTCTATGAATAGGAGAAAAAAATATAAAAGAAAGGATTTTTACCAATTCTCTCTACAAAAAACCCTTGATTGGTTAACTCTCTTTCTCTCTTCCTTCCTTCACTCAATCCTAATCTCTCAGGGCGTGTTTACAAAGGAAAATTAATGATTCAATGCTACGATATTTTGAACTTCATATTTCAAAAAATTGAATGTGTTGAATCCTCCTCTGTCCTTAAACCACACACAAGAAATAGTGTGTAAGACGAGAAAAAGTGAGAGGAAAAAGCACGATAATGAACATTTATTTGAATTTTTTATTAGCATTTTTTGAGAAAATAAAACCTTTATTTGTAGGGGAGGGAATTTCATATCTACCCCAACTTGGTGCATTACATGATATTTTAGGTATTTTACATATGAATGTCTTCAGTTCGACCACTCTATGACTGGATCTGTTAGAATTAGTCGACCTGGTTCGGCGAAACCTTCTGTTGACCTTCTTTAAACCAATGTTGTTAGTTGATCATTGGTGTTCTTTGAGAGGGTGCGACTTGATTTGATCAACATAGTTTTGATGTGCTAGTCTTATTGATCCCTCTGCAGAATAAGATTAGGCTATCAGGCAATGAGTGAATCACTGTAATCTGACATGTAGCTTGATAGACTTCAATCTTCCCTCAAGTTGGGTTATGACGAGAGGCATATTGATGCCCTTGCTCAGCTTGATAGGTTCCAATATTCATATCAGATGAACTTCAACCTCGATTTGGGGGGCATACATGTCTTTCAATATTTCAATAGTGAATGCTTAGCCTTATGATGCTTGACCCTTAGTCTTCAGCAGATGGATTTTGTCTTCCATCTGTGGGCCCTCGTTTTCCATCTATGGCCCCATGATCTTCAGTTTGTGTACCCTCCTTAGTTACACTCATTAGCAATTTTTGTCTGTTGGATTTCCTCATGATTTGTGCGGGTGCTTATCTGATGTACATGTTTTTCATTCCCCAGTTGTCTTTTTTGGCGCCAATTTCTTTAAAATAAAATTTTAAATTTAAATTTAATATATAATGTAATTTTGATTTTGAAAATATTATTCTTTATTTTGAAATAAACTACGAGACTAGATAGATTTCATGTATCCAATAGTTTAGATAGTTGAGCACAATATCACAAGTGATATAACATCTCAAGATATAAGCGTATCACTTATTAGTAGGCTAAAATATTAAACTAAGAAGTATACGGCTCTATTTTGGTCTACAAAATTTATAGACGAAAATTCCTTTATCTAATACACATATTAGATAGGGTTTAGATTAATCTGAGTTCTTAATTCTCTTTAGAGGCAAGCCCCTATAATTAATTACATCTTAGTCAACTGAAGCCACTTAAGAAAACTCTTGATTAAGATCGAGGTTCATCTTCAAGAATTCAACATTTAGGTTTCTACTATTGCTTATAGGAAAGTTAAAGGGAAAGGTTTAATGTGAAACTGTTATTTTCGGAACCTAAATGAGTGAATGGTAGGAGATATCAATGATACTGAAGAAGCCCCAGTGACATCTTAAACTAACTTATGGTTTTACTTTACATCTTTGAAAGAGAAATTATATATTATTTTTGTCATGTAAACTATTTAGACATTCAAGACTTATGTGTAAATGTCATATGCAAATAACCCGAGAAAATAAGAGGATTTATGTCTTATCGAACGATGACCTTAGAATCCTAAAAAGAGTTTAGGACTTATATCGTACGATATACAATTGTACGAAGTCCTAAAAGACAGTATGAGGATTTGTCATACCAGACGAACAACCCCGAAGTCCTATGGGTGTATGTTATTTAAGTCTATGGCAGTTCTGTTGGGGATCTTCCTTCCACTTATTGTCATCATCTCGACCGTTGCTCGGAGATGAATCGTCACTTCACTGCGTCGTCGTCTTGTTCCGAGAAAAGGAGAGAGAGAAGAGGCAACACATCTTAAGCAACTTATTCCAGATATTTAATGTGCTCTTATGCAATGTGTTTTGAATTGATGTTTGTTGTTGTCAAAAATAATTAAAAAAAATGAGGAATATTTTAATTATGTTAAGCGACACCGGTTAAGATCTCACGATTCGATCATCCCGACATCAGTGTCATTTTTGGATTTACTTAGTCTAAACTAGCTGTTAAACTCATTTAGATCGAAGAATTCTCGTTAGCAATTGTAGGTTACCTCATCCAAGGGATTCTCATAAATCCAAAAAAGTACATTATTATTATTAGTTTATAGAAGTTTAAAAACATTACTTGTAGTTTTAAAAATGTTTAGTTATGGAACTTTGAAAGGTGTTGAAGTTAAAAAAATATAATTTGTTTGTATGCTATAGGATTACTGTGCTAAACATATGCTCTATGTTTACATGTCAGAAAAGCAGTAAAGAGTAGCAGGGTAATAATAATATAGGTATTAACAAATATGTACAGTAAAGTGCTGTAAAAGAAAGAGGATCAGTATGTACCTGCCGCCTATGATGATTCTTCACAACAGAGTAAATTATATAATAAAAGTGTATATAAGAGAAAGGGTTAGACAAACATTTGAAATTTAAATTTGGAAATTTAAGCATGTAGTTTCTATAAAAGGGTCAAGTGATATGCATATGAAAAATCAAAAAGGGATATAAAAATTTAAATTGGGGATGGACTCAGTTGTAGACTTTTCACTTGTCATAATCCCACAGACAACCGAGACATCAAAGTCTATATACTAATATTGAATAGTAGCTACCAACGAAACACTTCTAAAGGTTGGTCAACTTCAAATCCCTAACAACTGACTGACAAGCTAACATGTAAGAATGTTAAGCCACATGTGTCATATGTATGTATGTTAATATAGGTTATATTTCTGTAGTATTGTAATTTCAAAATTTTCAGTAACAGATGTTATAAAGAAGTAGTTCACAAGTCATTCAAAATAGAGATTAAAGCCACCAATAACTTAAAGAAGTGAGAAGAGCAACCACTAACCAATTTTTGGTTTGAAGATTTCAACTATATAAGCATGAGTGTAGTTTTACATCATCGCCCTTACCCTGTATTTTTCAACTTATAAGCCAGTTTGATATTCCATATGCACATCCTATAATTTTATATGTTTTCACATTATAGGGCCGGAAGAAACGATTTCCCAAGTAAATCTATAACATCAACCTTTCATTTTAAGTTTAAACTTCGAGCATTATATACTATATATATAAATTTCAAAAGAAAAAAAAAATGTTTGTATTTCCTGTTATCAAATCCAGCCGTTAAGTATAAACTGTTTGAACTCATTCAATAATTATAGCTGAAGTTTCATTCTTGATAAAATTTCAAATATATCTATGATACAAGTCATCCATTACTGAGTTTGAAACTCAAATTTTAAATATACATTTAAGCATTGCATGCCATGTATACAAATTTTCCGAAGTTATACCTACATGCCATCAAATTCTGCCAATAATGATAAATTAAACTGTTCAAAGCCTTTGGCGAAATATAATACAAAGCTCGAATTGGATATTATATTACTATGCCAATGACATTATCAACCTAATTATTCATGCAAAGGTAGTATGACATATACACTTATAATAATTGTCCATGTATAATTTAGAATTCTGAAAGGTAAAAAAAAATCCTAATAATAATATGGTTATTAAATGATTATATTCAAATTGCAAGTAATTATATCATTGCGTCAATGACTTATATTTAAATCGTTTCTAACTTCTCAGTCAAACCAAAGTTTGCTTAAAAAAAGTCCCTTCTACAGCTCGGGTAAACCATAACAAACAATGCTTAGGTTTCTTTTTATGCCTCGTAAGTTTAAATCTAATCTTAATAATGTAGGTGATTAAAGCTTTAGTTTTCAATATTCCAAAAGAAATCTCATTTATTATTTCTAGTTCAACCGTGAGGTAACTGGCAGGATTACTTATTGTTCCAAAGATTTACACAATGAATAGGCAAATATGAATGTCTCATGTATGTATGTATAACAAATATGAAAGCATCCCAATAATTTCATGACATAAATTGTCTTGAAAGTTGGTATAGAAGGCAAAATTTCAAGTAAAGTGAACAACTATATATATATATATATATATATATATATATATATAAGAAATACATGAATATATATATATATATAAATTTATGAAATATCCATTAAAGTTTCGGGTCTTGACCAAGCATGCTCCTAATATTATATAATTCCTGATTAAAAAGTTCAACAATGAGTTAGAATAGATATAAAAAAAAGAGAGTCCAACTTTTATAAACTCATAAATATCTTCATGGTTTAATAAGACAGGTTTATTTTGTTCGTAGGTTTCGAGCATTACAAATAAAATCCATATTTACTCGCATTTCATGACTCAATGGGATTTAAAATATATAGGCAGAATTAAGTGATATCCAGAAAACAGTTAAAATATAAACACTAAATATGTAAGTATGACTCAAGTAATCTCTCTATGAAGCTCTAAAGGTATTCTCCTATTCAATATTCAAGCTTCAATGCAAACTTGTCAATTTACCAGTATGTTTTAAGTAAAAGAAATTTCATCAGTCTACAAAACTGCAAGACCACATTTATCAAGAACCAGCCTTCAATATACTATAAAATTCCTACATTCAACCACTTAACATGATTATCCAGTTATATGAACTAAAGACTTTCTGAGCAGAAGACATAAAGTAAATCTACGAACCCAGTGCACTCCTCTTCTAAATAAAGAAAAGATGGATAAACAAAGTAGGAAATTGGCATTCCTCCTTTCTCCAAGGAGGCGTAATAGCTAAAACTGGTAAGAGTACCATAATTGATCCCTGAAGCATTTATTTGAAGTGTAAATATGCCATCTCACTTAAAAAACTTACAGGTTAAACTTCCAACAAATCTGTACGAGTCATGAAGGAAAACATCCATAATTTCATTAGGAAAATATATATATATATATATATATATATATATATATCATGGCAGTTTTTTAACCAATAATCAATTATAAAATTAATCACCGAATGACTTAATAATGGAAAGCCTACAGATGGAATTCAACCGTTGCTGAATGTTTCCATTTTAAGTTCATCAATTAGAATAATGATTGAATACAGTGGCTCATCAAGCATAATAGCCATTAACCTTCACAAATCTCATCATAAAAAAAATCTTTAGCAAAGATAACTATTTTTTTTACTAATTCTGCTTCAAACACAAATTCTAAATTTAATCAATCAATTATATTGGGACAGAAGCTTGGCAAAGTATAATAAACAAGATTCCAAGATTATCCAAATCTACCATCTGATTCTTATGTATTTACATATCTAACCTCTAAACTTTACATCTTCAAATCATTGTTTCTTAAACCCTCTCTGCTCTTTTTTATATCATATCAAAATTATTATTGGTGCATCTTTCTATTGATATGTGCAGCAATAAGCATATAATGGAGGTGAAGCTTTGTTATTCGATAGGCAAACACATAAAAATCACATAGTAAACAAGACAATCTTTCTGGTATTGAAATAATTATAACATAACATATCAATGTCTTGCACAAATTCAAGACGTAAACGTAACAATTTTGGGATTATGGAAATACCTGTTTCAACAAGTTGATAATGTCTACCACTTTCTTCCTATCAAAGAAGGAATCAAAGAAGGCATAATTATAGGTTATGTTTAAATCTAAACCCGGGGAGAACGATAAAGGACGGTAAGAACCATAATATATGCATCTAAATTGCTCCATTGCTGTAATGGCTAAAATACAGGATAATCGTGATTTGCAACAGTTTACCTATGCTTCACAAAAAACATTGAAACATTTCAACAAACTCTGAAGTAGTTTGAGGTAATAATCCACTAGCAAGATGTAAGCACCAATAAAACCAAACTCTCATAGTAATACCTAGCTTTAATCAATATCATGGAAAAAACAGTCCTAGGAATTGATTCCAGATCTCAAATGCTTCATAAAATAGGCCCTGAAGCAAGATAAAGCAAATGTGCAGGAATCCTAGCTATTTCAACATCAAGAGACAAAAACCCCAATTCTGTATAAAAAAGAGCTCTTGAGAACTTTCCAAATCAACTGTTAAAACCATGCAGGAAGATTAAATAAAAAAATTGATTCCAAGAACTAACCATCAAATCCATTGGTAAGAAGAATTCTCCTTAATCCATAAAGATCAAAGCCGATAAAAAGTAGGAGAAACTCTATAATAAAAAGAATAAATAAAATTTCTGAAATCAAATACTCCATCAACCGATTTTATTAAATTCCATTTCCTTCTCTTCATCAATTCATAAGAAATGCATTGTACCCTTGGAAGGGTAGCATCAAATGAAGCACAATCCTCATAGCCAAACCAAAGTTTTTTATAAGCCTAAGTGCGGTAAGAATCTAACTATCCTACATATTCTGCATTAAAGAAAATATTTCTAGAAACCTCAAGAAATGAATCTTATACATCCACTGATTTTAAATCAAAGAGGGTGCAATAATGAATTCTTACATATGGTGATCCAATTTCATCCACCAAGAACATAAAAAAGTATCAAGCCTATCCAATCTCAACAATATTCAGAAAAATACTTTAACACAAATGCTATTTACAAGATCATTTCTTCCTTATGGAAAGAATCAAAGTGAAATGTGTAATCCAATAATTCAAAAAAAAATATAGCAAAGAACTGTAAATCTACCAAATTATGACAAAGAACTTCATCTTTAACTCTTAATTACTCAAATAAAGATGTAAAAAAAAATTAGCATGAAAGTGAACATCACATTGGACAGCTAAAGGAGGGAGGAAAGGAATATGAATGTACTTCCAGAAAACGTAAACCTCAGAGGAAACAACAAACGAAAATCTAAAATCAAAGAATGAATCCCGAGTCCACAAAACTTCCCCTCAAGGTGGTATTTATAGCCGAACAAATGCATAAGTACTTACGAACTAAACCACCATCGGTGAAGAGATAACATTACCAGGAAAAGAAAGTGCCCGGACTAACAAGAAGGAAGGTAATCTTAAACATTTAGACGGGAAAATCAGTTATCGATCGGTAGTGATGATTTTTAATAATTAAAATGATCATAAAAAAATTATAAAATTGGTTTTGAGAGTTCTATGTGATCAGAGAAATTTTATAAAAATAAAATTACACTTAATATAAAAATTTCATTTTTAAACCTATTTTTGATATTTAAAAAATTAAAAAATAATAAAAATCATAAAATTAATAAATTCATGGAAATGTTCCAAATTGCCTCCTAAGCACTTAGGAACAATTGGAATATTTTTCCTGATTTTCTAAGTGGAGGTATTAATTTTCTAAGGCTTAAAATAATTTTTAAAGGGCTAAAAATGGATTTTCTTCAATTCCTCACTAAAATAATTCTAATAATTCAAAGAAAAATTTGAAAAATGTGAAATTTATTTCTCTGGGTTTCCTGACCTCAGAGAGATTTTTTTAAAAATATAAAACTTAATTTTCAACTTAAAATTTATTTTGTATTTATTTAATGCTCCATAAATTAAAATAATTTTGATAATTCAAATATAATTCAAAATATCATAAAATTTGGTCTACTTGGGTCTCTGGCCTAGGGCTACCTCCAATAAAAATTTCAAGGGATTAGGATTTATCTTGGTTAAGTTATTGTATTTTCATTGAAAATCCTATTTTTGCATGAAAATAAATATATAAATTAAATTAAATTTTGAAAAATCACATTTTCTTCTTTGATGTCTTAATTGACCCATGAGTAAGGTAGGATAAAAATTCTAAAGTCATTTGAATTGAATTTGATGAATTATGAAGTGATAGGGTCGTAGGGGCAAAAGTGTAATTTTGGGAACTTAGCCATAATTAATATTTAGGCTTAATCCAAGAGGGTAAAATGGGCAATTATTGATTTTAATAAGTACATTTGGATGATTGAAACAAAGGGGATTAATTGGTTGAAACCTACCTCACTCTTTTTAATTAAAAGTTATAAAATTTTCAAATTTCTTAAATTATCAAAGTTTGGAAGTCAATTAAAATCAATTGATCCTAGACTTAGGGGTATGATTTTGGGAGTCATTAACTCACTGACTTGATCCCCTTACATGGTGGCTAAGTGAAATTAAGATGTTTTTTTTAATGGAAATTCTTACCACTTAGAATTCAACTTTCTTTAAAATTGCAAATACACTCACCTAAAGTCTTAAGGGCTTACTAGTAAGCTAGGCTTAATCAAATTTGATTGAAAGAGGATTAGAAAAGCTAATACAATCAAAATTCAAAAATTTTTGAAACACTACAAGCCCATTAAATTTTGACTAAGTGTCCTAATAACATTAGCTTGCCCCCTTAAGGATCATCACTCACATAATCCTCAAATTAAAAGATAAATTATAATAACCCTATTCTTAGGGATAATTAAAACATTAATGTTCATTGAGCACTAGGATTATTAATAGGATGAATTATTAAGCAACATAATAAGTTTAAATGAGCCCGAGACTTTCCACCAGGCAGCGAGGGGGAAGCACGGACCTGAATCTCCCTTCTGACCTTTTGGATACCTCAGGGGTCTATTAGACTTAATATGTTTTGCCTAATAAAATCATCTTCAATCAACGGAAATTCACCAAGACATAATATAGGAAGAAGTAGGCATAGCTGTTAGTCTTACTTTTTCTTGCTTCCTGGCATGTTTTAATTCCTGCAGAATTATAAATGTTTATTGCAAAGAATACTAAAGTTTTAGGTGAAAAATGACGGGAAAACCATCCAGGTACACTTTTATTTTAATGCAATTTATTTACCTGCAATTCAATTTCCCGTATTTTTACATTTCAGTACTTTAATTTACTCTACTTACACACCTGCAGGTATCAACAACAACAAAACTTGCATGTCAAAACCAGGACTATTAGGAAAGCCACAAAAACAAAACAAAACCGAATTCACCCCCACAATATTCAAGCTATAAAACAACTCAAAAATTTAATCACAAACAAAAACAAAATCTACAATTATAACTAAATTAAAACATCTCATTGAATGACTGGGAGTCCCTCGGACGAGGTAACCTACGTGTTGCTAACGAGATCTCCCACAGTCTGAATGAAAGTATGGAACTCATTAAGTTGGGTTTAGTAAATTCATCCAGACTAAGTGAATCCGATATAAATAGTAGTTCTGGAACGAGGGAACAGTGGGATCCTAACCGGTGTCTCTATAATCAACTTAAACCCCCTAATAAGACATTAAGATATCTCAAATTTTCAACTTTTTCTGGAACATGAGACTTCTCTCATCCCCTTGATTGTCACTTCTTAAACAAAACATTCTACAACAACGGCAAGGAGCTTGGAGCATACACCGTGAGCAGCACGATCAAAAATGAAAAAGAACTTGTTTGAGAGAGCAAACAACGAATCTTCAATAGCAACTCTATTCTTTAGAAATAAATAACTACCCATAGGACTTCGAGGTAGCTTGCCTAGTGCAGCATAAACCCTCACCTCATCTTTTAGGCCTTTGCACCTAGTGCAATATAAGCCCTACCTCATTTTAGTTTTCTGAGGTTGTCATCAGGTATGACATAAATCCTCCTAACTTCCAGGCTATTCACCTGACTGATGTCAAGTGAGTGTATCTCTATTTAATTAAAATTGGCAAGATGAAACATAAATTTTTTTTTCAAATTGAAGCCAAACAATAGGATAGATTGGGAAGTCACCAAGAATTCTTCTTGAATCCATGACCTCCCCCAGTTCTTCCTCCTTTGGACTCTTAAAATCAAATGTTCTAAAAACTTGAGTCTTTCACCTAGTGGATTCTGAGTACCATAATTTCTTTGAAAAGTCCTTAGCCTCTTGAAGTCATAAAATTATTTTTCCTGATTTTTATCGAAATTTTTCTTATGTAACTTTGATTGTCTAAGATGTAATTAACAATAGGGTCTTGCCATTATAAGAAACTTAAACGACCCCAGAATAATATAAACCCTATCTAATTCATATTAGGTAGGGGAACCTGTCGGCTAATGAACAGATGATTTACAAACTTTTATATTGCAAGAATTTATGAACTCAAATTTATATATGTTTATAATGATTTTGTAAAGTCCAAGCACCCGACGCAAGTATACGTATCGTATCAATTAATACAGGGCTCTAATGGAGTCCTGGTTTTCGATCCTACAGGGAAGTTACAAAGTAGAAGAAAGTGTTTCACAATAGATAATGTAGCACTGAAATCTGATACTCAAATTGCACTTAAAGTTTAATACTTACTTCTACTACCACTATGTAGAAAATAGTAATAATTAATAACACTACAATTACTTCTAAAAACTTTGAAAACAGAATTAACTAACAAACACACACTAAGCTATATATTTGAAAGGTTTTTGATATATGAGAAAAGTATCTTTCCTCTTAGAATGAGAATATGATGTGCAGATGATATGGAATAAATATCTATGTTATTGTGCCAAATAGGAGCATAAATGTTTCTTTACCCTTAAAAGAGTACCCCCTCTTCTAAGCATGAAAAAAACATTGACATATCCTAAGTTTAGTTACTAAATCTAAGGCCAGGCTGGAAGGATACCAGCTCTCACTACGGAGCTCCCTCTCACCCTTCACCTGAAGGCTAACATTCGAGTTTAGTTACTAATCTTAGGACCAATTTGGGGATCTCAGTCTGTCACCCTGAAACCTCCAAATTGAAGTCCATCAAAACACATTTCCCTATTTATTTGCACTCAATTTCCATGAACTACGCAATTCATCCATGGAAATTGAATGGATTCTTCATTATTGTTGTAGGACACTAAATCCTTTCAGAATTAATGTTCAACAACATATTTTAATAATTTAATTGGCCAGATCGAAAAGTAAATTAATTTCTAAATGAAAAACGATCACCATTTCTTCAATACATTAAAAGCACTTCAAATCCACATGAATCCATCATTACATCTCTATGTAAGAAGAAAGACAAAGGAGACTACTCAGAATTCATGAAGAAGATACAATAAAGCATGGATTTTATATATAAAAGAAAAGTCATACAAACCACAAAAGAAAATACAATTTATCTCTTTCTCTTCCCCAATGCAATTCCCTTGAAGTTCCTTTGAATCCTTTTCTCTTTTCTTTGCAACACTTAATTCCCTCTCTAGAATGGAAAGGAAGAAGTAATCTCTCACTTTACTTCTTCTCCTTCACTCCTTAGAGAAGAATTCCTCTCAAATTCTCACTTCTACACACTTTTCTTCTAAGCCCTAACACTTAACACACACTCTCCCTCTCTAGAACTTCAGAATACACACTCACACACACACACACACACTAATTTTTGTCCAAAAACAGTTACTTATAAGTTAGAAACGAAATCCCAAGTGTTTCTATAGGCATCCCTTCAAAAAGTCGCCAAAACTCCTCAATTTGAATTCCACCGACATTGGGCGCCGGTGGCGCTTGATAGGGCACCGGCGGCGCTCTATCGTCCTAATAATTGCAGAGTTCTCTGGAAAATGGTGCCGGCGGCGCCAGAACCTGTTTTCCTCATTTTTTCTCCTTTTTGCTCCGAATTCGTTCATTTTCACTTCTTTTTGCTCCAATCACCTAAAATCATCATACCTGCAACAAATCATGAAAAATACTTTTCTTTAAAGTGCAACATCACAAAAAATGGGCAAAATTATATAGCAAAAATAGTATATATTTTTGGTGCATCAAAATCCCCCAAACTTAACTATTACTTGTCCTTAAGTAATCCTTTTACTACAAAAAATATAACTCTAGGAAATGTATTTTTCAACTGTAGGACACTAAATTTTTTCATTCAAAAAGAATATATTGGTAAGACTTTTAGAAAGAAATTCAGTAACTCAGGTCAACACTACAGGTATAAGAATATTCAGCAATCAAGTCTAAGGGTTCTAGTCTTCTAGTTATTTCAAGATAAACCATAATTTGTCACATTAAGAGTGCCTTGAAAGACTATGTGAAAAAGGAGTTCATGCAAACTTCATTAGAATGTAGGCCAATACTTTAAATATAAATTCAGAAATGAAATCAAGTTCTCCCTTTAGGGTGACTCAAGTGAGGCTAATTTTTGATTAGACATCTCTTCAAGCTTCTCCTCATAATTATCTTTTTTTTTTCTTTTTCTTTTCTTTTTCTTTTTTTCTTTCTTTCTTTTCGGGATTGTTTTTCAATCCTTGTTTTCTTTTCTTTTCTTTTTCTTTTTTTTAATGAAGATTACTATATCTAGATAGCCTTTAATGATTTTGAACTTCACTCTCCTCTTTCTAAAGTTCAAACTTGAGACACCTCCTTACTTTATATTTAAGTACAAGCTTTATTATTCATCATAAAGTCACAATGTTTTCTTAACACAAAATTCTTTAAGTCCCTTAACATTTCAAAAATACAGTTTTCTTTACTTTAAAGAGTTAACTATAATCAAATCCTTTCATACCAAATATCTTACCCTTATAAAATTAAGCTTTATTACTAAAAAATTTCATCCAATCCTTCCATAATATTCAACTGAAATAAAAAGTTTTAGTTATCTACAGTAAGGTTCAACTGCCAGAAGTTATGCTAATAATTTTTGAAAATATCATAATTGAGAAAAAATAAGAGTTAATATTTATCTACCCACCTGCAAACTTAAATTTTTCAATAAATTTGAAACAGTAGTGAGTAAAAGAAAACTAGCCTTTTTGTACTGGGATCTTGAAATCTTCAACAACTATCTGGTATTAGTCAAAATTTACAAGCAGACATGAAACAATTAGTAACAGTGATATAAAATTTTAAATATTTGCAGGGTAAAGAGATTTTAAATTTAAACATCTAAACATCCAACAAAACACCATAACTACTAAACAAACTATCACAACACTACACAGTCCATTTAATAATTTCAATGTTTAAATACAACATAACAGTACACGAACAGGATTACACATCACATGAAAAGCAAATAACTACTACATCACAACAGTACAACACAACACAATAAAAACAACAGAAATAGAAACAAACAATCTACCAATCTCCATCACCAGGATCATCAGCAGGGTCATCAGTAGGGTCATTAGCAGGGTCAGATCTATATGGTGTACATATGGGGCAAGTAGGAAACATCACATCAAACTCTCCCCTCATAAATCTGACCTGAGCATCATAATAGGTAATATAGAATTCAACTCTCCCCTGCAGATAATCTTCATTCACATCACTCCTGGCCATAAACACATCCATCCTACCATGAAGTCTATCCACATTAGCACTCTGTAATCTCAGTTGCTCTATAATATCAGATAAGGTAGGTGGCTCAAATGTAGATGGAACGTCATAACTTGTAGTAGGAATATCAGTAGTCCTACTCTCAACTCGGGCTCCCACATGAGACTCATAAGTATGGATAATAGTCTTTGTAATTGGTCTCAGCGGTATAGCCACTTCTTCAGAACTGTTGAACTCCACTCCAGACTGAACACACAAGGCATGAACTAAGGCAGGATGCCCTAATCCACTAGTGGTCTCGCCTCTAGCAATAGTCTGAATGTTCTTATAAACAATAGCTCCAATATCAATCTTTCTCATCTTCTGAATACAATAGTTCAGAATTGATTTATCCCTTGTAACTCTGTTGTGGTGATAAGAAGGTAACAGTTATGCAGAGATGAAATAATGCCAAATTTTTGATGCAGCATACAATGTGGAAGCGGGGAAGTTAATCATCTATTTTTGGCTTATTTTTTATTCCCCTCTTCCATACATCAGAAAAGCAATCACTTCTCTCATATTTCCCCTCGAGTATCAAAGTTTTCATATTCACAAACAAATGGTTCCCGAGTCTGATAGAAAGCATTGATACGCTGAGGAGTAAACTTAACCATTTTTCCTCTAACTAACACATACTCAGTCTCTGTCCAGGGAACATTAGCATATAACTCTCTAACAACTCCCATAACAACATTCACAGTAAAATAACAAAATTGTTCCCAGTTCCGCTCTGCAATTAACTGTTCTACAGATCCACCAGGACTATCAAAAGCTCGATCCTGGATACACTTCTTATTGTAAAGGTAAGAGTTAAAGCAAAACTGTGCTTTAATATTAACGAATTTTTCTTCATCAAAATCAAATTTCCTCTTCCCTTTACTCATCTTTGGAGCCATGTGAATTTTTAAAATTTGCAAGAAAATTCCAATAAATCCCAAATTCACAATGTAACAAACTCCAAATACTATTCTAAACAAGTAAGAGCAAATTTCATCATGGAAATCTCAAAATCTCTTTAAAACTCCAAAAATTCCAACCTAAGCAATGTGAGAGATTTCCATGGTGAAAATAAAAAAGTTTTAACTTAAAGTGAAGCTCTTACCAAGAGAAGTGTAGATCCGGTCTTAAAAAGCTTTGAAATCACCTCAAATCTGAGATCTAGCAAGCCCTAGGTCTTCAAAATCGTGAAAATGGAGGAAGACGAAAGCAATGGAAAAATCCGCGAGTCCCAGGGTCAAAATCATGAAATAAGAGATTGTTGGCAATTTTCTGTACTTGGGCACTGGCGGCGCTCGATAGGGCACTGGCGGCACACTATTTTAGAAAATATGCCAAACTCTCTGGATTCTGGCGCCGGCGGAGTCAGTCCAAAATTTTTTCTGGGTCTGAAAATTTTTTTCATAATTTTGATCGTTTCGACTTCCACAATGATGTTTAACACTTAAATAAGCATATACTTCGTCTCACAAGCAATAATTAACACAATTCTTTACACAAATAATACACAACAAACTTTTATATATAAAATCCAAGTTACAATATAAACACCAAATATGTTCAAACCAACAACTCTTAGATGTTTAGTGTTGCAAGTACGCTGCGATAAGCAAACACTAAAATCTAAGCACACAATGAAAGTAAGCATATCCAAATCCAAATTCAAATTACAAAGCAAAGCAAATTAAATACTACACACACCAAGAAAAATTAAGCAAATTAAACTAAGCACCCAACAAACATAAGTAGAATCCAATAATTACTCCACATCGGTTTCAGAACTATCCTCTCCTCTAATGTCTCCAATTGATTGCTGATGCACTAACAAATTGTAGAATGGACGAAATGGAAATTTGTCAGATGAATCCTCAGCAATCACCGCGTTCTTCTTCATCAGATTAATCAAGCCCATCTCAATTTGACCAGTGTGATCAAATTTTTTCTTCATTCTCCAATCTATATGATCGAATAAATAAAAAATATTATTGATTGCATTCATAACGTTTTGTACCTCTTTCTCCAACTATTTGATCTTCTTCAATATCATTTTGGAACCTTTAGGAAAATAGGGTTGAATCAGTTGTGAAGTCTGTGTTGGTTGATCAGCAAGCAAATTCATAGTATCTTCATCTCCCACTGCTTGGTAGTCACAATGATTAGTTGGATCAATAGGCCTCCATGGAAGAAGAACCTTTTCCCAACTCTCATATGGAACTTGTGATTAACCACATAACAGAAATATGGTGGACGAATGTCCAATCCCATATTTAGATCCATGAACAATTAATCCCAAAACTGATTTCACAATTAAATTACCAATGTCAATCGGCCTCCCAGTTTGAATACAAAAAATCAAAATGGCACTTTCCTTGGTTACCTTGCTAATCTTCAATGTTGGAAATAACTTTGCCGAAATAAAGTAATGCCACTGCTTTGACACTGGATTTAGAGATGCAGATGGGAAACTAATGTATCCATTTTCTCTAATTTCTCAATCCTCATTCTCATCCGTCAAATAACGATACACATCATTCATATTATCACTCCTGGCATTGAAATTAGAATAATGGCAAATAGGTACATTCTCGATCATAAAGAGATCGTTAATTCTTGCAGGAGTGAATTGCACAAACCTACCTCACACAAATACGAACCCTTGGTTGATCCCGTGAAGATTTGCATAGAATTCTTTCACGACCGGAACAACTACGGCAGCGGTAGTGTAGCAAAGCACTTCCCAACGTCTCTTCTTAATTATCTCTTCAATTCTAGTAGTAGGATTATCCATACCTTGATTTATGAAGCCCCTTTCCTTGATATTCCTCCTCTTCATCATCACTTTGTTAAACAATCGCTGTGCCTCGAAACTTATAAACTTCCTTCGGTTAAAAATGCGAGATCGAGGGGTTTCTATAGATTAGTAATCCTTGGGATGCGAATTGGGAATGGTAGTTTTCGTTTTCCAAGAGTTAGGAAGTCTAAAATGGATTTTAGGGAGTTATAAGGACAAAGATCCTGCTCAAAACTGCCAAAACTAGCATTTTGAAAGTTCAAAAACCGTTAACAGGATTTGGGCGCCGGCGGCGCTCAAACCTGTAAGTTCAGCAATTCTCTGTGATAGGACGCCGGCGGCGCCCATTCGCCACCGGTGGTGCTAGTGGTCAAATATTTTCACCGAACTTCGTTTGGCCCAAAATATTCCAATATCTCAATTCGATCCAACATTTATCAAATCTAAAAGTATTTAAGATAAATTAGGATTCAAAAATAAGTATCTAAAAAGCACAACTACATCAAACAAGCAAACACACCAAAAAGATACATATGGGTTGCCTTCCATAAAGCGCTTGGTATCGAACGCCGCCAGCGGCGCTCAAACCTGTAAGTTCAGCAATTCTCTGTGATAGGGCGCCGGCGGCACCAGTGGTCAAATATTTTCATTGAACATTGTTTAGCCCAAAATATTCCAATATCTCAATTGGATCCAACATTTATCAAATCTAAAAGTATTTAGGATAATTAGGATTCAAAAATAACTATCTAAAAAGCACAACTACATCAAACAAGCAAACACACCAGAAAGATACATATGGGTTACCTCCCATAAAGCGTTTGGTTTAACGTTGTCAGCCCGACAAATCATACAGTTAATCGAGATGACTCAACATTAAAACCTCTTTGAAGTCAGGTTGAAACCCGTCAAAGTAAGGCTTTAATCGATGCCCATTAACTTTGAAAATCTTTCCAGTATCAGGATCTTTAATATCAACAGCTCCAAAAGAATGAACTTTTACAACTGTAAAAGGTCCTAACCATCTAGACTTGAGCTCTCCAGGAAATAACTTCAATCTTGTGTTGTATAACATAACTTTTTGTCCAAATTACAATTTCTTTCTCAATATCTTCTGATCATGCCACAATTTCATTTTCTCTTTATAGATCCTATCATTGTGATAAGATGCATTTCTAATCTTTTCTAATTCATTCAATTGCATAAATTTTTTTTCTCCAACATTTTTCAAATTAAAATTCAACTCTTCTATCGCCCAATATGCTTTATGCTCTAATTCAACCGGTAAATGGCAAGTCTTACCAAACACTAATCTATAAGGAGACATTCCAATTGGGGTTTAAAAAGCTGTCCTATAAGCCCATAAAGCAGTATCTAATCGAGCAGACCAATCTAATTTATGATTATCCACAATTTTCTCTAAAATTCTTGTAATTTTACGATTAGACACTTCTGCTAAACCACTAGTCTGGGGATGATAAGCAGTAGAGATTCTATGAATAGTATTATATTTCTCAATCAATCTCTTAATTTGATTATTCCTGAAATGGGATCCACCATCAGTTATGATCACTATCGGCATTTCATATCTTGTAAATATATTGTTTTAAAAAAATTTTGAAACACTCCGAGCATCACATCTAGGTAAAGTAATAGCTTCAATCCATTTCGAGACATAATCAATGACAAGCAATATATATAAATTTCCAAATGAAGGAGTAAATGGTCTCATAAAATCTAATCCCCATACATCAAAAATTTCAACTTCCAAATTATAATTTAGAGGCATCTCATTTTTTATAAAGATATTACCTACTCTCTAACATCGATCACATGATTTAATATATCTATAAACATCTCTAAAACGAATAGGCCAATAAAATCCAGATTGTAAAATCTTAAAATCAGTTTTATCAGCACCAAAATGACCTCCAAATTCAGAATCATGACATCGTTGAATAATAAAATTTGTTCTTCTTGTGGCACACATTTCCTAATAATCAGATCGTTACACTGTTTATATTGATAGGGCTCATCCCAAAAAATAAAATCTTGCATCATATTTGAACTTCTTTTATTGTTGCCTTGTTAAATCAGATGGTACAAGATCACTTATAATATAATTTACAATATCAGTATACCAAGGCAATTTGCTTCCCATAATAGTATAAAGTTGCTCATCAGGGAAAATTTCTGTAACTTCCTTCTCAAATTCAGATAATTTATCATATTTTAATCTTAACATACGATCAGTTCTTTGGCTATCAGCTCCATTCCTATCAACTATCATAAAATCAAATTCTTGCAAAAGAAGTATCCATCTAATTAGTCTAGCTTTGCATCCTTCTTTTGCATTCAATATTTGATAGCCGAATGGTCTGTATGCACAATACATTTGGCTCCAATTAAATAAGGTCTAAAATTTTCAAAAGCAAATACTATAGCTAATAACTCTCTTTCAGTAGTGGTATAATTAATTTGAGTCTCATTAAGAGTTTTACTAGCATAGTAAATGACTTTGAAAACTTTATCATGCCTTTGCCCCAATGGTACTCCGATCGCATAATCACTCGCATCACACATAATTCAAAAATTTTATCCCAATCTGGTGAAATAATTATAGGTGCAGTGATTAATTTCTCTTTTAATAATTCGAATGCACTCAAGCATTCATCATTAAAATCAAATTTTCTATCATTTCTAAAATTCGGCACAAAGGTTTGGTAATTTTAGAAAAATCTTTAATATATCGCCTGTAAAATCCAACGTGTCCTAAGAAACTCCTCACCTCTCTCATAGTAGTGGGTGGCAGAAATCTCTCAATCACTCTAATTTTAGTAGGATCGACCTCCATAACATATTCAGAAATTTTATGCCCAAGCACAATTTCTCCTGCAACCATAAATTGGCATTTCTCCAAATTTAGAACTAGATTTGTTTTCTCGTAAAGCTCCAAAACTTTTGCTAAGTTTTCCAAGCAAATTTTAAATGAAGTCCCGGATACATAGAAATCATCCGTAAAAACTTCTATTCTATCATCTATCATACTACTGAAGATAGACATCATACATCTCTGAAATGTTGCAGGTGCATTACACAGTCCAAAAGGCATTCTTCGAAAAGCAAAGGTTCCATAAGGGCTAGTAAATGTTGTCTTTCCTTGATCCTCAGGAGCAATAGGTATTTAATGGTAACCAGTATATCCATCCAAAAAACTGTAGTACTTATGTCCAACAAGTCTATCTAGCATTTGATCGAGAAAAGGAAGAGGAAAGTGATCTTTTCTGGTGGCGGCATTTAATTTCCTATAGTGAATACAAATTCACCATCCATTAATTTGTCTTGTGGGTATAATTTCATTACATTCATTCACTTCAACAATCACTCCTCCCTTTTTCGGTACACATTGTATTTGACTCACCCAAGCACTATCCGAAATAGGATAAATAATTCCAACATCCAGCCATTTTAAAATCTCTTTATTAACTACTTCTTTCATTATTGGATTCAATCTCCTTTGCGGATCAACTCTCGGTTTATGTTCTTCATCTAATAAAATTTTGTGCATACACGTTGAAGGACTAACTCCTTTAATATCTGCCAAAGTCCATCCAAAAGCTTTCTTGTATCTTTTTAAAGTTTCCAACAACTTCTGTTCTTGATAATCATTTAACTTCGAAGATATAATAACTGGGCAGGAAGTTGATTCTCCTAAATACATATACTTTAAATGATTAGGGAGAATTTTCATCTCAAGTTCAGCAGGTTTTATTATAGATGGAATTAAGCTTTTATTTCCAAAATTCCAAAGTGTCTAATACTTCGAATCTCTTCTGAACATACTCCAAATCTTCATTCTCTTTACTATCTGAATTTTCTTCATTTTCTATTTCTTCTTCAAACATATTCTCATACTCTAATTCTTTTTCAAATTTATTTTCAAAATGATCGTTTCTCAAATATTCACAGACCTCCATCCTAAAACATTCATTATCTTTTCCCATTGAGGGATACTTCATAGATTTCAAAATATTAAAGGTCACCTCTTGATCATTAACTCTCATAGTTATTTCTCCCTTTTGAACATCAATCACTGCTCTTCTAGTAGCAAGGAATGGTCTTCTCAAATGATTGGAATTTCTTTATCTTCCTCCATATCAAGTACAATAAAATCGACAGCAAAGATAAATTTATCCACTTTCACTAACACATCTTCCACCACTCCTTTAGGGTAAGTAATGGAACGATCGACCAACTAAAGAGTCACAGATGTAGGAGAAATTTCTCCTTTTTCCAACCTTTCAAAAGTAGATAAAGGCATAAGATTAATACTAGCTCCCAAATCACATATGGCTTTTCTGAAAAAAAATTTCACCTATAGCACACGAAATAGTGAAAATACCAGGATCTTTAAGTTTTTTCGGAAGCTTCTTCTGAATAATTGCACTACACTCTCCACTAAGTGCAACAGTTTCATGATCTGTAAACTTTTTTTTCTTTCTCAAGATATTCTTCATAAACTTGGCATAGTCAAGTGATCCACGATAAATGCAACGGTGCCAAAAACTTGGTACCGTCCGGTAAATGCGCTGATGATTTAGATATGAAAATTATGATTTTATAATATGGGATACTACGCAAGTATACGTATAGTTTATCAAGTAATATAGAACTTTCTAATTAAGTCCCGAGATAACGAACCCACAGGGAAAATATGAAAATTTTTAAAGAAATCAGAAAATTATCTTTTTACTTTCTTTAATTGTTTTTGAAAAAGTATGTCTTGATTTTGAAAAGTTTTGAAAGTTGATTTGTCTTTTAAAATTTTCTTAATAAAATGTTAAGCAATGAAATTAAAATTATAATAACTAATCACTGGATGTAAAATACTATTAACTAGAATATCTTTTTCTTTTCTTTTATGAAGTAGTAGTAATTCTTAAAGTATTGTTGTGGAAGTATTTACATTTGTTGTGATAGATAGAAGCAAATGTGTTCTTTACCCTTATTTGGTTCTATAAAGAACATAAGTTAATTTGAAATTTTTATTATTTTGAAAACATGGTTAGGAAGGGAAGATACCAGTCTCTCACTCTAGAGTTCCCTCGATTCCCACCACCTGGGGGCTAACTTCTCATAACAAAATTCAAAATTTCAAACCAAATTAGGGGGTTTTAGCCTGTCACTCTAAAATCCTCTAATTTTACTCCCTTTCACAAAAATATCTTCTAATATTACATTCAATTATATGGACTACAATTCTTACCCATATAATTGTATGTGATTCTTACTAATTTTTATGAGATAATACCGCATTGGATCTTACATAATCTCAAGAAATTTTACAACTTAACAGGCCAAATTAAGAAGTAAACAAAGTTTTCAGAATCAATCTTCACAACTTCTTCCAACTTTTTCCAAATTTTAAACACTTATACTTTCCACAACAATTCTTAATAAATTAATTACTTGTCCATTTAAAAAAGAAAAAGATAAAGTAAACTACTCAGAATGCATTGGGAAAATACAAAAACACATTGATTTGAAATTAAAAACAATAAGAAAAATAACAAATGAAAGAAAGTATTAATAAAAAGATTAAAAGTAAACACTTATCTAAAAATCCTCTCCACAAGACTAAGGAAGTTCCTCTGAAACTTTGACTCTTCGCTAAACTACTCCTCAGAGCAAGTCTCCCAACTCTGATGACTCAGAATACAGACTTCAGACTTCAATAAAAATTAAACTAAAAGAAAGAAAAGAAATGGGAAGAATGAGACATCACTCCAACCCTTTTCTCCTTTCTACTCTCTACTCCTACTCTTAATAAAAACTCTTAAAATGCAGTGGAAGAACAATGGAAGTACCCTTCAAAACACAGTGGAAGAGCCTCCTAAAGTCTCTCCTTCAAAACGCAGTGGAAGAGCCTCCTAAAGCCTCCCCTAATCTTTCCTAAGACTCTCTTTAAATAGTAAACCAAAAGGTGCCTTGGTGTCTCTTCGAAATGTGTCCAAATTCAATGTATCTACCAAGGAACGCACCCCTTCATTCAGACTTGCCGTCCAAAGGAAGTTATGGTAGTTACCACCAAGAGTTGCATCCCATCCCCTTTGAAATTGGCGCCAAATACATTTGAATTTTGATTTTTAACTATGGTGGCTAAGTGCCGGCTCAGCGGCGCTTAGCCGCCAGTGCTAAAATTTTGATTTTTCATTATTTTTGCTCCAAATTTGATCCAATTTTGCTCCTTTCATCATGACCATCCATTTTCATCATACCTATAAGAAAAACACAAAATACCTTCCCTTAAAGTGCAATATCATTAAAAATAGGGATAAAAATGTGCATAAAAATACTATATATTTTAGGTGTATCAAAATCCCCCAAACTTAAAATGTTACTTGTCCTCAAGTGATAGTTAATCTCATAGAATATTTTAGCATGCAAACTATGAAATGAGTTTCTTAGGAAGATAACAAGATTTTGTTCTAGAAATGGAATAGTCCAATTTAGAAAAAATTTCAGCAATTAAAACCAACTTAAAGTTTAGAAAGTTCTTAAGTAAAGAAAAATGACAAATATAAGTCTCTATCTATTTCATAAATATTTGTAGATTCTTCAAAATATATGATTCAAACATTTATTTTTCTCACTTAAAAAACTTTATTTGAAAAATAATTTTACTTATTATATTATAACCTTAAGTTTTAGATTTTCTCTGAACTTATATCTTAAACTTTAGGTATGAAACCAATTTTTGATTACACCCTTAAATCCTCAAGATTCTCCTCCCTTTTCAAATACTATTTTTCACTTTTTCTTTTCTTTTTCTCTTTCTTTCTCTTACTTTTTTTTTTAATAAGGCAGGGATTACTATATCTGGATAGACCTTTAATGATTTTGAATTCCATCCTTCCATCTAAAATAAAGATCAGATTTATGTCTTTCACTTAAAAATCATAATAATAGTTTCTGAAAATTACTTTTCAATAAAAGAAATTTAAGCTTTGAAGAATAAAAGTCAAATCTTTTATTTATCCAAAAATACAAAACTTCTTACTAAAGATAGTTTAACTTTATTTAACACTTCTTTATTAAGAAAATTTTAACTTTAAGTTTTTCATGATTACTATAAATTTTAACTAAATTCTTTTATTCATTTCTATATTCAAAATTTTGTTCCCCTAATATAACTTCATGTACATAATTGTTCTCAGTCAAAAATAAGATTTATTTTTAAGTATTCTTGAGAATCAAATAAAATTTTAGGTTTTTGAAAATCTTTGTTTTTTAAAATCCCCCCGAAAATTTAATTTTTTAATTAAGATAAAACATTTAAGCATAAGAAATGATATATGGGTGAGAAATAAAAACTAACATATCATGCTTGCAGGAATTTTTAATATCCTAATATGCAAGTATAACAATTTAAATAACAAGAGTAAAATGAAATCAAATTAAGTTTTTTTTTTCAAAAAAAAAAATATATATATATATTATAATAAGAAAGGTAAAAATTTCAGAAGACTTCTACAGTAGTGGAGGTTTTCAAAGCAAATACACACCAACTAAAATAACACACTGATACAGATAACAAATGATAGTGGAATTTGAAAAAAAATTTAAACATATAGTTTCCTAAGTAGAAGTTCCTAATAGTGGTTTATAATCTCCTAACAGTTTTTTAATTAAGGTACACACTATTAAAAACTCTGACATAACATACACATAAAAAACATTTACTATTACACACTATCACAAAGCAACATATAAATCCACAATAAAACAACAACAATACCGGAATATGCATAACAGATGAATAGTACAACTACAATCTGCATACTATCAAGGTTCACATCACAACACAATCATCAAACAAAATACTAGATAAATCACACAGTAACACAGTATAACAACACAATAACTAAAACAAACAACATACATCTACTCTTCATCCTCATCATCATCATCTTGCTCGTTCCAATCCCTGGATGGCACATAAGGTATGTAGAATGGATGAGTCGGCATCTCGACGACTCGATCACCTCTAATCAGTCTATCTAAATATTGTTGATAACTCTCCTCATATTCATCATGTTTTATAATATATCTCTCCACGTTATCCAGCTTACCATCCATATCTTTCATATGCTCTCGAGTATAACTCACTTTTTTCAAAATCTTTCTTAATAAACCATTCTGTGAATTAGTAGATGACGAAGCACGTGAAGTAGTAGCACGAGAAGTAGATGCAGCAGAAGCAGAAGCAGTAGAAGCCCTACCAAATCCTCCTCTCCAACCAAACTCTGAATGTACAGTGTAAGCACCAACGTTTACACTGGTAATTGGTCTCAATGGCTGAAGTACCTTATCCCAGGTATCAAACTTCACTCCAGATCATTCACATAGTGAATGAATCAAGGAAAGAAATCCCATACCTGCAGTCATGGTTGATCTAGCACAGTTCAAAACATAATAAAAATTTATACCTCCAATGTCAATAGGCTTCCCTTGCTAAATACAATGGTTCAACACAGCTCTTTCTCTCGTTACTTCACTAGTATGAATCGAAGGTAACAACTTAGATGAGATAAAATAATGTCATGCCTTAGAAATGACATTCAATTTGGAAGCAGGAAAGTTCACTCTTCTATCATTTGTTATTTTCCATAATCCTCTTCCATCAGTCAGAAATTCCATTATCTCATCTAATTCCCCTTCCGAAGGATCATAGCTAGAATAAAAACAAAACATGTCAGGAGGTAGTTCATAAAAAGTATTGACTGCCCCAGAAGAAAAGTTGACCTCATGCCTCCTAACCATCACTTGATTCTCTTCTGCAGAAGGCAAATTTGCATAAAATTCTCTAACTACAGAAACAACAGCAACAGCGGAGAAGCAACAGTAATTCTCCCAGTTTCTTCTAGAAATCATATCTTCAATCACCTCTTCTGGCTTACTAAACTCACACTCAGGAATCAACTTATGTGACTGCAATGCATCGACGTATCGTTCCTTAGCCCTCATACTAACAAATTTGTCAAAATCAAACTTCGTCTTTTCTAGTGCACGCTTTGACTTTGGAGCCATCTCTAAAAATTCACGAAAAATTCACCATCAATTCCAAAATCAAACTAAACTTGCTAAATTATCTTCCAAAAGATATTTTCACTAAATCCAAGCAATTTCTCAAGTTTTTTCTCAAATTTTCACCATGAATAGTGATTTTAAGATTTTCCATAATGTACTCAAAATACATGATGAAAATAAAAAATTTTAATTAGGAGTAGTGCTCTTACCTCAAGGAATCCAAATCTAACAATTTTTGTTGAGATCGCTCTTCAATGATCCACAATATGATGCCCTAGGCTCCTCTTTCTCGGTAAACCGAAGGTTGAAGATAATGGGGTGGTTGAAAATGGCAATTTTCGAGTTTTTAACTTTTGGGAAACAATTTTCGCGAACTGGCGCCTAAGCGCGAACTCTCGGCACATAGCCGCAAAATCTGGCGCTTAAGCGCTGGCATTCTTGCGTTTAGCCTCCAATACCCAAATTTTCATAATTAAGGTATATGCAGTAAATCACTTGGTTAATCACCCTTAATTACTCCAAAATAATTATTTCTCCCCACAATTCTTCCAATACTCGAAATCAAAATTTAATAACAAATGATTCTACACAAATTTCACAAAAACACAAACTTATATTAAAACAATTATAACACTTAATACAATACTAGAATTTCTATCCAAACATAAAGGATGAAATTCTCTAAATACAAGAGACGTTAATCTCAAACTGATAATTATACATCTCTAGGATGTAACCATCACATCATCAGGCTTAGTTAATATTTAAATAAAAACACTAAACACACCAAACATGAACTCACAAGAACACTAAACATAACACATAAGAACATTAAACAAATAAAATACTCTTAATTCCATTCTCCATTAGGAGGAATATATCCCGGACCACTTTTTTTCTCATTCGACCATTCTGGAATATAAATTTGATAGAACGGGCGATAATTGTTCATTCTTACATCATCTTCTTCAATCCATATGTTCTTCACAAACATCGCCTTATATATTTCTTCCACGTACCTTGAATGATTGAATTGCATCTTGAGTTGCCATCCCATGTGTTCCAAATGTAAGTTAGTATCATTGATCTTTGCTTCCATTGAAGTCACTCGGGCTTCAATTTTTACAATCATTTCTGCAATACCCTGAATACTAATAGCGAGATATCCATTAAATAACTCTTTAGCACTATCACTAATGAACTTACTTTTGTCAGAATCTTGCTTCTTCTTCATCTCATTCTCCCAGTGAAGACATGATGCACTCAAAATTCTCTTCTTAAGACTTCGTAAATGAAAATAAGTACTTGGGGCAAGTGTTCCTCTTAAGTCGTGTCCTTTTTTATAGACTTGGGAAATGTTAGAACAGACCTCAAGACGTTTAGAAACTCCAAAATAACTCCCAAAACTTCTCCCCCACAATCTAGGCTTCTAGATCCACATTTTTCACATTTTTTATAACTGCGGCGCCTAAGCGCCAACTAGTCGGCGCTTAGCCGCCAGTGCACAATTTAGCACATGTCTGCTAAGTGTCCAAATTTTCATTCTGACTTCTCTAAATCATCAATTAAGGTCAAATAAACTCTACTTAAGTTTAAAAACTCCAAATTACTATCACTAAAAACATAAAAACAAACCAAACAAAGCAAACAAAATGCACTAAAAAAACATAAAGCAAAGCACAACGATAAATATGGGTTGCCTCTCACAAAGCGCTTGTTTTAACGTCTTCAGCCTGACATACCCAGAACTCATTCTGAGTGACCTAACATCAAATTCTCATCGCATTTAGATTTATTGATCGAAAAATATGGTTTTAGTCTATGTCCGTTAACTTTAAATATTTTTCCAGTCTTAGCATCTCGAATATCTACAAGCTCCATAAGAATAAACTTTTATCACAATAAATGGACCCATCCACCTGGACTTAAGTTTTCCAGAAAATATTCTCAATCTAGCATTATACCGCAAAACTTGTTGTCCTGGTATAAGATTTTTGGGAAGAATCTTCCGATCATGCCATAACTTCATCTTTTCCTCATAACTCTTAGCATTTTCATAAGATTCATTTTTTATTTCTTCAAGCTCATTCAATTGTAATAATCTCTTTTCAGCAACATCTTTCAAATTATAATTGAACTCTTTAATAGCCCAATATGCTTTATGCTCAAGTTTTTACAAAAGAAGAATCCATCTTATCAGTCTCGGTTTTGCATCATTTTTTTTCATTAAGTATTTAATAGCAGAATGATCAGTATGCACAACACATTTAGTTTCAATTAAATATGATCAAAATTTATCAAAAACAAATACTATAGCTAATAACTCTTTCTCAGTAGTGGTATAATTAATTTGAGCTTCATTAAGAGTTTTACTAGCATAATAAATTACTTTGAAAATTTTATCATATTTCTGACCCAAAACAGCACCAATAGCATAATCAATACAACACACATTAATTCAAAAGGTTTTTCCCAAATTGGTGAAATTATTACAGGTGCAGTGATTAATTTTTCTTTTAATGTTTCAAAGGCTTTACGGCTGTCATCATCAAATTAAAAATTACATCCTTTTCAAGTAAACGGCAAAAAGGTTTTGTAATCTTTGAAAAGTCTTTAATGTAACGCCTGTAGAATCCAGCATGTCCTAAAAAACTTCTAATTCCCCTTTCATTGGTTGGGCAAGGTAAATTAGATATAACTTGAATTTTTGTAGGATCTACCTCCAAACCTTTTTCTAAAATCTGATGTCCCAAAACAATTCCTCCTGCTACCATAAATTGGCATTTTTCCCAATTAAGGATCAAATTAGTTTCTTCACAATATTTTAGAACTTTAGATAGATGTTCTAAACATGATTCAAACGAAATCCCAAACACTGAAAAGTCATCCATAAAAACTTCAATCCCTTTTTCAATTAAATCACAAAAAATAGCCATCATACATCTCTGAAATGTAGCAGGGTCATTACATAAACCAAAGGCCATCCTTCTAAAAGCAAACGTACCATAAGGACTGGTAAACGTAGTTTTCTCTTGATCCTCAGGAGCAATTTGAATTTGGTGGTAACCAGTATATCCATCCGTAAAACAAAAGTATTTATGCCCAGTACACCTATCCAACATTTGATCTAGAAAAGGAGTGGAAAATGATCTTTCCTTGTGGCAAGGTTTAATTTTCTATAATCAATGCATATTTGTCACTCCCGTAACTTGTCTTGTTGGTATCATTTCATTATTTTCATTAACAATCATAGTTACTCCTCCTTTCTTAGGAACACAGTGAATAGGACTAACCCATGCACTATCTGAAATAGGGTTGATAATTCCAGCATCCAACCATTTTAAAATTTCTTTCTTAACAACGTCTTTCATAATAGGATTTATCTTCTTTGGGGATCAGCCCACGGTTTGCAATTATCTTCCATAAGAATTCTGTGCATACAAATTGAAGGACCGATTCCTTTAATAGCAGCAATTGTCCATCCAAAGGCTTCCTTGTGTTTCTTCAAAATTTCAAGCAAACTCTCTTCTTCTTTTTCAGTTAATTGAGAGGAAATTATAACAGGCAAGGTTAAGGATTCACCTAGAAAAACATACTTCAAATGATCAGGAAGCATTTTTAACTCAAGTTCAGGAGGTTTTTCAATTGATTGACCATAAGATTTATCTTTCTTAGTCATATCCAACAATTCAAAACTTTCACGAACAAACTTTAAATCTTCCTCTTGAAAATCTTCAAAATCAAATATCTCCTCTTCTTGCTTATATTCAAATTCTTCTCCTTTAGCTTTCTCTTCATAAGTTGATTTGAAATGAAATTCACTTAAATATTCAATAACATCCATCCTATAACACTCATCTTCTTTACCTCTAGCAGGATATTTCATCGATTTTGAAATATTAAATGTAACGATCGATCATTAACCCTCATCGTTAATTCCCCTTTTGCACATCTATCATGGCTCGCTCGTATCTAGAAAAGGTCTCCCCAAAATTATGGGTATCTCTTTATCTTCCTCCATATCTAACACAACGAAATTCACAGAAAAAATAAATTGATCCACTTTTACCAAAACATCTTCTATAACTCCTTTAGGATATGTGATCGAACGATCTGCTAATTACAGAGTTACAATAGTTGGGGTTATTTCTCCTAGTCCCAGTCTTTTGAATATTGATAGAGGCATAAGGTTAATGCTTGCACCTAAATCACATAAAGCTTTTCCACGTAATCTTTCTCCAATCGCACATGGAATTGTGAAACTACTAGGATCTTTAAGTTTTTCGAGAAGCTTTTTCCGAATTATCGCACCGCACTCCTCACTAAGTGCAACAGATCTCATTTTCTTCAAACTTCCTCTTTTTATTAAGAATATCCTTCATAAATTTTGCATAGCTTGGCATTTGTTCTAGGGCTTCAGCAAATGGAATATTAATGGTAAGCTTCTTTAATATCTCCAAGAATTTTGAAAATTGCTTATCCAACTATTGTTGACCAAGTCTCTGAGGAAATGGAGGTGGTGGTTTTTCTAAATCAACCTTAGGTGGAGAAATAGGTCTTTCAAAACCTTTTGGAGCGTCCTCTTTAGGTTTTTCAACCTCTTCTTTCTCTACTTCAGTTTCTTTTTTAACTCTACCTTCCAATTCTTTTCCACTTCTCAGTTGAATTGCCTTCACTTATTCTTTATTCTTTTCTCTTGGATTCACTTCAATATTACTTGGAAGCATTTCTTGGGATCTATTACTTAAGGCATTTGTAATTTGACCCAATTGATTTTCAATATTTCTGATGGTTGCTCCTTGAATTTGTAATTGATTTCCCATATGTGATACTACTTCTTCCATAGACAACTTCTTCTCCTTATTTTGTAAAGCATTGTTATAACCTGAAGGATAAGTTAATCTATTATTTTTATTACCTTGTTTGTTCCAATTCCCCAATGGGTTTACTTGGGTGTTCCGCCATTGTTGATTAACACCACCCTGATTATTGTTATTCCAGTTAAAATTTGTATGATTCTTCCAACCTGGGTTATAATAATTGGAATATGGGTTGTTAGGTTTGATTATAACATTCATAGTTTCTGGTGAAGAATAAGAATCAACCATTTAGCCTAATGAATTTATTTCAATCATGAGATTCAGCTGAGAAAAATTCATCCCAAATTGGTCTATCTTCCTTGATAAAGCAGCAACTTGATTTGCTAACATTGTAAAAGCATCATTTTCATAAACAATGGCTACCTTTTTAGGATTTAACCTTTCAGAAGGCCATTGAAAATTATTAGTAGTCATTTCTTCAATTAAAGCATAAGCATCATAAAATGGTTTAGACATTAATGATTCACCAGCAGCAGCATCGATGATTGATCTAAGAGATCCAACTAATCCATTATAAAAAGTTTGAATAATTAACCAATCTGGTATCGCATGATGTGGACATATCCTGAGGAGATCTTTAAATCTTTCCCATGCTTCATATATTGATTCCCCTTCAAACTGATAAAAAGATGTTATATCATTTCTCAACTTAGCAGTCTTAGATGGTGGAAAATATTTAGCAAGGAACTTTTGTGACAGTTCACCCCAAGTTCTAATTGATCCAGGTGCTAATGAATGTAACCACATTTTAGCTTTATCCCTTAGTGAGAAAGGAAAAGTCTAAGTCTAATAGCATTATCCGAAACACCATCATATTTAAAAGTAGCACACAACTCTAGAAAATTAGCAAGATGCAAATTAGGATCTTCGATTGTTGCTCCCCAAACCGATTATTAGACACCATTTTGATAATAAGCAAGTTTAAGCTCAAATGAATTAGCAGCATACAGCAGGGTTTTGAATACTAGCACGAAGTTCATCTACTGTAGGGTTAACATAATCTCTTAAAGGTCTTAATTCTTGATGGATGCCTACATTTTGATTTTGATGATTTGTCATTCCTTGAATATGTTTATCTTTTTCTGTATTTTTAATTTTTTTTATTTTTATGATCGTTCTTTCTAATTCAGAATCATAAGGCACAAGTTCTTCAGAACCTGAACTACGCATACAACAATAAAATAAAATAAAACACAACACGCTAACAAAAACAAAGAAAAGTAAATATTTAAAATTTCTTAATTCTCTTTAAAATGCAATTTAAATTAATTTTTTCCGGCAACGGCGCCAAAAACTTGATCCCCGATAAATGCAACGGCGCCAAAAACTTGGTACCGTCCCGTAAATGTGCTGATGATTTAGATATGAAAATTATGATTTTATAATATGAGATACTACGCAAGTATAAATATCGTTTATCAAGTAATATAGGACTTTCTGATTAAGTCCCGAGATATCGAACCCACAGGATTAATATGAAAATTTTTAAAGAAATCAGAAAATTATCTTTTTACTATCTTTAATTGTTTTTGAAAAAGTATGTCTTGATTTTAAAAAGTTTTGAAAGTTGATTTGTCTTTTAAAATTTCCTTAATAAAATGTTAAGCAATGAAATTTAAATTATAATAACTAATAACACTGGATGTAAAATACTATTAACTAGAATATCTTTTTCTTTCTTTTTATGAAGTAGTAGTAATTCTTAAAGTATTGTTGTGGAAGTATTTAAATTTGTTGTGACAAATAGGAGCAAATGTGTTCTTTACCCTTACTTGGTTCTATAAGGAACATATGTTAATTTGAAATTTTTATTATTTTGAACATGGTTAGGCAGGGAAGATACCAGTCTCTCACTCTAGAGTTCCCTCGATTCCCACCACCTGGGGGCTAACTTCTCATAACAAAATTCAAAATTTCAAACCAAATTAGGGGGTTTTAGCCTATCACTCTAAAATCCTCTAATTTTACTCCCTTTCATAAAAATATATTCTAATATTACATTCAATTATATGGACTACAATTCTTACCCATATAATTGCATGTGATTCTTACTAACTTTTATGAGACAATACAACATTGGATCTTATATAATCTCAAGAAATTTTACAACTTAACAGGCCAAATTAAGAAGTAAACAAAGTTTTCAGAATCAATCTTCACAACTTCTTCCAACTTTAAACACTTATACATTCCACAATAATTCTTTATAAATTAATTACTTATCCATTTAAAAAAGAAAAAGATAAAGTAAACTACTCAGAATGTATTGGGAAAATACAAATACACATTGATTTGAAATTAAAAACAATAAGAAAAATAACAAACGAAAGAAAGTATTAATAAAAAGATTATAAGTAAACACTTATCTGAAAATCCTCTCCACAAGACTAAGGAAGTTCCTCTGAAACTTTGACGCTTCGCTAAACTACTCCTCAGAGCAAGTCTCCCAACTCCGATGACTCAGAATACAGACTTCAGACTTCAATAAAAACTAAACTAAAAGAAAGAAAAGAAGTGGGAAGAAGAAGAGTTCACACCGACCCTTTTTTCCTTTCTACTCTCTACTCCTACTCTTAAGAAAAACTCTTAAAATGCAGTGGAAGAACAATGGAAGTACCCTTCAAAACGCAGTGGAAGAGCCTCCTAAAGCCTCTCCTTCAAAACGCAGTGGAAGAGCCTCCTAAAGCCTCCCCTAATCTTTCCTAAGACTCTCTTTAAAAAGTAAACCAAAAGGTGCCTTGGTGTCTCTTCAAAATGTGTCCAGACTCAATATATCTACCAAGGAACGCACCCCTTCATTCAAACTTGCCACCCAAAGGAATTTATGTTAGTTACCACTAAGAGTTGCATCCCATCCCCTTTGAAATTGGCGCCAAATACATTTGAATTTCGATTTTTAACTGTGGCAGCTAAGCTACTGCTCAGTGCGCGCTATTGCGCCGATGCTAAAATTTTAATTTTTCATTATTTTTGCTCCAAATTTGATCCAATTTTGCTCCTTTCATCATGACCATCCATTTTCATCATACCTACAAGAAAGACACAAAATACCTTCCCTTAAAGTGCAATATCATTAAAATAGGTATAAAATTGTGCATAAAATACTATATATTTTAGGTGTATCATCAAGCATCTGTTCTAATGCTTCAACAAAAGGAATATTTATCGTTAATTTCTTAAGGATCTCCAAAAATTTTCCAAATCTGTTATCCCTGTTTTGTTTCTTCAATCATTGAGGAAATGGAGGTGGTGGTTTTTCAACAGTTATCTTCATTGGCTCAAGAGGATAATCCAAGTCTGGATAAATCTTGTTTCAACCTTTTTCGATTTCCACCTTCTTCTTTTCTGTTTCAACTTCTTTTTGCACTCTAGTTTCCAATTCTTTTCTAATCCTTAATTGAATAGCCTTAAGTTGTTCTTTGTTTTGATCTTTTGGATTGATCTCAACATTACTTGGAAGCGTTCCAGAAGGTCTATTATTAAGTGCAGTGAAAATATGCCCCAATTGATTTTCAATATTTTTTATAGCAACACCTTGAGCTTGAAATTGATTTCTCATATTCAGAATCATTTCTTCAGTAGACAACTTCTTATCCTTAAATTGCGGGTTGCTATTGAATCCAGGAGGATAAGATGGTCTAAAATTAGTATTTCTTTGACTGTTCGAATTTCTAATTGGATTTATAGAACTATTAGCCCACTGTGGGTTAACATTGGCATTGCTATTATTCCAAATGAAATTTGGGTGATTCTTCCAACCAGGATTATAATAATTCGAATAAGGATTGTTAGGTCTATTAATAGTATTTAAAGTCTCATAAGGTGTTTAAGATTTTGTTATCTGTCCAAATGAATTTTCCTCCAACACTTGAGGTGGTTGAGAATAATTCATTCCATATTGATCTATTTTCTTAGAAAGGGCTATAATTTGAGAAACTACCATAGTCATAATATCTGAATCATGAACACTAGCTACTCTCTTAGGATTTACCCGTTGAGACGGCCATTGAAAATTATTAGTAGTTATTTCTTCAATTAATGCGTATGCTTCATCAAAAGTTTTTGACATTAACAATCCACCAGCAGCAGCATCTATAATAGATCTCAATTATCCCACTAATCCATTATAAAATGTTTGAATTATTACCAATATAGTAAAGCATGATGTGGGCACTTCCTAAGAAGATCTTTAAATCTCTCCCAAGCTTCATATATTGACTCTCCTTCAAACTGACCAAAATATGTAATATCATTTCTTAGTTTAGTAGTCTTTGATGGACGGAAATATTTTGATAGAAACTTTTGAGATAATTCTCCACAAGTTCTATTAGATCCAGGTGCTAACGAGTTTAACCACGCCTTGGCTTTATCCCTTATTGAAAAAGGAAAAAGTCTAAGTCTGACAGCGTCACTAGACACTCCGTCATATTTAAAACTAGCACACAGTTCTTAAAAACTAGTGAGATGTAAATTTGGATCCTCATTAGGTGTTCCTCAGATTTGATTATTTTGTACCATTTGGATAATAGCAGGTTTAAGTTCAAATGAATTGGCAGCAACATCAGGATTTTGAATAGTTATGTGAATTTCGTCTGTTGTTGGGTTAGCATAATCTCTTAAAGGTCTTGGCAAATTTCCAATATCATTTCTCTGATTATCTTGATTATTCGCCATTTAACAAGGATTTTTAATTTTTTTTGTTGTTTTCAAATTTTTCTGACAGTACGCTCTAACTCCGAATCGTAAGGCACTAAACCTATATATCCACTACGACACATATACAACACACAAATACTTTTAAAAAGTAAACAAACACACAATTACACACTACAAAGTAAAGGTTTTATGTTACTATATTATCAATAAATACCGTTTATAATTCCTTCCTTATTTACTTAGTTACTTCATTACCTTCCCCAGCAACGGCGCTAAAAACTTGACCGGACGATTTACAGACTTTTATATTGCAAAAATTTATGAACTCAAATTTATATATGTTTATAATTATTTTATAAAATTCAAGCACTCAATGCAAGTATACGTATCGTATCAAGTAATACAGGGCTCTAATAGAGTTCTGGTTATCGATCCCACAGGGAAGTTACGAAGTAGAAGAAAGTGTTTCACAATAGATAATGTAGCACCGAAATCTGATACTTAAATTGCACTTAAAGATTAATACTTATTTCTACTACCACTATGTAGAAAAAAATAAAAATTAATTAAGCTACAATTACTTCTAATAACTTTGAAAATAGAATTAACTAATAGACACACACTAAGCTGTACATTTGAAAGGTTTTTGATATATGAGAAAAGTATCTTTTCTCTTGCAATGGGAATATGATGTGCAGATGATATGGAACAAATATTTATGTTATAGTGCCAAAAAGGAGCATAAATGTTTCTTTACCCTTGAAAGAGTACTCCCTCTTTTAAGCATGAAAAGAACATTGACATATTCTAAGTTTAGTCATTAAATCTAAGGCTAGGCTGGGAGGATACCAGCTCTCACTACGGAGCTCCCACTCACCCTTCACCTGAAGGCTAACATTCGAGTTTAGTTACTAATCTTAGGACCAATTTGGGGATCTCAGCCTGTCACCCTAAAACCTCCAAAATGAAGTCCATCAAAGCACATTTTCCTATTAATTTGCACTCAATTTCCATGAACTACGCAATTCATCAATGGAAATTGAATGGATTCTTCATTATTGTTGTAGGACACTAAATCCTTTCAGAATTAATTTTCAACAACATATTTTAACAATTCAATTGGCTAGATCGAAAAGTAAATTAAGTTTGAAATGAAAAACCATCACAATTGCTTCAATTCATTAAAAGCACTTCAAATCCACATCAATCCATCATCACATCTCTATGCAAGAAGAAATATGATGCACCAAAAATATATACAGTTTTTGCTATATAATTTTACCCATTTTTGCTGATTTTGTACTTTAAAGAAAGGTAATTTTCATGATTTGTTGCAAGTATGATGATTTTAGGTGATTGTAGTGAAAAGAAGAAAAAAAGGAACAAATTCAGAGCAAAAAGGAGCAAAAAGAAGGAAAACAGGTTCTGGCACTGCCGTCGCCATTTTCCAGAGACTTCAGCAATATTTTGACGATAGAGCGCAGCCGGCTCCCAAAGTTGGTGTAATTCAAATTTGAAGAGTTTTGGCAACCTTTTGAAGGGATGCTTATGGAAACTCTTGGGATTTCGTTCCTAACTTATAAGTAACTGTTTTTGGACTAAAATGAGGGAGCTCTCGTGGTTTCTCTTGCTCTCTTAATGGTCTTGGTGTGTGTTAAGTGTTAGGGTTTAGGAGAAGAGTCTGTGGAAGTGAGGATTTGAGAGGAATTCTTCTCTAAGGAGTGAAGGATAAGAAGTAAAGTGAGACATTGCTTCTTCCTTTCCATTCTAAAGAGGGAATTAAGTGTTGTAAAGAAGAGAGAAAAGGATTCAAAGGAACCTCAAAGGAATTGCATTGGGGAAGAGAATGAGATAACTTGTATTTTTTTTGTGATTTGTATGAATTTTCTTTTATATATAAAATCCATGTTTTATTGTATTTTCTTCATGAATTCTGAGTAGCCTCCCTTGTCTTTCTTCTTGAATAGAGATGTGATGATGGATTGATGTGGATTTGATGTGCTTTTAATGTATTAAAGAAATTGTGATGGTTTTTCATTTCAAACTTAATTTACTTTTCGATTTGGCCAATTGAAATGTTAAAATATGTTGTTGAACATTAATTCTGAAAGGATTTAATGTCCTACAACAATAATGAAGAATCCATTCAATTTTCATGGATGAATTGTGTAGTTCATGGGAATTGAGTGCAAATAAATAGGGAAATGTGTTTTGATGGACTTCAATTTTGAGATTTCAGGGTGACAGGCTGTGATCCCCAAATTGGTTCTAAGATTAGTGACTAAACTTGAAGGTTAGCCTTCAGGTGAAGGGTGAGTGGGAGCTCCGTAGTGAGAGCCGGTATCCTCCCAGCCTAGCCTTAGATTAAGTGACTAAACTTACGATATGTCATTGTTCTTTTCATGCTTAGAAGAGGGGTTACTCTTTTAAGGGTAAAGAAACATTTATGCTCCTATTGGGCACAATAACATAGATATTTGTTCCATATCATCACACATCACATTCTCATTACAATAGGAAAGATACTTTTCTCATATATGAAAAACCTTTCAAATACATAGTTTAGTGTGTCTGTTAGTTAATTTTGTTTTCAAACTTGTTAGAAGTAATTTTAGTTTAATTAATTGTTACTATTTTCTGCATAGTGGTAGTAGAAGTAAGTATTAAACTTTAAGTGCAACTTAAGTATAGGATTTTAGTGCTACATTATATATATTGTGAAACACTTTCTTATAATTCGTACTTCCCTGTGGGATCGATAACCAGGACTCCGTTAGAGCCCTGTATTACTTGATACGATACGTATACTTGCGTTGAGTGCTTGAACTTTACAAAATCATTATAAATATATATATTTGGGTTCATAAATTCTTGCAAAAAATATAAGTCCCGCATTAAGTTTTTGACGCCGTTGCCGGTTAAGTAACGAAGTAATTAAGTAAGTAAATAAGTAAGAAAGTATAAATAGTATTTATTAATAATATAGTAACAAGAAACCTTTATTTTGTAGTGTGTAATTGTGTGTTTATTTACTTTTTAAAAGTATTTGTGTGATTGTATATGCGTCGTAGTGGATCTATAGGTTTAGTGTCTTACGATTCGGAGTTAGAGCGTACTATCAGAAAAATTAGAAAACAAGAAAAAAATTGAAAGTCCTTGTGAAATGGAGAATAATCAAGATAATCAGAGAAATGATCTTCAAAATTTCCCAAGATCTTTAAGAGATTATGCTAACCCAATAGCAGACGAAATTCACATAACTATTCAAAATCCTAATGTTGCTGCTAATTCATTTGAACTTAAACCTGCTATTATCCTAATGGTACAAAATAATCAATTTGGAGGAAGACCTATTGAGGATCCAAATTTATATATCGCTATTTTTTTGAACTGTGTGCTACTTTTAAATATGATGGAGTGTCTAGTGACGCTATCAGACTTAGACCTTTTCCTTTTTCATTAAGGGATAAAGCTAAGGCGTGGTTAAACTCGTTAGCACCTGGATCTATTAGAACTTGGGGAAAATTATCTCAGAAGTTTCTATCAAAATATTTTCCTCTATCAAAGACTGCTAAACTAAGAAATGATATTACATCCTTTTGTCAGTTTAAAGGAGAGTCAATATATGAAGCTTGAGAGAGATTTAAAGATCTTCTTAGGAAGTGCCCACATCATGCTTTACCAGATTGGTTAATAATTCAATCATTTTATAATGGATTAGTGGGATCATTGAGATCTATTATAGATGATGTTGCTGGTGGATCGTTAATGTCAAAATCTTTTGATGAAGCATACGCATTAATTGAAGAAATGGATACTAATAATTTTTAATGGCCCTCTAAATGGGTAAATCCTAAGAGAGTAGCTAGTGTTCATGATTCAGATATTATGACTATGGTAGTTTCTCAAATTGTAGCCCTTTCTAAGAAAATAGATCAATATGGAATGAATTATTCTCAACCACCTCAAGTGTTGGAGGAAAATTCATTTGGAAAGATAACAGAATCTCAAACACCTTATGAGACTTTAAATGCTATTAATAGACCTAACAATCCTTATTCGAATTATTATAATCCTGGTTGGAAGAATCACCTAAATTTCAATTGGAATAATAGCAATGTCAATGTTAACCCACATTGGCCTAACAGTTCTATAAATCCAATTAGAAATTCGAACAATCAAGGAAATATCAATTTTAGACCATCTTATCCTCCTGGATTCAATAGTAACCCACAATTTAAGGAAAAGAATTTGTCTACTGAAGAAATGATTCTGAATATGAGAAATCAATTACAAGCTCAAGGTGTTCTATGAAAAATATTGAAAATCAATTGGGGCATATTTTCACTGCACTTAATAATAGTCCTTCTGGAATACATCTAAGTAATGTTGAGATCAATCCAAAAGATCAAAATAAGGAACAACTTAAGGCTATTCAATTAAGGAGTGGAAAATAATTAGAAACTAGAGTGCAAAAAGAAGTTGAAAGAGAAAAGGAGAAGGTGGAAATCAAAAAGATTGAAGAAACAAAACAGGGATAACAAATTTGGAAAATTTTTAGAGATCCTTAAGAAATTAATGATAAATATTCCTTTTATTGAAGCATTAGAACAGATGCCTGACTATGCTAAGTTTATGAAGGATATTCTGAGAAAGAAAAGAAATTTTACAGATCATGAAACTGTTGCACTTAGCGGAGAGTGTAGTGCAATTATTCAGAAGAGGCTTCCGGAAGAACTTAAAGATCCTGGTAGTTTCACTATTTTGTGTGCTATAGGTGAAAATTTTTTCGGAAAAGCTTTTTGTGATCTGGGAGCTATTTTTAAAGGTTGGGAATAGGAGAAATTTCTCCTACATCTGTGACTCTTCAGTTGGCCGATTGTTTCATTGCTTACCCTAAAGGAGTGGTGGAAGATGTGTAAGTGAAAGTGGATAAATTTATTTTTCCTATGGATTTTATTGTACTTGATATGGAGGAAGATAAAGAAATTCCAATAATTTTGGGAAGACCATTCCTTGCTACTGGAAGATCAGGGATTGATGTTCAAAAGGAAGAATTAACTATGAGAGTTAATAATCAAGAGGTGGCCTTTAATATTTTAAAATCTATGAAGTATCCCTCAATGGAAAAAGATAATGAATGTTTTAAGATGGAGGTCTGTGAATATTTGAGAAACGGTCATTTTGAGAATATATTTGAAAAAGAAGTAGAGTATGAAAATATTTTTGAAGAAGAAACTGAAGATGATGAAAATTTAGATAGTAAGAAGAATGAAGATTTGGAGTATGTTCAGGAGAGATTTGAGGTATTAGACACTATGGAAGGTGGAAATAAAAGCTTAATTCCATCTACAATAAAACCTGCTGAACTTGAGATGAAAATTCTCCCTAATCATTTAAAGTATATGTTTTTAGGAGAATCATCTACCTTGCCAGTTATTGTATCTTCAGAGTTAAATGATTATTAAGAACAGAAGTTGTTGGAAACTTTAAAAAGATACAAGAAAGCTTTTGGATGGACTTTGGCAAATATTAAAGGAGTTAGTCCTTCGATTTGTATGCATAGAATTTTATTAGATAAAGAACATAAACCGAGAGTTGATCCGCAAAGGAGATTGAATCATATAATGAAAGAAGTAGTTAAGAAAGAGATTTTAAAATGGCTAGATGCTGGAATTATTTATCCTATTTCAAATAGCGTTTGGGTGAGTTCAATACATTGTGTACCAAAAAAGGGAGGAGTGACTGTAGAAGTGAATGAATATAATGAAATTATACCCACAAGACAAATTAATGGATGGCAAATTTGTATTGACTATAGGAAATTAAATGCCGCCACCAGAAACGATCACTTTTCTCTTCCTTTTCTCGATCAAATGCTAGATGGACTTCTGGACACAAGTACTACTATTTCTGAATGGATATACTGGTTACAATTAAATACCTATTGCTCCTGAGGATCAAGAGAAGATAACATTTACTAGCCCTTATGGAACATTTACTTTTCGAAGAATGCCTTTTGAACTGTGTAACACACCTGCAATATTTCAAAGATGTATTTTTTCTATCTTCAGTGGTATGATAGATAATGGAATAGAAGTTTTTATGGATGATTTCTCTGTATTTGGGACTTCATTTGAAATTTGCCTGGAAAACTTAGCAAAAGCTTTGGAGCTCTGTGAGAAAACAAATCTAGTTCTGAATTGGGAGAAATGTCAATTTATGGTTGCAAGAGGAATTGTGCTTGGGCATAAAATTTCTGAACATGGTATGGAGGTCGATCCTGTTAAAGTTAGAGTGATTGAGAGATTGCCACCACCCACCACTGTGAGAGAGGTGAGGAGTTTCTTAGTGCACGCTGAATTTTACAGGCGATATATTAAAGATTTTTCTAAAATTACCAAATCTTTGTGCCGACTTTTTGAAAATGATAGAAAATTTGATTTTAATGATGAGTGCTTAAGAGCTTATGAATTATTGAAAGATAAATTAATCACTGCACCTATAATTGTTTCACCAGATTGGGAGAAACCATTTGAACTTATGTGTGATGCTAGTGATTATGCGATCGAAGTAGCATTGAGGCAAAGGCATGATAAAGTTTTCAAAGTCATTTACTATGCTACTAAAACTCTTAATGAGGCTCAAATCAATTATACCACAGTTGAAAGAGAGTTATTAGCTATAGTATTTGCTTTTGAAAAATTTACACCTTATTTAATTGGAGCTAAAAGTATCGTGCATGCAGACCATTCGGCTATCAAATATTTAATGCAAAAGAAGGATGAAAAACCTAGACTCATTAGATGGATACTTCTTCTGCAAGAATTTGATTTTATGATAGCTGATAGGAAGGGAGCTGATAATCAAATAGCTGATCATCTATCAAGACTAGAATATGATAAATTATTTGAATTTGAAAAGGAAATTCTTGAAATTTTCCTTGATGAGCAACTTTATACTATTATGGGAAGTAATTTCCTTGGTATGCTGATATTGTGAATTATATTGTAAGTGATATTGTACCACTTGATTTAACAAGGCAACAACAAAAGAAGTTTAAATATGATGCAAGATTTTATTTTTGGGATGAGCCTTATCTATATAAACAGTGTAAGGATCAGATTATTAGGAAATGTGGGCCACAAGAAGAAGCAAATTTGATTATTCAACGATGTCATGATTCTGAATTTGGAGGTCATTTTGATGTTGATAAAACTGTTTTTAAGATTCTACAAACTGGATTTTATTGGCCTACTCTTTTTAGAGATGTTTATAGATATATTAAATCATGTGATCGATGTCAGAGAGTAGGTAATATCTCTAGAAGAAATGAAATGCCTCTAAATTATAATTTGGAAGTTGAAATTTTTTATGTATGGGCATTAGATTTTATGGGACCATTTACTCATTCATTTGGAAATTTATATATATTGGTTGCCATTGATTATGTCTCGAAATGGATTGAAGCTATTTCTTTACCTAGATGTGATGCTTTGAGTGTTTCAAAATTTTTAAAGAAAAATATATTTACAAGATATGGAATGCCGAGAGTGATCATAACTGAGGGTGGATCCCATTTCGAGAATAATCGAATTAAGAGATTAATCGAGAAATATAATATTATTCATAGAATCTCTACTCGCTTATCATCCCCGTACTAGTGGTTTAGCAGAAGTGTCTAATCGTGAAATTAAAAGAATTTTGGAGAAAACTCTGGATAATCATAAATTAGATTAGTCTGCTCGATTAGATACTGCTTTATGGGCTTATAGGACTGCTTTTAAAACCCTTATTGGAATGTCTTCTTATAGACTTGTGTTTAGTAAGACTTGCCATTTGCTGGTTGAATTGGAGCATAAAGCATATTGGGCGATAAAAGAGTTGAATTTTAATTTGAAAAATGCTGAAGAAAAAAGATTTATGCAATTGAATGAATTAGAAGAGATTAGAAATGCATCTTATCACAATGATAGGATCTATAAAGAGAAAATGAAATTATGGCATGATTAGAAGATACTGAAAAAGAACTTGGAATCTAGACAAAAAGTTTTGTTATACAACACAAGATTGAAGTTATTTCCTGGAAAGCTCAAGTCTAGATGGTTAGTGACCTTTTACGCTTGTAAAAGTTCATTCTTTTCGAGCTGTTGATATTAAAGATCTTGATAATGGAAAGATTTTCAAGGTTAATGGGCATCGATTAAAGCCTTACTTTGATGGGTTTCAACCTGACTTCAAAGAGATTTTAATTCTGAGTCATCTCGATTAACTGAATGGTTTGTCGGGCTGACGATGTTAAACCAAGTGCTTTGTGGGAGGCAACCCATATGTATCTTTGTGGTATGTTTGCTTGTTCGATGTAGTTGTGCTTTTTAGATAGCTGTCTTTGAATCCTAATTACTCTTAAATACTTTAAAAATTGATAAATGGTGGATCGAATCGAGATATTGGAATATTTTGGGCCAAATGAAGTTCGGTGAGAATTTTTGACCACTGGTGCCGCCGGCGCCCTATCACAGATATACTACTGAACTTATAAGTTTTTAAAGTTTCAAAATGAGATTTTTGACGGTTTTGAGCGGGATCTTCATCCTTATAACTCCCTAAACTCCATTTTAGACTTCCTAACTCCAGAAAAATGAAAACTACCATTCCCAATTCGCATTCTATTCCTACTCCTTCGAAACCCCTCGATCTCTCATTTTCAACCGAAGGAAGTTCTTAAGTTTTGAGGTGCAGCGTTTGTTCAACAAAGTGATGATGAAGAGGAGGATTATCAAGGAAAGCGGCTTCATAAATCGACTTATGGATAATCCTACTGCTAGAATTGAAGAGATAATTAAGGAGAGACGCTGGGAAGTGCTTTGCTACACTACCGCTGCCGTTGTTGTTCCTGTCATGAAAGAATTCTATGCAGATCTTCACGGGATCAACCAAGGGTTTGTATTTGTGTGTGGTAGATTTTTACAATTCACTCCTACACGAATTAATGATCTCTTTATGATCGAGAATGTACCTATTTGCCATTATTCTAATTTCAATGCCACGAGTGATAATATGAATGATGTGTATCAATATTTGATGGATGAAAATGAGGATTGGGAAATTAGAGAGAATGGATACATTAGTTTCCCATCTGCATCTCTAAATCCAGTGTCAAAGCAGTGGCACTACTTTATTTTGGTAAAGTTATTTCCAACATTGAAGATTAGCAAGGTAGCCAAGGAAAGTGTCATTTTGAATTTCTGTATTCAAACTGGGAGGCCGATTGACATTGATAATATAATTGTGAAATTAGTTTTAGGATTAATTATTCATGAATCTAAATATGGGCTTGGATACTCGTCCACCATATTTCTGTTATGTAGTCAATCACAAGTTCCATATGAAAGTTGGGAAAAGGTTCTTCTTCCATGGAGGCCTATTGATCCAAGTAATCCAGATGACTACCAAACAGTGGGAGATGAAGATGGCATGAATTTGCTTGTTGATCAACCAACACAGACTTCACAACCAATTCAACCCTATTTTCGTGAAGGTTCTAGAATGATATTAAAGAGGATCAAACAGTTAGAGAAAGAGGTACAAAACGTTATGAATGCAATCAATAACATTTTTGATTTATTCGATCATATAGATTAGAGAATGAAGGAATAATTCGATCACACCGTTCGAATTGAGATGGGCTTGATTAACCTGATGAAGAAGAATGTGGTGATTACTGAGGAATCATCTGACGAATTTCCAATTCGTCAATTCTATAATTTGTTCGTGTATCAGTGATGCGTGACTTAGCCTAAAGGGGCTATATATATATACTTTCAAATGCAAGAATTTGATACCACTGCTAGAAGATTTAATCACTGACAGCGGTGCCAAACACTTGATGCTATTTTACTTATGAAAGAGTTTGTGAATTTATATTTAGATTATAATTTGTAAAAGTCACAATTACAAACGCAAGTGTATGTATCGTATCAAGTAATACAGGGCTCTAGTGGAGTCCTGGTTATCGATCCCGCAGGGAAGATTATTAGAATATTAAGTAATATTTTTAGATTTTTCAAATTAAAAACAATTTTTTTATTTATTTTTAAAGTTTAGATTTTAGATTTAATGAAATTTATACTAAATGTAAGTAAGCAATACTAAAATAAATATTTAATGCAAGTATAAATAAAACAACTTTCTCCTTTTCAACTAATCCAAGATATTTTAGAATAATTATCATTTGTTGGAAAATTTAGATTATGGTATTGTGCCAAATAGAAGCATTCCTATTCTTTACCGTTTGGTCTAGGCATAAAGAACATTGACTAATCTATAGATCGCCTCGGGATGTTTTATTAAGTAGAATGGGTTAATCTAAGCTCACACTACTAGATGTCCAAGGGTGGCTATGGTCGGACCTACCAGTGACCCATTCCCTATCTATAAACCAAATTATTAGAATTTAGTCTGTCACTCTAAAAACTAATGAATTCTACACCCAATAAATCATATCTTCCTATTTATTTGCACTTCACCTTAAATAACCCGCGTATAGCCTGTGATTACCTAAGGATTCATGTGATATCTACTAGTTAAGAACTCATCTTCGGATAGGTCTCATAATTCTTCAACAGGTTTTAACAATTTAAATGGCCAGTTTAAAAAGTAAACTAAGATCAAGTATTAATACCATCACAATTTTTATAAATATTTTAAGTTAAATTCTCCACCAAAGTTTAATTATTTTATTATCTTTTCATAGTTGAAAGGAGAAAGAAATCTAACTACTCAAAACACATTGAATTCACACAACAAAACATATTTATAAAACTTTGAACCAAGTTACAAATACTTATCTAGAATGTTCCTTCAAGTGATCTGCTGACTCCTACTAACTCCAATGTAATGATGAAAGACTTCAACAACAACAACACTAATAATCTCACACTTAGCACTCAAAATAAACTCACTAAATAATAATAAAGATGGTGGCTCCCTAAAATAATTGGATGGAATATAGTGCTTGGGGACAAAAGATGCAAGAAGGGGTGAAAGAGACTATAGGGTGTTAAAAGGGGCGATTTTCTCTGTAGAATGGGCTCCTATTTATAGAGCTCTGAATTTGAATAGGGGTTGCTTAAGGCACCTCTTCAAAATTCATCCAAATACAATGTATCTTCTAGAAGGTTACTGTCGTGCCTAGGCGCCGGACTCTTTTGACCAGGTCTTTGCACCTCTTCACTTGGGTTGCACCTCTTTGCTATTAAAACTGATTACTTGTGTCCAGATGCATTGTATCACATGTTCTATATATTAGGAGTAACTTCCAGTCTTCTAGAAGCTCCAATAACCTTTTAGCACCGTCAAAATAACTGCCGAAAGTCGTCAAAAATATTATCTGCGACTGTAACGAACTGGCGCTTAGGCGCCGAATTCTAGAGCCTAGGCGCCAAGCCTATACTTTCAACAACTTTGCTCTTTTAGCTCCATTTTTGCTCCTGTTGCTCCTTTTTTCTTCTTGAAATCTTTTTTATCACCTACATCCAAAAACATAAAAATACCTTTCATTAAAGCATAATATCCTTAAGAATTGAATCATAAATAAGGCATAAAAATGGGTATTTTTAAAGTGGATCAAATTCCCCCAAAATTAAACGTTACCTGTCCTCAAGTAACCCTTTTAATTACATAAAATATATAACATTTGGAATGAAGTTTAAATATTTAAGATTCCTTGTAATTTTTGGTTTTATAAATGTTTTATCAAATCATTAACTAAATTTCACTAATTAAGGTTAATTTTAAGAATTTAAAGAATACTTAACTACCAAATCATAAGACTTTAAAATTTTCATTTATTTCAAGAATAATTGTAATTTATTATATTAAGGTCACATAGAATACTTACAAGAAAAAGACTTTCATGAAACATTTTTCTAGTCATAAAAATTAAGTTAAAAATGTAATAGGTTTTTTTTTATAAGATAATTTAAATGAAGCCAATTTTTTATTAGGCATTTCCTCAAGCTTCTCCTCACTTCTTTTTTTTTTTTAGTGAGGATTACTATTTTTGGATAGCCTGTTAATAATTTTGAACTTCACTTTCTATAACTTATATTTAAAAACTTATACATTTTTTACTTAATAAATATGACATTATTAATAAGTATTTTTCAAAAATCATTTCAGCTTTTCTTTTCAGGTAATAATCTTGATTCCTTAGTATTTCTAAAATACAATTCTCTTTACTATAAATAGAAAAATTCTTAATCTTATTATTCTTTAGGTTAAATAATTCTATTCTTAAAATCAATCAAAATTATTAAAATTTTAGTTAAGTTTACTAAATTATTTATAAATTCCAAAAATTTAAGTTATCTTAAATAGATTTTTCATTCCTTATGTTATGTTAATATTGTTAAAGAAAGTATCAATTCATTAAGGACAAATAATATTTAAATTTGAAAATTATTTTCCTTTCCCCTAAATTTCAGTTTTAGTATATAATTGAATCATAAAATTTTCCAAAGCGTGAGAGAAAGAAATAAACAGGAATTTATTTAGATATAGTGATAATGCAGAAAGGAAAAACTAATTTCTAATCCTACACATGCTTTAATAGGAATGTAACAGAAATAATTAAGCATTATAGAAAAGTTTGCAGAGCAGGAGTTAATTTTTAAAATTTTTTATTTTATTTTTTAAAACATGCAAAATTACTAACTATTCATGAATACTAAACAGTAAGCTGAAACAGAAATAAACATTTATCACATAAAATAAAAATTCATTCATATTTCAGTCTTAAACACATAACAGATCAGATGCTCTAAAACAATCTCAATATCAAAGGTTCATACAGAGTTACTTAAACAAATTAACACTAGCAAACAACAATACAATCACACTAATTAGTACTAACAAACAAAAAATAAATTAAAAATAGTGTCACAAATCTCAAGAGGTAAATCTGGCTACTAATCACTGTCTGTAGCCTCGTCATCATCATCTCCAAAAGAAAATTTCATTTCCTTCGGATCAACATACGGTGAAAATCTAGGATAGGTAGGAAACTGAACATCATGCTCACCCTTTAGGAATCTAACTAAAGACTCAGAATACTCAGCATCATAATTACTCTTCCTTTGGGTATAGTCAAAGAGATGATCGATCTTCTTATCAATTGTATCTACTCTGCAATGAGTTAGAAATAACTCATTCTACTGCTCCATAAACTGATCATGCATAGACGCCGTAAACTAGATGGTGGCTCGGCAGAGAAGTAGAAGGTCTAGAAGTAGAAGTTCTACCGAAGCGTGTAATGAACTAGAAGGTGCAGTAGAACTCTTACCTCGAAGTCGATCATGGATACTGATGCTTTTTCTTTCGATTGGCTTTGTAGACTTGAGCTTTTCCTCAGAAAGCTCAGCAACTACTCCAGCACTTTTAAATAGAGAATATATCAAAGATGGAAATCTAAGTCCAACAGAAGTGCTAAAACGAGCAGTAGCCTCTACAGAATCATAAATGATACTTCCTACATCAATCGGCTTCCTCTCCTGAATGCAATAGTTGAGGATAGCTCTATCCTTGGTAACTTTGCTCAAATATTTGGATGGAATGAGACGAGTAGAAATAAAGTAGTGTCATGCCTTTGAAATACCATTAAGCTTAGAAGATAAAAAATTGACTCTTTTTCCATTTCAGATCTTCCAAGCTCCAGTACCATCAGCCAAGTAGGCAATAATCATATCTATATCTCTCTCAGATGAAGATAATCCAGAGTAATAACACTCTATGTTCGGCGGCAGGCCGTAAAAAATGTTGATACGTTTGGGAGTGAATCCTAGTCCAACTCCTCTAATGAAAATCTCGTACTCTTCAGCATCTACGAAATTGGCATAAAATTCCCTAACCACAGGGATAACAGCAATAGCAGTAAAATAGTAGAATCGTTGCCAGTTCAATGCAACGATCGTTTCCTCAATTCTTCCTCTCGGATTGTAAAAAATTCGCTCTGAGATAAACTTTCGAGTCAAAGCAAAATCATTGTACTAGAAATGTGCAGCGTCAGTGATAAACTTGCTACAATCAAAATTTTCTCGTTCCTTTCCCCGCTTAGATTTGGGTGCAATCTAAACGTGAAATAAAAAAGTAAAATAAATTTATAGGATAAAAGAAAATATACTAATTTAAGCTTTTCAAACTTGAAAGAGCTTAAAAATCCATGGATTTAACTTTAAAAATCAAAATTTTTCTTAAAATTTCAGTTTTCTTTAGTGTGAGCAAAATCCATGGTGAAAATCGTAAATAATTGGTTTAGAATGTAGATCTGATCTTAGGATGAAGAAATCGAGTGATTTCAAGCTCAAAAACTTGAAAATCCAACCTCAAATGGGATCTCTAGGGTCTATTTTCGCAAAAACCAGAGGAAAGAGAAGCTTAGGCGTCAAAAATGGCGTGGGTGTGTTTAAGAAGATGAAGTTTTGGGTTCAGGCCGAACCGGCGCCTAAGCGCCGAGTTCTGGTGCCTAGGCACCAGACTTGCCTTTCCAAAATTTCAATTTAAATTTTATATTTTTCATAAAATCTTGTCAAATTTGACTCCTAATTACTCTTATAAGAGTATTAATCTAATCTATATCCTCCAAACATTTCCACAATCAATTTAAATGATAACTAAGATCCACATTTCAAACACGAGATTTAACTAAACTCTTCAACTTTAATTCATAATTTCCATTCCAAACTTAATAAGTTCTAGAATATGACTATATCATGGTTCATCATTCTATAAACAACACAAACAACACAAATTCAAAGCAAATTCCAAATCTAACTACACACATTGAACAATAAAGCAAACACACAAATTAGATAATCAACACACTAGAACTTCACTCAATCACACCTAAAACACATAAGAGATCTATTCAACACTGATCTTCAATTACCATCTCTTTCGCAATGAAGTTCGCTAGGACCAAATGGATAGAAAACCAACGCACTTAGAAATTCCAAAGCCGCCATTTCATCTATCCACTTGTTCTTCTCGTATATTGCTACTTGAGCGTCTTAATAGGCCGTCATATGATCAAATTGAAGTTTTGATTGCCATTCCACATGCTCAATTTGATGATACATTTCGTGTAAGCGATTCCCAATGCTTTGAAGTTCTACTTCAATCTTTTTCAGACGACTAAACAATTTCTCCATAATAACAACAATAAAACCATTAAAATAAGGTTGAGGATCTTTGGGATATTTGTCTCTTACCTCATTTCCATGATTTCCTCTATCCATTGCTTCTAAACTCCTCTTAACCCCTCCATGATAGATTGCTCTGGTCAAAATTAAGGTTTCTATGTGATTGGGGACGAAGATAGGTCAATTTATAGGGAAATTTCGTGTGAAAAACTGAAGAATTTTGATTTTTATACGATCTGTAACCGTGGTGCTTAGGCGGCGGAATCTGGCGCCTAGGCACCGGATCATCGATACGCACAGGTTATTCTGGCGCTTAGGCGCCAACTTTTGGCGCCTAGGCGCCGGAACCTCGATCGACTCCGATTCACCTATCGTCAAATTTTCAAAGTTTCGGTCTTAAAAATAGGTCTAGTAAAAGGGTGTGATCCACATACAAACACGATAAAAATAAATTCAAATCACAATCAATCACAATGATAACAAAATGGGTTGCATCCCACAAAGCGCTTAGTTTAACGTCGTCAGCTCGACCTAATTAATTAAATTAATCGGGTAGACATAGTTCGTAAGTCTCTTTGTAATTTGGTTTCATTTCTCCCATATAAGACTTCAGTCTTAATCCTTTAACTTTAAATACTTTTCCAGTTTTTGGATCTTTAATATCCACAGCTCAATAAGGGTACACTTTCTCAATTAGAAATGGTCCCATCCATTTAGATCGTAATTTTACAGGAAAAAGTTTTAAGCGAGCATTAAATAATAACATTTCTTATCTAGGCTCAAACATTTTCCTTGAAATCTTTTTGTCATGTAATTTCTTCATTCTTTCCTTATAAATCTTTGCATTCTCATAAGACTCATTTCTTATTTCTTCCATCTCATTTAGTTGTAATAATTGTTTCTCTCCTGCAGCATTCAAATTGTAATTGAACTCCTTTATCACCCAATAAGCTTTATGTTCCAGTTCAACAGATAAGTGACATTGTTTACCATAAACTAACCGATAAGGTGACATTCTGATAGGTGTTTTATAAGCTGTTCTATAAGCCCATAATGCAGAATCAAGTCTATCAACCCAATCAATTCTTTTAGGATTAACAGTCTTCTCCAGTATTCTTTTAATTTCTCTGTTTGATCCTTCAGTCATTCCACTTATTTGCGGGTGATAAGCAGTTGCAATTCTATGTTTAATTCCAAATTTTTCTAATAACAATTGAATTCTTTTATTTCTGAAATGACTTCCCCCATCTGTGATAATTACCCTGGGCATTCTAAATCTTGTAAAAATCATCTTCTTTAGAAACATCGAAACACTTTTGGAATCACAGTTAGGTAAAGCTACAGCTTCGATCCACTTTGAAACGTAATCAACTGCTAATAAAATATAAATCTTTCCAGATGATGGTACGAAAGGTCCCATAAATTCTAAACCCCATACATCAAAAATTTCAATGTCTAATTTAAAGTTTAGAGGCATTTCATCTTTTCTGGATATATTTCCCATTCTTTGACATCGATCACAAGTTTTCACATAATGTCTAACATCTTTGAAAAAAGTAGGCCAATAAAATCCAGAATTTAAAATTTTAAATGCAGTTTTCTCCACTCCAAAGTGTCCTCCAAATTCAGAATCGTGACATTTTTGAATAATTGCAAAAGTTTCTTCATAAGGTACACATCTTCGAATCATAGAATCTCTTCCTATTTTAAATAAATGAGGATCTTCCCAAATATATGATTTACAATGATTCTTGAATTTCTTAATGTATTTGCTATTCAACCCTTATGGTAAAATATTGCTAACCAAATAGTTAACTATATCTGCATACCAAGGCATTTGTAATCCTTGAATAACATATAATTGTTCATCCGGGAATTTCTCATTTATATTTTCTTCATAAATATTCTCATTATTATTTTTTATTCTCAATAAATGATCAGCAATTTGGTTGTCAGTTCTTTTTCTGTTCACAATTTCAAAGTCAAATTCTTGTAAAAGTAAAACCCATTTAATCAATCTAGGTTTAGCATCTTTCTTAGATATTAAATACTTAATAGCAGAATGATTAGTATGTACGATACATTTTGTTCAAAGAAGGTATGGTCTAAATTTATCAAAGGCATATACTATTGCTAAAAGCTCTTTTTCAGTAGTGGTGTAATTTATTTGAGTTTCATTAAGAATTTTGCTAGCATAGTATAAAACTTTAAAAATTTTCTCATATTTTGGTCCCAATACAACTCCAATTGCATAATCACTTGCATCACACATTAATTAAAAAGGTTTATTCCAATCAGGTGCAACAATGACAGGTGCAGTGATTAATTTTTCTTTTAAAATATTGAACACATTCAGACAATCTTCATTAAATTCAAATTTAGCTTCTTTTTCCAATAAAGGGCAAAGAGGTTTAGCAATTTTAGAAAAATCCTTTATATATCTCCTATAAAATCCAGCATGACCCAAAAAACTTCTCACATCAGTAACGGTATTAGGTGGTTGCAGTTCAGCAATAATTTTCACTTTTGCCTGATCAACTTCCATTCCTATTTTTGAAATATTATGTCCAAGTACAATTCGTTCTATAACCATAAATTGACATTTTTCCCAGTTTAGAACTAAATTTATTTCTTCACATCTCTTCAAAACTTTCGTTATATTTTATAAGCAAGATTCAAAAGAAGTTCCAAATACTGAAAAGTCGTCCATAAATACTTCAATTCCTTTATTGATTAGATCACAGAATATTGACATCATACATCTTTGAAAAGTTGCAGGTGCTTTACATAAACCGAAAGACATTTTTCTTAAGGCAAATGTTCCATAAGTACTTGTAAATGTTGTTTTCTCTTGGTCCTCAAGAGCAATAAGTAATTGATTATAACCAGAATATCCATCCAGAAAACAGAAATATGAGTGTCCAACTAATTTATCCAACATTTGATCCAAGAAAGGTAAAGGAAAATGATCCTTTCTAGTGGCGTTATTTAATTTTCGATAATCGATGCAAATTCACCATCAAGTAACTTGTCTTGTTGGGATTATTTTATTTTTATCATTAACAATGACAATTACTCCTCCTTTCTTCGGAACACGTTGAATAGGACTCACCCATTGGCTATCCGAAATAGGATAAATAATTCCAGCATCTAACCATTTCAAAATCTCTTTCTTTACAACCTCTTTCATAATTGGGTTCAATCTTCTTTGACGTTCAATAGTGGGTTTACAGTTTTCTTCCATTAAAATCCCATGCATACAGATTGAAGGACTTATTCCTTTTATATCTGCAATAGTCCAACCAAAAGCTTTCTTATAATTCTTCAAAACTCCTATTAATTTCTCTTCTTGATCTTTGCTTAGTTCTGAAAATATAATTACAGGTAAAGTTAATGAATTTCCAAGAATGCATACTTTAAGTGCATGTAACATTTTTAATTCCAGTTCAGGGGCTTTTTCAATTGAGGGTAAAAGTATATCATTTTTAGTTGTGTCTAAAATTTCCCAGTTTTCAGGAATATAATGAGTTTCTTCGCATAATTTTTCTTCATTTATTTTTTCAATTTCTTCAGTTATCGACTCATTATATAATACAGTATTCATAATTTTTATCTTCGTAAATGACCTTACATTTTTCTTGATAATGTTTTTCAATTATATAATCAAAAATATCCATTCGATAGCATTTTTCTTTATCAGGATACCTCATTGATTTCAGAACATTAAATGTTATCTCTTAATCATTAACTCTCATTGTTAATTCTTCTTTTTGCACGTCAATCATAGCATGTTCGGTAGATAGTAGCTAGAAAAGGTCTCCCTAAAATAATAGGTATTTCTTTATCTTCTTCCATATCTAACACAATGAAATCCACAGGAAAGATATATTTATCTACCTTAACAAGAACATCCTCTATAACTCCTTTAGGATAAGTGATAGATCGATCAGCTAACTGAAGGGTTACAGTGGTGAGAGAAATCTCTCCTAAATTTAACCTTCGAAAGATTGAAAATGGCATGAGATTAATACTAGCTCCAAAATCACATAAGGCTTTTCCACAAAATTTTTCTCCAATAGCACATGGTATAGTGAAACTTCCAGGATCTTTAAGTTTCTGAGGTATTTTATTTTGAATTATTGTACTACATTCTTCACTTAATACAACAGTTTCATAAGCTTCAAACATTCTTTTCTTACTTAAAATAACCTTCATAAATTTTGCATAGCTTGGCATTTGTTCCAACGCTTCAGCAAAAGGAATGTTGATGGTAAGTTTCTTAAAAATCTCAAAAAACTTAGAAAATTGATGGTCAAGCTTCGTTGTTTTAATCTTTGAGGAAAAGGTGGTGGTGGTCTTTCAACTTCCACTTCAATAGGAATTACGATCGATCTTTACTGGAGAAAGAGTATCCTTAGGTTTTTCAATTTCTTCTACCTCTCTCTCTTTTTCAATTTCATTCTGAATTTTCTCTTTTAATTCCTTTCCACTTCTAAGTTGTACAGCTTTAGCTTGTTCATGTTCTTTCCCAGTTTCTTTAGGATTAATTTCAACATTACTAGGTAGTGTTCCTTGAGGTCTGTAATTAATAAAATTAGCATTTTGACCCATCTGATTCTCAGTATTATGAATAGTAGTGTTTTGACTCTGTAGCTGATTACTTAGTTGCAAGATTAATTCTTCTATAGATAACTTTTTCTGCTGATTATTAAAACCAGAAGGGTAAGTTGGTCTAAAGTTTGAATTTCCTTGATTGTTCCAATTTGGATTAACTTGATTATTACTCCATTGTTTATGTCCATTATTCCAATTAAAATTAGGATGATTTTTCCAACTAGGATTATAATAATTAGAATAAGGGTTATTAGTTTTACTAGCAATAGCTTGCAAAGTTTCCATTGTTTGAGAATCATCAGTATTTGCAGAATTATCATTACTTACATGCGATATATTAATAGCAAAATTATCTAATTTCTTAGATATCGCAGCCACTTGTGAAGCTAAAATCGAAAAGGCTTCATTATCTTGAATACTTTCCATTCTTTTAGGATTAACCCTTTCAGAAGGCCATTGAAAATTATTATTAGTCATTTCTTCAATTAAGGTATAAGCTTCTTCAAATATCTTAGCCATTAAAGAACCACCAGCAGCAACATGAATAATAGATCTAAGTGATCCAATAAGTTCATTATAAAATGTTTGAATAATTAACCAATCTGGCAAAGCATAATGAGAACATTTTCTTAATAATTCTTTAAATCTTTCCCAAGTTTCATAAATTGTTTCTCCATCAAATTGTGTAAAAGTAGTTATATCATCTCTTAATTTAGCAGTTTTAGAAGGAGGAAAATATTTAGTAAGGAATTTTTGTGTCATATCTGCCCATGTTTTAATAGAACAAGTTGCTAATGAATTAAGCCACATCATTGCTTTATCTTTTAAGGAAAAAGGAAAGAGTCTAAGCCTAATAGCATCATCAGAAACATTATTATATTTAAAGGTAGCACAAAGTTCTAAAAAAACTAGTAAGGTGTAAATTTGAATCCTCATTTGGTGTTCCTCCAAATTGATTATTTTGAACCATTTGAATAATAGAAGGTTTAAGCTCAAAAGAATTAGCATCTACAGCTGGCATTTAAATACTAATATGAAGTTCATCAGCTGTAGGATTTGCATAATCCCTTAATAGTTTATAAATATTTTGTAAGTTAGCCATTTCCTAATATTTTTTAATTTGTTTTCCTTGTTTTCTTTTTTTAATTCTTTTAACTGTTCTTTCTAATTCAAAATCAAAAGGTAATAATCCTTCCGATCCAGAACTATGCATAAAATTAAAATATTTTTGTTTTGTTTTTGTTTTGTTTTTAGGTTTTTTATTTTTCTTATATTTCTTTTTACTTTTTATTCTATTCTATCCCCGGCAACGGCGCCAAAAAAACTTGATGCGTGACTTCGCCTGGGGCTATATATATACTTTCAAATGCAAGAATTTGATATCACTGCTAGAAGATTTAATCACTGACAGTGGTGTCAAACACTTGATGCAATTTTACTTATGAAAGAGTTTATGAATTTATATTTAGATTATAATTTGTAAAAGTCACAATTACAAATGCAAGTATACGTGTCATATCAAGTAATACAGGGCTCTAGTGGAGTCCTGGTTATCGATCCCTCAGGGAAGATTTTTAGAATATTAAGTAATATTTTTAGAATTTTCAAATTAAAAATAATTTTTCTTATTTTTATTTCTTTTTAAAGTTTAGATTTTAGATTTAATGAAATTTATACTAAATGTAAGTAAGCAATACTAAAATAAATATTTAATGCATGTATAAATAAACCAACTTTCTCCTTTTCATCTAATCCAAGATATTTTAGAATAATTATCATTTGTTGGAAAATTTAGATTATGGTATTGTGCCAAATAGAAGCATTCCTATTCTTTACCCTTTGGTCTAGACATAAAGAACATTGACTAATCTATAGATCGTTTCAGGATGTTTTATTAGTAGAATGGGTTAATCTAGGCTCACACTACTAGATGTCCAAGGGTGGCTATGGTCGGCCCTATAAGTGACCATTTCCCTATCTATAAACCAATTTATTAGAATCTAGTTTGTCACTCTAAAAAATAATGAATTCTACGCCAATAAATCATATCTTCCTATTTATTTGCACTTCACCTTAAATAACCCGAGTATAGCCTGCGATTACCTAAGGATTCATGTGATATCTACTAGTTAAGAACTCATCTCCGGATATGTCTCAGAATTCTTCAACAGGTTTTAACAATTTAAATGGCCAGTTTAAAAAGTAAATTAAGATCATGTATTAATATCATCACAATTTTTATAAATATTTTAAGTTAAATTGTCCACCAAAGTTTAATTATTTTATTATATTTTCATAGTTGAAAGGAGAAAGAAATCTAACTACTCAGAACACATTGAATTCACACAACAAAACATATTTATAAAACTTTGAACCAAGTTACAACTACTTATCTGGAATGTTCCTTCAAGTGATCCGCTGACTCCTACTGACTCCAATGTAATGATGAAAGACTTCAACAACAAAAACACTGATAATTTCACACTTAACACTCAAAATAAACTCACTAAATAATAATAAAGATGGTGGTTCCCTAAAATAATTGGATGGAATATAGTGCTTGGGGACTAAAGATGCAAGAAGGGGTTAAAGAGACTATAGGGTTCTAAAAGGGTCGATTTTCTCTATAGATTGGGCTCCTATTTATATAGCTCTAAATTTGACCAGGGGTTACTTAAAACACCTCTTCAAAATTTGTCCAAATATAATGTATCTTCTAGAAGGTAACTGTCACGCCTAAGTGTCAGAATCTGGCATCTAGACGTCGGACTCTTTTGACCGGGTCTTCGCTTCTCTTTGGGTCGCACCTCTTCGCGATTAAAACTGATTCTTTGTGTCCAGATGCATTGTATCACATGTCCTATATATTAGGAGTAACTTTTAGTCTTCTAGAAGCTCCAATAATCGCTTAACACCATCAAAATAACTGCCCAAAGTCGTCAAAAATCTTGTCTGCTGCTGTATCGAAGTGGCGCTTAGGCGCCGGATACTGGCGCCTAGGCGCCAATCCTATAATTTGGACAACTTTGCTCTTTTAGCTCCATTTTTGCTCCTTTTTCCTTCTTGAACTCTTGTTTATCACCTACATCCAAAAACATAAAAATACCTTTCATTAAAACATAATATCCTTAAGAATTGAATCATACATAAGGCATAAAATTAGGTATTTTTAAAGTGGATCAATCAGCAATCGATTGGAGACATTAGAGGAGAGGATAGTTCTGAAACCGATGTGGAGTAATTAATGGATTCTACTTATGTTTGTTGTGTGATTAATCTACTTTGATTAATTATGCTTGGTCTGTAGTATCTGCTTTGCTTTATAATTTGAATTTAGATTTGGATGTGCTTACTTTCATTGTGTGCTTAGATTTTAGTGTTTGCCTATCGTAGAGTACTTGCAGCACTCAACATCTAAGAGTTGTTGGTTTGGTTTGAATGAACATATTTGATGTTTATGTTGTAACTTAGATTTTATATATATAAGTTTGTTGTGTTTTGTTTGTGTAAAGAATTGTGTTAATCATTGCTTATGAGATGAAGTAAATGCTTATTGAAGTGTTAAACATCATTGTGGATGTCGAAACGATCGAAATTACGAAAAAAATTTTGGACCCAGAAAAAAGTTTGGACTGGCGTCGCCGGCGCCCAAATCTAGAGAGTTTGGCATATTATTTTAAATAGAGTGCCACCGGTGCCCGAACAGAGTAAAAGGCCGAAAACCCTCGATTTTGCGATTTTTACCCTGGGACCCACAAATTTTTCTATTGCTTTCGTCTTCCTCCTCCATTTTCGCGATTTTGAAGATCTAGGGCTTGCTAGATATCGGTTTAAGGTGATTTCAATGCTTTTCGAGGCCGAATCTACACTTCTCTTGGTAAGAGCTTCACTTTAAGTTAAAATTTTTTTGATTTTTACCATGGAAATCTCTCAGATTGCTTAGGTTGAATTTTTAGAGTTTTGAAGAGATTTTGAGATTTCCATGATGAAATTTGCTCTTAATTGTTTAGTATAGTATTTGGAGTTTCTTACATTGTGAATTTGGGATTTATTCGAATTTTCTTGCAAATTTTAAAATTCACATGGCTCCAAGGATGAGTAAAGAGAAGAGGAAATTGGATTTTAATGAAGAAAATTTTGTTAATATTAAAGCCCAATTTCGCTTTAACTCTTCCCTTTACAATAAAAAGTACATTCAGGATCGAGCTTTTGATAGTCTTGGTGGATCTGTAGAACAATTAATTGCAGAACGGAACTGGGAACGATTTTGTTATTTTACTGCGAATGCTGTTATGGGAATTGTTAGAGAGTTCTATTCAAATTTGCTCTGGACTGAGACTGAGTATGTGCTAGTTAGAGGAAAAATGGTTGAGTTTACTCCTCAGCATATCAATGCTTTCTATCAGACTCGGGAACCATTTGTTTGTGAATACAAAAACTTTGACACTCGAGGGGAAAATATGAGAGAAGTGATTGCTTTTCTGACGGATGGACAAGGGGAATGGAAAGTAAGTCAAAATTAGTTGATTAACTTCCCGCTTTCACATTGAATGTTGCATCAAAAGTGTGACATTATTTCATCTCTGCGAGACTATTACCATCTTATCACCACAGCGATGTTACATGGGATAGAGCAATTCTGAACTATTGTATTCAGAAGATAAAAAAGATTGATATTGGAGCTATTATCTAAAAGAACATTCAGACTATTGCTATAGGCGAGACCACTAGTGGTTTAAGGCATCCTGCTTTAGTTCATGCCCTGTGTGTTCAGTCTGGAGTGGAGTTTAACAGTTCTAAAGAAGTGGTTATACCATTGAGACCAATTACAAAGACTATTATCCGTACTTACGAGTCTCATGTGGGAGCCCGAGTTGAGCGTAGGAATACTGATATTCCTACAATGAGTTATGATGTTCCATCTACATCTGAGATGCCTACCTTATCTGATATTATGGAGCAACTGAGATTGCAGAGTGCTGGTATGGATAGACTCCATGGTAAGATGGATGTGTTTGAAGTGAGAAGCAATGTAAATGAAGATTATCTGCAGAGAAGAGTTGAGTTCGATATTGCCTATTATGATGCTCAGGTCAGATTTATGAGGGGGGAGTCTGATGTGATATTTCTTACTTGCCCCAGTTATACACCATATAGACCTGACCCTGCTGATGACCCTATTGTTGACCCTGCTGATGACCCTGTTAATGGCCCTACTGATGATCCTGGTGATGGAGATTGGTAGATTGTTTGTTTCTATTTCTATTGTTCTTGTTGTGTTGTGTTGTACTGTTATGATGTAGTAGTTATTTATTTTTCATGTGATGTGTAACCCTGTTGGTGTACTGTTATGTTGTACTAAAATATTGAAATTGTTAGATGGATTGTGTAGTACTGTGATAGTTTTTTTTAATATTGTAGTGTTTTGTTGGATGTTTAGATGTTTAAAGTTAATTTCTCTTTACCCATGCAAATATTTAAAATTGTTATATCACTGCTGCTAATTGTTTCATGCCTGCTAGTTGTAAATTTTGACTAATACCAGATAGCTGTTGAAGATTTCAAGATCCCAGCACAGAAAGGTTAGTTTTCTTTTACTCTCTACTGTTTTAAATTTACTGAAAAATTTAAGTTTGGGGGAGGGTAAAGAAATAATAACTTTTATTTGTTCTTTATTTTTATATTTTTAAATTATTAGCATAACTTCTTGCAGTTGAACCTAATTGTAGATAACTAAAACTTTTTATTTCAGTTGAATATTATGGAAGGATAGGATGAAAATTTTTAGTAATAAAGGTTAATTTTATAGAAGTAAGATATTTGGTATGAAAGAATTTGATTATAGTTAACTATTTAAAGTAAAGAAAACTGTATTTCTGAAATGTTAAGGGACTTAAAGTATTGTGTGTTAAGAAGAGATTGTGACTTTATGATCAATAATAAAGCTTGTACTTAACTATAAAGTAAGGAGGTGTCTCAAGTTTGAACTTTAGAAAGAGGAGAGTGAAGTTCAAAATCATTAAAGTTTATCAAGATATAGTAATCCTCGTTAAAAAAAAAAAAGAAGAAAAGAAAAGAAAAGAAGGATTAAAAAACAATCATAAAAAGAAAAAGAGAAAGAAGAAAAAGAAAAAAAAGAAAAAGAAAGAAAAATATTTATGAGGAGAAGCTTGAGGAGATGCTTAATCAAAAATTGGCTTCACTTGAGTCACCCTAAAGAGAGAATTTGATTTCATTTCTGAATTTATGTTTGAAGTATTGGCCTACATTCTAATAAATTTTGCATGAACTCCTTTTTCACATAGGCTTTCGAGGCACTCTTAATGTGACAAATTATAGTTCATCTTGAAATAAATAGAAGACTAGAACCCTTAGACTTGATTGCTGAATATTCTTATACCTGTTAAAATTTCTTTCTAAAATCTAACCAATATATTTTTTTGATCCTACAGTTGAAAAGTACATTGCCTAGAGTTATAATTTTATGTAGTAAAAAGATTACTTGAGGACAAGTAATAGTTAAAGTTTGGGGGATTTTGAATATAAACGGTTTTGGTTATATAATTTTACCCATTTTTGGTGATATTGCACTTTAAAGAAAGGTATTTTTCATGATTTGTTGCAGGTATGATGATTTTAGGTGATTGGAGCGAAACGAAGTGAAAAGAAACGAATTTGGAGCAAAAAGGAGCAAAAAGGAGGAAAACAGGTTCTGGCACCGCCGGTGCCATTTTCCATAGACTTCGACAATAATTTGACGATAGAGCGTCGCTGACGCCCTATCGGGCACCGCCGTACCTAAAGACAGTGGAATTCAAATTTGAAGAGTTTTGGTGACTTTTTGAAGGGATGCCTATGAAAACTCTTAGGATTTTGTTCCTAACTTATAAGTAACTATTTTTGGATGAAAATGAGGGGCTCTCTTGGTTTCTCTTGCTCTCTTAGTGGTCTTGGTGTGCTTTAAGTGTTAGGGTTTAGGAGAAGAGTGTGTAGAAGTGAGGATTTAAGAGGAATTCTTCTCTAAGGAGTAAAGGAGAAGAAGTAAAGTGAGAGATTACTTCTTCCTTTCCATTCTAAAGAGGGAATTAAGTGTTGTAAAGAAGCGAGAAAAGGATTCAAAGGAACTTCAAAGGAATTGCATTGGGAAAGAGAAAGAGATAAGTTGTATTTTCTTTTGTGGTTTGTATGACTTTTCTTTATATATAAAATCCATGTTTTATTATATCTTCTTCATGAATTCTGAGTTGTCTCCCTTGTCTTTCTTCTTGCATAGAGATGTGATGATGGATTGATTTGGATTTGATGTGCTTTTAATGTATTGAAGAAATTGTGATGTTTTTTCATTTTGAACTTAATTTACTTTCGATTTGGCCAATTGAATTGTTAAAATATGTTGTTGAACATTAATTCTGAAAGGATTTAATGTTCTACAACAATAATGAAGAATCCATTCAATTTCCATGGATGAATTGCGTAGTTCATGGAAATTGAGTGCAAATAAATAGGGAAATATGTTTTTATAGACTTCAATTTGGAGATTTCAGGGTGACAGGCAGAGATCCCCAAATTGGTTCTAGGATTAGTGACTAAACTCGAAGGTTAGCCTTCAGGTGAAGGGTGAGTGGGAGCTCTGTAGTGAGAGTTGGTATCCCCCCAGCTAAGCCTTAGATTTAGTCACAAAACTTAGGATATGTCAATGTTCTTTTCATGCTTAGAAGAGGGGGTACACTTTTAAGGGTAAAGAAACATTTATGCTCCTATTTGGCACAATAACATAGATATTTGTTCCATATCATCACACATCACATTCTCATTGCAAGAGGAAAGATACTTTTCTCATATATGAAAAACCTTTCAAATACGTAGTTTAGTATGTCTGTTAGTTAATTTTGTTTTCAAAATTGTTAGAAGTAATTGTAGTTTAATTAATTGTTACTGTTTTCTCCATAGTGGTATTAGAAGTAAGTGTTAAACTTTAAGTGCAATTTAAGTATCGGATTTCAGTGCTATATTATATATATTGTGAAACACTTTCTTATACTTTGTACTTCCCTGTGGGACCGATAACCAGGACTCCATCTGTATTACTTGATATGATACGTATACTTGCGTTGAGTGCTTGGACTTTACAAAATCATTATAAATATAAAAATTTGAGTTAAAAAATTCTTGCAAAAATATAAGTCCCGCATCAAAAGACAAAGGAGAATACTCAGAATTCATAAGAAGGTACAATAAAACATTGATTTTATATATAAAAGAAAAGTCATACAAACCACAAAAGAAAATACAACGTATCACTTTCTCTTCTTCAATGCAATTTCCTTGAAGTTCCTTTGAATCCTTTTATCTCTTCTCTGCAACACTTAATTCCCTCATTAGAATGGAAAGGAAGAAGCAATCTCTCACTTTACTTCTTCTCCTTCACTCCTTACAGAAGAATTCCTCTCCAATTCTCACTTCTACACACTTTTCTCCTAAGCCCTAACACTTAACACACAATCTCCCTCTCTAGAACTTCAGAATACACACACACACACACACACACACACACACTTATTTTTGTGTAAAAATAGTTACTTATAAGTTAGAAAAGAAATCCCAAGAGTTTCCATAGGCATCCCTTCAAAAAGTCAACAAAACTCCTCAAATTTGAATTCCACCAACATTGGGCGCCGGCAGCGCCCGATAGGGCGCCGGCAGCGCCCGATAGGGCGCCGGCGGCGCTCTATCGTCCCAATAATTATAGAGTTCTCTGGAAAATGGCGCCAGCAGCACCCATTCTGGCGTCGGCGGCGCCAGAATCTGTTTTCCTCCTTTTTGCTCTGAGTTTATTCCTTTTCGCTTCTTTTCACTCCAATCACCTAAAATCATCATATCTGCAACAAATCATGAAAAATACATTTCTTTAAAGTGAAATATCACCAAAAATGGGTAAAATTATATAACAAAAATAGTCTATATTGTTGGTGCATCAGTTAACATAACAGGTTTTGCAGACCAAACAGATGTCAACCATGATTAGTTTATTTAACTGAGCCTCATTATTAAGCAATGTGTCTATTCCTCGGGATAGATGCATAGCTTGATGTGTAGTGCTCGATCATTTAAACTGTCAAATGAATGAAATCAGTTTGATTTCATATTTTAAAATTAAAATCATATTTTTTAAACTACATATATTAAAATTAAAAGTCCTTCCGAAGCGAGAGACGAGATTTCGATTCTGGCAGCCGACAGCATCTATTGTACGACCACTTTTAAAATAAAAAAAAAATTTTTTTGTGTCGACATTACAGTAGTGGGTGAAATTTCTCCTAATTCTAGTCTTTTAAATATAGATAATGGCATAAGGTTAATGCTTGCACCTAAATCACATAAAGCTTTCCCATAAAATCTGTCTCCGATCGCACATGAAATTGTGAAACTACTAGGATCTTTAAGCTTTTCAGGAAATTTCTTCTGAATTATAGCACTGCATTCCTCACTAAATGCAACTGTTGATCAATCTTTTCCTCTACTTCTTTTTTTTTAAATTAATTTGAAATTTAATTTAATAAGTATTGTATAGATTTTGAAAGAGGTATTTGAAAATATAGTTTTAATTTTAAATATGTGAAATTCTAACGGATTTCATACCTTTAATAGTTTAAATAAATGAGCCAGCCACCGCAAGTCATGCATCTATCCCGAGGAATAGACACATTACTTGATAGTGGGTGCCCGATTATATAAACTAATAGATTTATGATATATGTTTGGTCTGTGAACTAATTTTATGTTGATCGACAAGTTCCCCTATCTAATATGAGTGAATTAGATAGGGTTTATATTACTTGGGTTCTTAAAGTTCCCTATAAGTGCAAGCCCCTATAGTTAGTTACATCCTAAATATCCAAAGACATTTAAGAAAACTATTGTTGAAGATCAGTGGTTTGCTCTCAAGAATTTCAAAGTTTAAGTTTTCAAACAATTGGATTTTGGAAATCCAAAAGAGAATGAATCAAATCTGGAACAGTTGTTTTAGGAGTCCAAAGGAAGAAGAGTAGAGGACATCATGGATCCGAAGTGAACTTTGGTGACTTCCTAACTATCCTATGACTTGTCTTCGAATTGAGAGAATTATTAAGTGTTTTAATCTTGCCAATTTTAATTAAGTAGGGCTTACACTTGTATTTTATAACCATACAAATAGCCTGAAATTTAGGAGGGTTTATGTCATAAAGAACGACAACCTCAGAGTCCCAAGACTAGTTAGGCCTTAAATTGCATAACAAGATTATTCAAATGCCTAAAAGTTAAAGTGAGGATTTATGTTGTGCTATGCGAACTACCTCAAAGTCCTATGTTTTTTTATAAAGAAAGTTCAGTTGATGAAGATTTGTTTTGCTGTTGAAGATGGCTGTGCTGCTCACCGTGCTTGCTCCGAGCTCCTTATTTTTGTTGCAAAAGTTTTTCTTTAAGAAATGGCAATCAGGAGGTGAGACAAGTGTTATATTATAGAATAGTTGAAAATTGAGATGGGTTAATATTTTAATTAAAATAAATGTTTAAGTTGATTATGGCGACACCGGTTAGGATCCCACAGTTCCCTCGTTCCGGTATCATCATTTTTATTGGATTCACTTTGTCCAGATGAAATTACTAAATCCAACATAATGGATTTCGTACTTTCATCCAGACCATGAGAAATCTCATTAACAACACGTAGGTTACCTCGTCCGAGGGTTCCCGGTCATCCAATAAGACGTCTTAATTTTAGTTGAAGTTGCAAGTTTTATTTAGTTGGTGATTAAATTTTGAGTTGTTTAAACATGTTGGGTTCGATAATTTTCACAAATTTATAAAATGTGGAAAAACAAAACATCTAACAAACAACTGAATATAAATTGCAAAAAAATTAATTGTGTACCTGGAGGGTGTTCCCGCCCTTTCCAACTAAACTTAAAATGCATGTTAGGGCATTTAAATAATTAAGATAAACACCAAAGTAAAGCTAGGGGTAGGTTTTGGTCATCTACCAAATCATAATCCTATCACTATGTTGTCTAGGGTGAGGTTCTGATTGTCTACCAAATCCTAATCCTATCCTAGTGAATCCCCTAAGGCGTGTTGAGGATGATTTTCTTTGGGAAAGGACAATGATGCCCAATTGTACTTCTAAAATATCTCATTAGGTTAAGGGAGTGCTCGGGGCATAACCCTAAACATCTTTCTCAATGCTTTTGGGATTGTTTTTTAGTTCATTTGGTTTCATTGTGATTTCCCAATTAATCGTTCGAAGTTTGGTTGATGTTTAAGTGTGTTTTTGGTTCTTGCTCAGTGAACTTGGATGTTTGATTATCCTTTGAGAAAGGTGACATGTGATTTGAAATATCATTTAAGATTATTAGATTGAGAGCCTTTAGCGACAATAATTGGTTCATTGAGGAACTTAATCAATTTTTGTTTAAGTTGGATTAATAATGTTTTGATGTGATTTGATTTAATTTTATGTTTTAGAGGGATTTAATTTTTATTTTAAAAAAATATTTCAAATTAGTTATGTTGTTTTAAAAGACTTCAAATTGATTTTGATATTTAAAATGTTTTAGTTTAAAGTGGTTTCAAATTAGTTGTGATACTTTAAATTATTGACAATTAATTTATTTTTATTTTTTAAATTTTTTAAGTTATTTTAAATTAATTATCTTATTTTAAATTATTTTTGAATATTTTAAATTGATTTGATTTAATTATAAAATTAATTTCAAGGTTTTAAATTAATTTTAATTTAATTATAAAGTTTCAAAATTATTTTAATTGATTTTTAAGATTATTTTAATTACTCGTTTATTATTATTATTATCTCTTCTTTAACTCTTTTTAAATTGATTGTGTTATCTCTTTTTAAAATATCCATTGATAAGAGTTAAGTATTATTTGATTAATTTATTGTTTAGGGGATCAAATTAAAGAAACCAAAGTCTTCCTATGCTATACCCCTGACCCTAACACCTTTAATATTTTAATTAACTTCTAAATCTTAATGATTTAAATAATTAGGTGTTTCCTCTTTAATAATTATTGGTGGGTTTCTACCTCTTGTCCCTATGTTTCAATCATCTAAGAGGGCGATTAAAATTATGTGTTTCCTATTTACCCTTGGTTGAGCCTAAATATTGATTAAGGCTAAGGTTCCATAATTATCATTATGCCATCTTAAGGTTGTTCACCCCATAACTTATTAAATTTAACTCAAATAAATTTTAAATTAAGACATCAGAGGAGAAAATGTGATTTTTCTGATTTTAATTTAATTTATACAATTATTCTAAGGGAAAGTAGGGGTTTTCAATGAAAATTCAATAACATTACCAGGGTAAAATTTCTATCGTTAGGAAAATTATGAGAGTTTTCTATAGACCAGGGGACGACAAGGACCAATTTTTTTGTTTTTAAAGTTTTAATTTAATTATTAAAATTAGTTTGTGTTCTGAGTATTTATTAAATATAAAATATTGTAAAATTGGAAAATTCAATTTTATATTTTTCTTAAATCTCTTGAGATTAGGAAACCTATTGAAATAAATTTTATATATTTTGGATTTTTATTTGATTTTTTAGAATTATTTTAGTAGGAAGTTTGGAAAATTCATTTTTAAATATTAAAAATTGTCTTGATCCTTTAAAAATTAATATCTTTACTTAGGGACTTAGAAAAATTATTTGGATGGTTCTTAAGTGATTAGTAGTCTAAATGTGAAATTTTGGTGAATTTTAATAATTTTGAGATTTTTATGATTTTTTTAATTATTTAAATATTTAAAATTTGATTAAAAATGAAACTTTCATGAAAAATCCAATTTTATTTTTTTAGACTCCTCTGATCACAGAGAACTCCTAAAAATTAATTTGGTGAATTTTTTAATAGTATTTTAATTCTTATGATTTTTTTAATGCCAAAAATGGTCATTTCACTTAATTAATTCATTTAGTGTGTTAAATCAATTCCAATTGGTTTGAAATTTTTATGGGGGTTCTCTTAACATTAAATTTCAGTGGAGAAATATTTTCATGTAATTTTGATATGTATTTAGTGTAAATTAATTTAATTTCAGTTTTAGGGTTTTGGTCCAATTAGGGTGACTTTTAATTATTTAAACCAAGTCATAATTTTCCTAAAGTTCTCTGATCATGAGAAACCTACAAAATTTTTTGTGGATTTTTCTAATCAATATGCTAATTATTATGACTAATTAACCAATAAAATAGACATACACTTGAAAAATAGGGATCTCCTCTGACTTTGGAAAGATCAGGGAAGATGTCCAATGACACAGAGAACAACATGTTAAATTTCAAATAATGGTGAAATGTCTACTTGCATGAAGAATTAAAAGACCTAAAAAATGTTTAAATAATTAAAAATAAAATACTAAGTAAAAAATTTTGACTTTTGTTCCACATGATTCTCCTCTGTTCACTGAGCAAGAGGGTAGTTTTATTTTATTTTTATGAATTTTCTAGACAAAGATATGAATTTTTAAAGTTCGGGGGTTAAAACAAATCAAAAATAAACCCTATTTTCCTACTTAAACAGCTTAGTGCCACGTCAACCTCGTACGGGTCAAACCTCCATGCATCGTTTTTTATTTGGCATCGCCATCCGCGTCACCGCTGACTGGGCTCCGCGATTCTGTCTCATTCCTTCATCCTGCTCGATCAAGACTGTCTATCTGATACACGCGCCATCGGACGGCTCCCATTCATCGTCTCCGACTGGTGTGAAACGACGGTCGCACGCATTCAAAACCTAATTTCTCCCTAGATTTTTAACTAAATCACATGGTAATTGTTCCTACACCATCATCTAGCCTAGAATCACACATCCATATGACAAAGCATGCATTGATTTCAAGTTTGTTTCATAAAGACCCAAACCGAGCTCAAATTAGGGGGAAATGGATCAATACCTTGGTCCAAGAGGGGTAGCCTCAATTGGATGCTTGGAGAAGGTTCAGTGGAGTCTGGAGAGCCTCCTAGATGTATCAATTTGACCCGAGCTTGAGTCTGGTTTAGAACTCCTCTAAAGGGTTGTGCGGCTTTAGTGGAAGTCCAATGTAGAGGCTCTGTTTGATGGGGGTTTTATGGAGAACCTTCTCCTTAAGCTCTGGTGAAGCTATATAGCAATTTAATTTTAGGATTGGTGGAGTTTTGTGGGATGGCCATTCAAATGTCATGTTTTTGGAGCTTAAAAAATAGGGTTAAGCAGGGGGAATTAATTTAGGAAAATAGTATGGATTGAAGTCTTTGTGTTGTGGGAAGAGTTTGGAGTCAATTTGGTAGGGTTTTGCTAAGGTTAATTTCAGAAACCTTTTTGGCCGTGGGTGGTGGCTGTTTAAATAGCCATGGCTATGGCCACGCTTAGGGCCAATTTGGGGCTGGGATCATCTGCCTTGCTAGTGAGAAGAAGAGCTATGGTGGCCACTAGGATCATGACACCTCATCAATCTTCAATTTTGGATTTAAATCCTATTGGGGCTCTCGACTTAGTGTTTTCCGGTGAATGTGGTGGGCGGCCGGCCAAGGTCAGGTCAAGTTTGAGTTCAGTGGTGCCAGGGAGGTTGAGTGGTGGCATCAATTTGGGTATTGGGTGGCTTCAACTTGGAAATGAAAAGTGGATCGGAGCTTTGGGTTAGGTTGGCTAGACTTAGGTTTAGCCCTTGGTCCAAAGGCCAAACTCTTTACCAAAATGATTGGAGCTGGTCTTAAGGTCCCCAAGTGGGTTTAGGTGTAGTCAAATGGCTGTCATGGGAGTTCGGGGAAGAGTTTTAATGGCTCACGAGGAGGAAATTTTAAATGAGGGGAGAAGGGAGAGTGGTCACCTCTACTTGCCAAATTTAGCAAAGTTGACCCTCATGAGGGCCATGGAATGGTTCATGAGTCATGCCATGCCATGTATGGGGTCACTTAAATGCCATGGGATGAAGAAGAGTTGATGAATTGTCATATGGGCTTCAAATTGAGCTTTTGAAGTTGATGTCATGGGCTTTTAAAAATGCATAAGGGTATAGGCCTTTTAATATGCATGGGATGATTTTGATTTTTGAAATTGATCATGGCATATCGAATTGGATTGAAATTGGTTGGCACTCAGTTGAGACATGTTAAAATTTGATTTGGTTATGAGCTTGGGGCATTTCAATTGGGCATGAGGTTCAATTTTGAGGAATTTGGGATTTTAGGTCAAAATTGGAACTTTTGGTCTAGGTTGGGTTTGGATTAGCTTAAAGTGGTGTTGAAGGCCAATTGAATGTTGAAAAAGGTCTATGGGGATATGATAAAGAGTTCTCAACATTAATTGGGTGAAAATTTTAGAATTTGGATATTCAATTTGGGGACATTTGAGCACATGACTAATTTAGGGAAATTTTGGGGGTTTTGGCTTATGTTGGACTTGGGTGAAGTTTGAGCTCAAATTGAGGGGCAATTAAATGTTGCATTTGGTTTAGGGGGATGTTATGAAGAGTTTGGAATTCAATTTTGGGGAGATTGAGCGACATTGGGTTCAATTTGGGAGAATTGGGTCACTTGGTCAAGATTGGGGATTTTTTGGATTTGGTTGAAATTATGTCCAAATGTGGATCAAATTGAGTTTTATTTTGATTTAGATCAAGATTAGGAATATTGAATTTTGGTTTGGGTTTGCGATTGGGCAGGATTAGAATCAATCAGGCCAAGATTGGGCTAAAATTTGGGGAAATAGGGCCTTAAGGGCCAATTGGGGCTTTTGATCAAATTGAGCCAAATTGATCAACTTAGGTCATGTGGTAGTTAGGAGAAATGATATTGGGAATATTTTGAAGGTTTTGGGAATTTTTAGAATTTTTTGAAATTTTGGGCTAGGGGGGTATTTTGGTAATTTTGGGGGTTTTGGGGGCAAAGTGGTCAAAAGGCTGATTAAAGACTCGAGGTGATTTAGGCAGAAATTTGGAGTTAAACGATAGTGTCTGGGGTCCATTTTTTATTAATGTGGAAGGTTTTAAAAACATCAGAGCGTTTTTTAAATATTTGTCATTTTGGTAACGAGGTGCCAAAAGGTTGTTCGGAAGTGTGGCAAGTTTACAGTCAAAATTCTCGGTGTGATATGGGGAATGTTTTGGAATGATCCTTTGAGAAATTTGGGGTACTTTAGGTGGTCTTGGAATTTTGGTCAAAATCAGGGCTGGAGGGGTGTTTTGGTCATTTTGGAAAAATTGGGCTAGAATGGGCAAGCAAGCCAAGAAGCCATTCTAAACTCGTAAGAGCTATGAAAGGACTCATTCTGAACACTCAATATGTAGTTCCTAACCCTCTTAGCCAAGAGCTAGGGGTTCAGGTCCATCCATATGAGTCTCCTAATGAGTTAGGAGCCAAGATTAGGTAGAAGTGGTTTAGGGTTTGAAAAGTTTGCAAAAGTGCAGTGTGTGTAGGTTGACCATCACCAGACCACCCAAGGTCAGTCCTAAAGCATGATCATTCTATTGGGAACTCATCCTTGACCTCCTGCACTTTGGTCTTAACCTTCCAAGTATCTTGGAGGTTCATGATCATCTATGTAGGATTTTAAGGAGAGTAAGAAAGTGGCTTGAATTTTTTACTGGTGGCTTCCATCTCTAATCCTCCAAGATAGTCAAAGGAAAAATCTATGGTTAGATCCTAAGCACTAAGTGAGAAGGAAAGAACTCACCAAAATTGAGGTCAACAAATGGACCCCCAATAGGTGAGGTGTGCTGACGAAGCACACCGCGTGTATTGGTATTGACCAAAAAGATCAACGAACCAACGCAGACGTCGAAGTTGACACTTTCGGAACGAAACAGAGAGAGAGTGAAGGAAGTTTCCACTGGGGAGAATCTGGTGGATCTTCGCCATGGAAGCCCACTGAACTCTCGTTAGGCAGAAAGGGTGAAATCCTTCAAAGTGAAGCAGCAAATTCAAGCTCCCACATTCCGAAGAGGAATGGATCTAGTTAGACTCAGAGACTGAGATTGAGATTTGAGTTTCGAGTTTAGGTTTATAAAGAAATTTTGTTTTTTTTTTTTGCTTTGAATTTTAAATTTGCAATTTTTTTTATTTTGGTGTGGTGATTTTGTTGAAAATTTTGATTTGAATCTGAACTTGAGGTTTTAAATTAATCACATTATGCTGGAACTTGTGAGGCATTTGAATTCGGTGAGACAGACAAATTAAATTGAATGAAAGGTGAGGACCGGAATTTAGGTACCAACCTCAGGATTCTGAGATTCTGGGATGAGAGTCGGAAGTTAGGTACCGACCTCGGGATTCTGAGATTCTGGGATGAGAACTGGAATTTGGGTTCCAGTCTTGAGATTCTGAGTTTCTGAGATGAGAACTGGAATTTTGGCTCCAGTCTCAAGGTTTTGAAATTGTGAGATGAGAACTAGAATTTGGGCTCCAGTCTCGGGATTCTGAGATTCTGAGATCAGAACGGGAATTTAGGATCAAGTCTCGAGGTTTTGAAATTCTGAGATGAGAACTGGAATTTGGGCTCCAGTCTCGGGATTCTGACATTCGGAGATGAGAACTTTTGACTTGAGCCATTGTGATAGGCAAGGGTCCCAAAGCAATGCTGTATTGGATGTGAAATCCTCAACCTTTGGAATTTGATTTTTGGATTGAGTCATTTTGATAGGAAGGGATCTTAAAGCATTGCGGTGTCAGATGATGTGATCCCTAACCTCTAAGATTGTAATGTGAACTATTGCAAGGCAATGTAGAATCGGACGTCGGAGTCCTCATCCTCTAGGATGTAAATGCGAACCATTGCCAAGCAATGCGGTATCAGATGTAGGAATCTGATCACAGAAAAATATATAAAGAAATTTATATCTATTTTTGATGAAAATGCACTTTTAAGAGAGGTATTTTCTTTATTTTATTGCAGGAATGAAGATTTATTGGTGATAAAAGCAAAAAGCATGAAATGGAGCAAATTTGGATCAAAAAGGAGAAAATTCAAGCAAATTTAACTACTTTGCCGACGGCGAGATCGTGAGGAGAATTCTCTGAAGGAATTATAACTGCCTCACCGACAGCGAGCCCGAGCCCGCCGACAGCGAGATCACGCGGTTTGAAGACCTTCTAGAAGCCCCGCTGATGGCGAGGTCGTTTCCCGCCGACGGCGAGCTAGTTCAAAATGCATATACATTGAACCTGGACACTTTTTGAAGAGGTGTTTAAGCACCCCTTGGACCTTTGCCTACCTCTATAAATAGAGGCCGAATTCTAGTGTGTGTGTGTGTCTTTTGAGTCTTCTGTGAGTCTATTTCTAGTGTAATTTGTGTGAGTTTAATTAGTTTGAGTGTATTTAGTGAGTTCATTGAGTGCTATTTAGTTCTTTGTAATAGAAGGAAAAGTCAAAGGAACTTCGAGGAGTACTGCTTGGGAAGGAAATTAAGATAAGTATCTTTGTTTATTGTTGTTAACTTTAAATGAAATCCATGCTTTGTTTTATTCCTATGCATTATGAGTAGTTTTCTTAGTCTTTCTCCTTGTTTATGAAAATTATGCGGATTGATGAGATTAAATAAAAGCACTTAATATAATATAAATAAATTGTGATAATTTTTACTTAAAACTTAATTTACTTTCAATCGCGGCAATTGAGTAGTTAAAATATGTTGAATTATCAACTATAGTAAAAATTACATCCAATATCGGGGAAGTCGAAAAGCCTTGGAAGGCGGGTGCAAATAAATAGGGAAATATTAATTATCGGGCGTAGAATTGGATATTTTAGTGTGACGGACTAAAATACTCAATTCGATCCTACTTGTTTGAGAGTCGAAGTGTAGATGTTAGCCCTCGGGTGAGGGGAACGTGGGAGCTCGAAGTGGCAGCACGAGTATCCTCCCGGCCCTAGCCGCGGATTCGGTAATCAAACAGAGGATTAGTCGAAGTTCTTTGCACTCGGACCAAAGGGTAAAGAACGAGAATGCTCCTATTTGTCACTACAATTTAAAATTCTATTTAAATTCATCATTTCACTTAATTTTCTAAAAACAAGGAGAAGGATACTTTTTCGATTTAATGAAATCAACTTATTTCAAGCATTAGTTTACTTTAGTTTATTATAGTTACTTTGAATATCTGTTCACTTTATTAGTAAGTAATTCCTTTAAATTTAGCTGATAACAATTCTGTTAAAAACTTCCATGTGGGATCGATAACCAGGACTCCACTAGAGCCCTGTATTACTTGATACGATACGTATACTTGCATAGAATCCACATTATACATTAAATCATATACCTATATTTAAAGCGGGATCTAGTTTTTGGTTCCATTACTACAAACATAAATTGCATACATACAAAAAGTGGGTCAAGTTTTTGGCGCCGTTGCCGGGGAAGTAAAGAAATTATTTACTAAAGTAACGGACTATTTTTTAAAATTGTATGCGAAAATTTGGAAACGAAAAATTAATACCTTACGATTCAGAATTAGAGCGTACAATTAAAAGAATTAGAAAACAAAAAAGAGAAATTATAAATTTAACACAAATGGCAAATATACCGAAAATGAAAATATCAATCAACCAAGACCATTACGAGATTATGCCAACCCTACATTAGATGAAATTCATTTAACTATTCAAAACCACGATGTAGTCGCTTAATTCATTCGAACTTAAACCCGCAATTATCCAAATGGTACAAAACAATCAATTTAGTGGTTCACCTACTGAAGATCCTAATTTACATCTTGCTAGTTTTTTTGAACTATGTGTTACTTTCAAATATGAAGGAGTATCTAACGATGCTATCAGACTTAGACTTTTTCATTTTTCTTTAAGGGATAAGGCTAAAATGTGGTTAAATTCGTTAGCACCTGGATCTATTAAAACTTGGGGAGAATTATCACAAAAATTTCTATCCAAATATTTTGCACCATCTAAGACTGCTAAGCTTAGAAATGTTATAACTTCTTTTAGTCAATTTGATGGAGAGTCAATATATGAATCTTGGGAGAGATTTAAAGAACTTCTTAGGAAATGCCTGCATCATGCGTTACCAGATTGGTTAATTATCCAAACTTTTTATAATGGATTAGTAGGATCTTTAAGATTAATCATCGATCTGTCATCTTCGGAGGATCATTAATGTCAAAACCATTTGATGAAGCCTATGCACTAATCGAAGAAATGGCAACAAATAATTTTCAATGGCCTGCTTGATAGAATGAATCCGAAAAAAATAGCTAGTATTCATGAAAATGATGCAATATCTATGTTAGCTTCACAAATCGTCGTTATATCTAAAAAATTAGATCATTTTGGAATGAATTACTCTCAACTATAACGGAAGAAAATTCATCCGGACAAATTATAGAATCTCAATCTCAATATGAAACAATTAATGCAATTAACAACAGACACAATAATCCTTATGCAAACTATTATAATCCTGGATGGAAAAATCATCCTAATTTTAATTGGAATAATAATACAACTAATCAACCATGGATGAATAATATGACACAACAATTAGGAAATCATAATTATAAACCTAATTATCCACCTGGATTTAATAATAATAACCCTCAATTTAAAGATAAGAAATTATCTATAGAAGAATTAATATTAAATATGGGTCAACATTTACAAAATCAAGGAAATCAATTACAAATACAAGGAAATCAATTACAAAATCAAGGAACAATTATCAAAAATATTGAAACTCAACTTGGACATATCGCTATCGCACTTAATAATAGAATACCTGGAACATTTCCTAGTAATGTGGAAATAAATCCTAAAGACAAGGGAAATGAACAAATTAAAGCGATATAACTATGAAGTGGAAAAGAATTAGAACCTCGAATTCAGAAAGAACTTGAAAGTCCAAAAGAGGAAGTAGAAATTGAAAAGGAAAAGAATCAACAAGATCAAAACTTAGAAAATCCTTTAATACCAATGAAAATTTCTGTTGAAAAACCTCCACCACCATTTCCTCAACAACTAATTTAACATAAAAAAAACAAACAATTTGCTAAATTCCTTGAAATTTTGAAGAAATTAACGATAAATATTCCTTTCGTAGAAGCTTTAGAACAGATGCCAAACTATGTAAAATTCATGAAAGATATTCTAAATAAAAAAAGAAAATTTACCGATAATGAAATGGTTGCACTTAGTGAAGAGTGTAGTGCTATTATTCGGAAAAAACTTCCTGAAAAATTAAAAGATCCTGGTAGTTTCACTATACCCTGCGCTATTGGAGAAAAATTCTATGGAAAAGCTCTGTGTGACTTAGAAGCAAGCATCAATCTAATGCCTCTATCAATTTTTAAGAGATTAGGATTGGGAGAAATTTCACCTACTTCAGTAACTCTTCAGTTAGCTGACCGTTATGTTACATATCCTAAGGGAGTTATTGAAGATGTATTAGTAAAAGTGGATAAATTTATCTTCCCTGTAGATTTTATTGTTCTAGATATGGAAGAAGATAAAGAAATTCCTATCATTTTAGGAAGACCATTTTTAGCCACTAGAAAAGCTATGATTGATGTTCAGAAAGGAGAATTGACTATGAGAGTAAATGACCAAAAAGTAACTTTTAATATTGCTAAATCAATGAAATATCTCTGCGCTAGAAAAAGATGATGAGTGTTTTCGAATGGAAGTACTCGATCATTTACAAAAAGAACATTTTAAAGAATATTATGAAGAAAAATTAGAAAAAGAAAATATTGAATTAATTGAAAAATCTGAGAGAAATGAAGAATTAGATTATATTCAAGAGAAATTTGAATTTTTGGATAACACTGAAAATACTAAAAAAAATATAGTTCCATCAATTATTAAACCTCCTGAACTTGAGTTAAAAATGTTACCTAATCATTTAAAATATGCTTACTTAGGTAATTCTTCAACTCTACCAGTTATTATTTCATCTGAATTAAATGAATCTCAAGAACAAAAACTTTTAGATACGTTAAAAAAATATAAGAAAATTTTTTGTTGGACTTTAGCAGATATTAAAGGAATTAGTCCTTCAATCTGTATGCACGAAATTATTTTAGATAATGAACATAAACCTAAAGCGAGATCCACAAAGGAGATTAAATCCGATAATGAAAGAAGTAGTCAAGAAAGATATTTTAAAATGGTTAGATAATGGTATTATATATCCTATTTCGACGATGCTTGGGTAAGCCCAATTCATCGTGTACCTAAAAAAGGAGGGGTGATCTGTCAAAGCTAATGAAAATAATGATCTTATCCCTATAAGACAAGTTACTTGGATGGCGAATATGTATTGATTATAGAAAATTAAACACGACCCACTAGAAAAGATCACTTCCCTTTACCATTTCTAGACCAGATGTTAGATAGATTAGCCGGACATAAGTATTTTTGTTTCTTAGATGGATATACCGGTTATCATCAAATACAAATTGCTCCTGAGGATCAAGATAAAACTATTTACTAGTCCTTATGGAACTTTCACTTTTCGAAGAATGCCTTCTGGATTATGTAATGCACCTGCAACATTCCAAAGATGTATGATGTCTATATTTAGTAAATTAATTGATAATGGAATAGAAGTATTTATGGATGATTTCTCCGTATTTGGAACAACATTTGACACATGCTTAAATCATCTTGAAAAAGTATTTGAAGTATGTGAGAAAACTAATTTAGTTCTTAATTGGGAGAAATGTCGATTTATGGTTACGGGAGGCATTGTATTAGGGCATAAAATTTCGAAAAAGGCATGGAAGTAGACTCGCAAAAATTCAAGTAATAGCTAAATTACCACCTCCAACTACGGTAAAAGGGGTAAGAAGTTTTCTTGGGCATGCTGAATTTTACAGGCGTTATATTAAAGATTTTTCAAAAATTACTAAACCTCTATGCCAACTTCTTGAAAAGGACAAGAAATTTGAATTTACAACTGAATGCCTAAATGCTTTCGAATTAATAAAAGATAAATAAATTACAACACCTATAATAGTTTCACCTAATTGGGAGAAACCATTTGAGCTTATGTGTGATGCTAGTGATTATGTTATAGGAGCAGTTCTTGGGTAAAGATATGATAAGATTTTCAAAGTTATATATTATGCTAAATGATGCTGAAATAAATTATACAGTTACTGAAAGAGAATTATTAGCAATTGTATATGCTTTTAATAAATTTCGGCATTATATAATAGGAACTAAATGCATTGTGCATACTGATCATTCTGCTATAAAATATTTAATGCAAAAGAAAGATTCTAAACCAAGATTAATCAAATGGATATTATTAATGCAAGAATTTGATTTTGAGATAGTTAACAAAAAGGGAACTGATAATCAAATTGTTGATCATTTATCAAGATTAGAAAATCATGAATTATCTAATATTGATAATGAAATTTTAGACAGTTTTCTTGATGAACAACTTTATAATATTAATGAGTTGAAAATACCTTGGTATGCTGATATAGTAAATTATATTGTAAGTGACATTTTACCACCTATGCTAACTTTGCAACAACAGAAAAAATTCATTCACGATACTAAATCATATTTTTGGGATGAACCATACTTATATAAGCAATGTAAGGATCTAATTATTAGAAGATGCGTGCCTTATGAAGAAATTGAACCAATTATTCAAAAATGTCATGATTCGATTTTGGAGGACATTTTGGGACGGATAAAACCGCATATAAAATTCTACAACTGGATTCTACTCGTCCTACTCTATTTAGAGATGTATATAAATATATTAAAACCTGCGATAAATGCCGAAAGAGTAGGAAACATATCAAGAAAAAATGAAATGCCTCCGAATTTTATATTAGAAGTTGAAATTTTTGATGTTTGGGGATTAGATTTCATGGGACCTTTTATTCCGTCATTTGGAAACTCATATATATTAGTAAGTTGTTGATTATGTTTCCAAATGGATTGAAGCACAAGCTTTATCTAGATGTGATGCTAAAAGTGTTTCAAAATTCTTAATGAAAAATATTTTTACTAGATTTGGAATGCCGAGAGTGATTCTCATTGACGGAGGAACTCATTTTAGAAACAAATATATTCATAAACTAGTAAAAAAGTATAATATTATGCATAAGATATCGACTTCTTATCATCCACAAACTAGTGGATTAGCTGAAGTTTCAAATCGAGAGATTAAGCGTATATTAGAAAAGTCTGTAAATCCTAATAGATCAGACTGGTCTATAAGACTAGACACTGCATTATGGGCATACAGAACTGCTTATAAAACTCCGATTGGAATGACTCCTTATAGGCTTATATATGGAAAAACTTGCCACTTACCAGTTGAATTAGAACATAAAGCATATTGGGCGATTAAAGAATTTAATTATAATATGAAAGAAGGTTCGGTGAGAAGAGGTTGTTGCAATTAAATGAATTGGAAGAATTAAGGAATGAATCATATGATAATGATAGGATTTATAAAGAAAGAATGAAATTATGGCATGATCGGAAGATTAATCAGAGAAATTTTGAACCAGGACAAGAAGTTTTGCTTTATAATACTAGATTGAAATTATTTCCTGGGAAATTGAAATCTCGATGGCTAGGACCTTTCACCATAAATCAAATATTTTCATATGGAACTATAGAAATTAAAGATCCAAAAACATGACATAGATTTAAAGTAAATGGACATAGACTAAAACCATATTTCGAAAATAGACGACCAAATTTTAAAGAGGTTTTAATGCTTAGTCAACCTGAACACTAACTGAATTAGGTCGGGCTGACGACGTTAAACCAAGCGTTTTATGGGAGGCAACCCATAGTAGTCTTTTATTTTTAAAAAATCTAAATATTAGTGAGTCTATATTATTAAAATAAATCTTACTACTCAAATTTTTATTAGAATCATCACAAAAATTGAATTTATTAGATGAGATCAGAAAATATTTGGACCAGAGCGAAAACGGGCGATTTTTATGAATCTCGCCGACAGCGAGCCTGAGCCCGCTGACAGCGAGATCGTGGGCCATTACTCATTCAGTTTTATAACTAAGTCGCCGACGGCGAGGAACTTCCCGCCGACGGTGAGGCAGTTAAAAATTTGGTTTCTTAAAGATTTTTCGTGCGGTTTTGGACGGATCTAAGCCATTCCTTCGTAAGAAATTATTCCAAATCCGATTTTACACCATTTTCTTCCTTAGGAACGACTAGAGACCAATCCATTCCATCCAAAATGGCCTCCAAATTCCTAGAAACCACAAAAGCCGAAGTTTTCAACCGGAGAAAATTCGTCGATCCAGGAGGCTCGACGAATCTTCAACAAAGGCTTCGATGAAGAAAAGACTTATCAAAGAAAGAGGATTCGTCGATAGAGGAGTAGAGAATGCTACTACAAAAATCAAAGAAATGATCGTACGACGGCATTGGGAGGTATTTTGTTATACAACTTCCGCTGTAGTTATACCGGTAGTTAAAGAGTTTTACTCTAATTTACATGCGATCAACAATGGAAATGTGTACGTCGGAGGAAGATGGGTAACATTTACTCCTCGCAAGGGTAAATGAATTTTTTCTATAGAAAATACCTGCGTTTGTCACTATTCCGACTTTGTGCCTTCAAGATACAATATGAACGAAATCTATAGATACTCGATCGATGAACCGGATGATTGGGAATTATGAGAAGACGGGTATGTCGGCTTTTCCGCATCACTTCTAAACCCTCGTCCGGAAGCAACGGCATTTCTTTATATCATCAAAACTATTACCTACCATGAGAGTAAATAAAGTTTCAAAGGAATGCGCTATTTTAAACTATTGTATTCAAATTGGATTACCTATCGATGTTGGATCAATAATAGTAAAGTCACATTAGGATTAATTGTGCATGGGTCGGTTCATGGACTTGGACACCCATCTACTATATTTGCTTTATGCGATCGATACCAAGTTTCTTATGAGGCTCGGGAAAAAGTACTTTTACCATGGAAACCACTCGGATCCTACCGATATGTTTCCCACTTTGGATAACAATGATGAGATCACCGTTATTTACGACGAGCATCACGGAACAATCCTTTAGCAAGGCCCTTTACCGATAAGACTAATTTCATTCGAAGAAGATTAAAGGATTGGAGAAAGAATTGCAAAATGTGATGAATTCTATCGACGATATCTCCGATATGTTTGATCATATTGATTGGAGAATGAAGGAGCACTTTGATCATACTTGGACATCCGGAGGCAAGTTTTATTCATCTACTAAGACGAAAGGATGGATTAATGAAGACTCTATCGCGGAATTCCTTTCGGGCCTTTCTACAATTTATTTGTGCACTGCGTCGCATCGGAAATATCGAGAAGATGTCGGTTCGGACACTCGAAGAGTAGGAAAGATTTCTATGTTTATGTTATATTTGTATATGTGTGTGTTTAATTTGGAGTTAAGTTTTATTATGAGTCGAACTTTGATTTGATCATCTCGGATTTGATGAGATTTTATGTAAATGGTTATGTCTCGGCATTTAGAGTGTTGTGGTTTGGATTGTGATGCCGAGTATTATGGATTTGAACAATTAAGTTAAGTATGTGTGAAATTGTTAGTGTGAAATTTGTAAGTTTCATGGATTTCATTTATGAAGTTATATTGTTTGTTTTGTGTGATTTTTTGTGAGTATAAGTACCTAATCTTCGTATTATTATTAAATTAAGTGATCGGAAGATTGATTTAGGGCAATTTGAGGTTGAAAATGATTGACGAATTTCAAAAATTGAAAATTTTTGGGACTCGCCGACCGCGAGAAAACCCGCTGACAGCGAGACAGAGCTCGCCGACGGTGGATTTTTCCCGAAACTTTTACCTTATGGAATTAATTAGCTCGCCGACGGCGAGAAAAACCTCGCTGACAGCGAGAACGCGAAAAGACCTATATTTGACCGGTCAACCGACACTATTCATCATCCCTTTCCTCAAATTTTTGAAAAAACCAACCTAGGGCTTGAGAGATCTCGGATTTGAAGCGATTTCAACACTTTTGACACCGGATTTTATCTTCCCTTGGTAAGAGCTTCACTCCTATGCAAAAATTTTTGATTTTTACCATGAATTTCTTCTACATTGGGATATTTTGAAAAATTTTGAAATGTGAAGAAAATACTTGGAAGAATTTCATAGAAATTGATTTAAATGGATTTTAGTTGTTGTATGAAGCCTTCTTAGTAATATTTTGGAGTTTAGTTAAAATTTTTGTAAATTTCACAGATCGAGAAATGGATCCACGACAAAAGCGACGATTAGATTTTGACGAAACTTGATTCATTAATGCGAGAGCACAAACTCGATATTTTCAAAACATTCAAGCAAGAAAGTGCATACAAGATCGAGTTTTCAAGAATCCAGGAGGAGAAGTAGAGCGAGTTATAAAGGAACGAGGATGGGAAAACTTCTGTTTCGTTACCAACAGAGCAGCGGTAGAAGTTGTGAAGGAATTTTATACAAACTTAACACAGGCTGAAGATGCACCGGTTAGGGTTAGAGGATTTTTTTGTAGATTTCAGTGCTGCTAGAATAAACGCTTATTATGAAGTTCGAGACACCTTGAGCGAATATGAAACTTTTGGAACTATGGAAGGACCATTGGAAGAGGTGATCGACTTTCTCACTGATGGGAAAGGAGTCTGGAAGATAAAGCAGCGGGAACGGGTAAACTTTCCTCTTTCTATGCTAAATGCAACATCAAAAGCTCGGCATTATTTTATTTGTTCTACTTTGTTACCTACCTACCACCATAGTGAGGTAACAAGAGATGAAAGCGATTCCGAATTTCGTATTCGGAACCGAAGAGTATTAATGTGGGAAATATTATATATAAAAACATATTAGCCACTCGTTAGAAATGAAAGTGGAGGAGGACTAGGACATCCTCGGTCTTATCTATGCACTTTGCCAATTATCCGGGGTAGAGGCAAGAGATGATGAGGAATGGATAGAACCTATGAAACCCCTTACCGAGGCTAATATAAAGAAATATGAATCCCACGAAGGATGGAGATCCGGGACAAGGGATTATGTACCTTCTTCAAGTAGAGATATACCCTCTACTAGTTATGAACCACCCCCTCAGTACACCACTCCTACCCTTCAAGATCTGATGAATGAATTAACCCTGAGTAGAAAGAGTTTTGAGTCATTTGGAGAAAATATGTAAAGAAGATTTGAGCATATAGATCAAAGAATCGGAGGCTTGGAGAGAAGACACGATTATGATAGTGAATATCTCCAGCGACATTCAGAGTATGAGATTGCATACTATGAAGCTGAGCGTCGTTATAGGAGTGGTGATTTAGATGTTGTCTTTCCTGAGTGCCCCCGTTATACACAGTACCAGCCTGCTCAGCCTTCTCAGCCTGGAGATCAGGGAGATGACATAGCTTGGGACTTTGATGCAGAGGATTAGAATCTTTGTTTAGTTTGTTTGGTTTGTTTAGATTTGTTGTTTTGCAAACTTTATTATTTATGTGTGTAATATTTTAGTACTTTTCGTGGACTTTGGACTTGATATGTTATTTGTTTGTTTGAGCAATGATGTTAAATTTCTTATGTGTGTTAAATTAGTTGCAAATTTTTATATATATAGGATGTTAGTCTTTCTTTAATATATTGTTTAAATTGTAAATGTATGTGTAGTAACAAATTAAGTTTTCTTTGTTATATTTGATACTTATTTTAAAAAAATTTCCATCCTCGCACTTTCTTTTTAAATATTATATATGGAAGAATACTAACGATACGGGTTACGTAAGTAATGAAAAAGCTCGCTAAAATTTCAAAGAAAAGAAATACCTAAAGCTCGAAAGGTATGATGAATTTTATTTATATACTTTCCCTTTTTCACTATGTAGTATAGATAGAAAAATTTAAGTTTGGGGGAAGGTAAAAATACAAATTTAATTATTAAAATTGTTCTCAAATTCTATTTTCAAAAATTATTATTAAATGATTTTCTATAGTAATTTTCAATTTAATAAATATGAGTTGCTTTATTTAATTATTATATAAAGTTAAAGAAAATATTTCTAGTAATTCAATTAATCAATAGAATAAGATATTTGGTTAAAAGGAATAAGAATACGATAGAACTATTTAAAGTAAGGGAAACTATATTCTAAAAATTGGAAATTCTTAAGGATATAGATGAAAAAGAAAGGATAGAAACTCAATGAAGTAAAAGTTATGAAATATATATAAGCAAAGAAATATTTTAAGTTTCAAATTTAGGAAGAGAAATTGAAGTTCAAAATTATTAACAGGCTATCCAGATACAGTAATCCTCACTTGAAAAAGAAAAAAAAAAGAAAGAGAAAAGAAAAGAAAAGAAAAATATAAGTGAGGAGATGCCTTATCAAAAATTGGCTTCAATGGATTCAACCTAAAGGGTAAAACTTAATTATATTTCTAAACTTATATTTCGTGGATTAGTATTTTACTAAATAGAGTTTTCTTGAATTTCCTATCATCTAAATATCTTAAGTAATTTATAAATTTTTAATATAGTAATTCTGAATTAAATAGAAAGCTAGAAATCTTAGACCTAATAACTAAATAATCTTATTTCTATAAAATTAATTTAAATTACTTAGAAATATTTCTATTTAACTTTATTATAATGATATTTAAAATTAATTCATATATTATTTGAGTTGAAAAATTCTATTATACAAATCATTACTTTTATTTAGTATTAAAATTACTTGAGGACAAGTAATAATTAAGTTTGGGGGATTTTGATCACAGAAAAATATATAAAGAAATTTATATCAATTTTTGATGAAAATGCACTTTTAAGAGAGGTATTTTCTTTATTTTATTGCAGGAATGAAGATTTATTAGTGATAAAAGCAAAAAGCATGAAATGGAGCAAATTTGGATCAAAAAGGAGAAAATTCATGCAAATTTAACCACTTCGCCGACGGCGAGATCGAGGCCGCCGACGGCAAGATCGTGAGGAGAAATTTCTGAAGGAATTATAAGCTGCCTCGCCGACGACGAGCTCGAGCTCGCCGACAGCGAGATCGCGCGGTTTGAAGACCTTCTAGAAGCCCCGCTGACGGCGAGGTCGTTTCCCGCCGACGGCGAGCTAGTTCAAAATGCATATACATTGAACCTGGACACTTTTTTGAAGAGGTGTTTAAGCACCCCTTGGACCTTTGCCTACCTCTATAAATAGAGGCCGAATTCTAGTGTGTGTGTGTCTTTTGAGTCTTCTGTGAGTCTATTTCTAGTGTAATTTGTGTGAGTTTAATTAGTTTGAGTGTATTTAGTGAGTTCATTGAGTGCTATTTAGTTGCTGTACTAGAAGGAAAAGTCAAAGGAACATCAAGGAGTCTGCTTGGGAAGGAAATTAAGATAAGTATCTTTGTTTATTGTTGTTAACCTTAAATGAAATCCATGCTTTGTTTTATTCCTATGCATTCGAGTAGTTTTCTTAGTCTTTCTCCTTGTTTATGAAAATTATGCGGATTAATGAAATTAAATAAAAGCACTTAATATAATATAAATAAATTGTGATAATTTTTACTTAAAACTTAATTTACTTTCAATGTGGCCAATTGAGTAGTTAAAATATGTTGAATTATCAACTATAGTAAAAATTACATCCAATATTCAGGGAAGTCAAAAGCCTTAGAAGGCGGGTGCAAATAAATAGGGAAATATTAATTATCGGGCGTAGAATTGGATATTTTAGTGTGACAGACTAAAATACTCAATTCGATCCTACTTGTTTGAGAGCCGAAGTGTAGATGTTAGCCCTCGAGGTGAGGGGAACGTGGGAGCTACGAAGTGGCGACAGGTATCCTCCCAGCCTAGCCGCAGATTCGGTAATCAAACATAGGATTAGTCAATGTTCTTTGCACCTGGACCAAAGGGTAAAGAACAGGAATGCTCCTATTTGTCACAATACAATTTAAAAATTCTATTTAAATTCATCATTTCACTTAATTTTCTAAAAATAAGGAGAAGGATATTTTTTCTGAATTAATTAAATCAACTTATTTCAAGCATTAGTTTACTTTAGTTTATTATAGTTACGTTGAATATCTGTTCACTTTATTAGTAAGTAATTCCTTTAAATTTAGCTGATAACAATTCTGTTAAAAACTTCCATGTGGGATCGATAACCAGGACTCCACTAGAGCCCTATATTACTTGATATGATATGTATACTTGCGTAGAATCCACATTATACATTAAATCATATACCTATATTTAAAGCGAGATCTAGTTTTTTGTTCCGTTACTATAAACATAAATTGCATACATACAAAAAGTGGGTCAGAATCCTCCTCTAAAATTATAAATTGAACCACTACAAAGCAATGCGGTATCAAATGTAAGAATCCTCAACGTCTAAAATTGTAAATCGAACCATTGCAAAGCAATATGGTATCGGATGTAGGAATCCTCAACCTCTAAAATTGTAAATTGAACCATTATAAAGCAATGCAGTATTGGATGTAGGAGTCCTCAACCTCTAGAGTTTGAAATTTTGAATTTGAGCCATTGCAGTAGGAAGGAATCCTAAAGCAATGCTGTATCGGATGTAAAATCCTTGACCTCTGGAATTTGAAATTTTGAATTTGAGCCATTGCATTAGGAAGGAATCCTAAAGCAATGCGGTACCGAATGTATAATCCTCAATCTCTGGAATTTGATATTTTGAATTTGATTCATTGCAATAAGAAGGAATCCAAAAACAATGAGGTATCAGATGTAAAATCCTCGACCTCTGAAATTTGAAATTTTGATTTTAAACCATTGCAGTAGAAAGGAATCCTAAAGCAATGCAGTATCAGATGTAAAATCCTAGACCTTTGGAATTTGAAATTTTGAATTGGGACCATTGCAGTAGGAAGGAATCATAAAGCAATGTGGTATCAGATGTAAAATCTTTAACCTCCAGAGTTTGAAAATTTAAATTTACGGGAGATTCATGAGATTCATGAGTGCAGAGATTTGCAAATTTTACTGAAGTGTAGAATTTTGGTGTTTGAAAGTTTTATGAAATTTGTAAAAGATTTCCGTAACAGGAAACAAATTAGGAGGGAATATGAGGGTATTTCATATCCCTCCCAAAGAGCTGGCTGAAAAGGAACTCATGTGAGAACGGGTCTGGCTCCACGCCAAGAGAAACAAATCGAAAAACTTCATGGCTCCATGGCAATAGAACTAGCTGATCCTCTCTCACATGAGAAAGAGAATTGAAGGGATTGAATTGGAATTTAGGGGTTTTATGGGATTTTGATTTGAATTTTGAATTTGAATTGGAATTTGATTTGGAATTTGGAGTTTGGATTGTAAATTGGCATTAAAAAATCCATATAAGAATTTGATTTGAGGTTTAGATTTAAGGTTTAAATTTAAGAATGAGATTCATTTTCCTTGTTTTGATGACTCAATTTTATTTTGATTTAAATTTTTTTTTGCTTAGTCTTGCATTTTGATTCGAGTTTCAATTTAAGTTTGTATTTCTTTTTTGTTTGAAGTTCATTTTGATTGAAAGTTTATTTTATTTGAGACAGAGATTATCATTTTATTCGATTTTTGGGAAAGTTCTCTTTGTTATTTACTTATTATCATTTGTTGGGGGAATTTACTTGTTATCATTACTTGTTATCATATTATTCGATTTTGAGGTTGTGAAATTTTATTTTATTCGTTTATGTTTCATGATTTTTGTTTGTTATATTTTTTAAGTTAGGATTTGGACTCAGTTACAAGAAAGTACGACATCTATGCTTTGAAGAATGAGGTTGTCCTTGAAACATCACGATGCACAATACTTTTTAAGGTATTGTCCACTGTTTGAAGGCACATGTAGAAAATAACCTAGTCTTCAAGGTAATATCGAAATTATATTCTTTCAAGTACCTACAAATATGTGTTATTTCTACGGACACCACAGCTGAAGGTGTTATAACTTTGTAGCTTTGTCGCGATGATCGTCGTTTCATTGACCTGATTGGTAAGGATTGCCCAAGTTGTTTATGAGAAGTCGCTCTGATACTCTTTGAATTGATATTGGAGTCAAAATTTTGGATAATAATATGGCTTCAGGGTTGAACTTCCATTAAATGCTAATAACATAGCCCTTTCTTTAATTCTTTCATTCTGGGCCTAAGAAGATTTCAAAATTTCTCCTCATCTGATTGAAATGTTTTTCATCATCCAAAGATATTTCTGAGCCAATTAATGACCAACCAAAAGGCATAAAATCACTTGACTCTTTTTAAAGTATAATATCGGAAGAATCTCCTTAAGGTATCATTTCAAGTTTTATTAATCGGGGGAGGATTAAGACACCAATTTTTGGTTATATGTCTGCCTCAAGCTTTTTTATCAGGGAGCTTTCTTATTTTTTTTTTCTTTTTTTTTCATATTGAGCTTTTCGCTCATTTTTTTGTCTCTTTTCTGTTATTTTCCATTGAGGATTACTATATCTGATGGAGCACATGTTAAAGATTTTGAATGTCTGAATTGATGCATCAATTTTTAATTTTGCGCTTACCTCAAGCTTTTCCTCAGTTGGACTTTCACAAGAAAAAGGTTTTCCTCTTTTCTTTCTTTTGTTTATTTTATTTTATGAGAATTACTGTATCTAGTAGAACATATTTCTTTTAAAGATTTTGAATGTCGAAACTCCCCTAATTAGTAATTCTGAAATGTCTCTTAATATGAATTCTTGGGTTATTATAACTTATTCAAAAGTCTGGACCCGGTCCCATGGTAGGGAATTAAAAGGCTCGTGATATCTCAAGTCAATTACTTGTATTTCAAACACACTGTTTCATATTCGAAATCTACTTAGGACCCAGTCCGAATTCTTTAAAGGGAGGACCCAGATATTAGGGAATAAATTTGATTCTTTCCTGAAGTCACGATATTATTAAAGCACTGAATGTTTTGTCTTGGATTACTCCTTTCTCGATTGTATTTCTGTTGAGCAGTGAGCTTTCTTTGATTGAGCTTTGCAAGTGTTGAATAATTTTGGGCAACCAGCAAGTTCTTTTCTCTTTTCTTTCTTTATTGTGGTGGGAGGGTCGGGACCAACTACCCATCATCTTGTTGGTATCACTTTGATTGCTTTGTGGAGGGAGGGTTGGGACCCATTACCCATTATCATTTCTATGTCCATTTTGAGGTTCATTTCTGGTAGTTTAATTCGTGGACAACCTTGTCACAAGGCGGTTCCCCGGTGAACGGTGAAGATCATTTTTGCGATGACATTTTCTTTGTTATCTGCAGAATTTTCTAGAACCATTGATGTCATGTGTCTTGTAATTTCAGTGGAAGTACTCAATCTAACACACTTGCCTTGTGAACTGGGTATCTTATAAAATTTATCCAAATGAATTTTATTTTTCAAATTTTGTGTTTTGTTTTTATTATTGTATATTTGATGTGTTGAGAAGTTTTATTTTTTATTTAAAATTCTGACATTTTATTTTCTTTAGAGTTTATTGGAAGGTTGTGGGAGAAAAGGAAAGTAAAGGACCCAGTCCAGAATTAGAATGGAAGGGTAAACCTCGCAATGATCTCACTTCGATAGACCGCTCCTAAACTAACACCTATTGGGGGTCCACCTCACTTTGGGAGGTGGAAAGGATTCTGAACCTCTCTATTTAAGGGTGAAATAGTGGCTCCAGAATCGAAAAGGAGTTTACTGTACCTACCCAAGGCAAAAATGGGTGAGGTATGCCAAAGGAAGAATGGTAGTTTGGCCCATGAGGGATATGGACGTACTACCGATTTATGAAAGTAAACCATCTGATTTAAATATTTGATTTAAATAAAGAGAGGAACGATCCCCAGCGGAGTCCCCAAAAATTGTCGATCAATTTTTTCCTCTTTTGTTTTTTTGAAATTGATTTGAAATTTATGTTAATAAGTATTGTATAACTTTTAAAAGTGGTATTTGAAAATATAGTTTTAATTTTAAAGATGTGAAATTCTAACTGATTTCATACCTTTAATGGTTTAAATAAACGAGCCAGCCACAACAAGTCATGCATCTATCCTGAGGAATAGACACATTACTTGATAGTGGGGGCTCGATTGTATAAACTAATAGATTTATGACATTTGTTTGGTCTACAAACCAATTGTATGTTGATTGACAAGTTTCCATATCTAATATAAATGAATTAGATAGGGTTTATATTACCTGCGTTCTTAAAGTTCCCTATAAGGGCAAGCCCTTATAGTTAATTACATCCTAAATAACCTAAGACATTTAAGAAAAATCTCGATGAAGATCGGTGGTTTACTCTCAAGAATTTCAAAGTTTAAGTTTTCAAACAATTGGGTTTTGGAAATCCAAAAGGGAATGGATCAAATCTGGAACAGTTGTTTTAGGACTCCAAAGGAAGAAGAGTAGGGGACATCATGGATCCGAAGAGAACATTGGTGACTTCCTAACTATCCTATGATTTGGCTTCGATTTGAGAGAATTTTTAAGTGTCGTAATCTTGCCAATTTTAATTAAGTAGGGCTTACACTTGTATGATATAACCATACAAATAGCTTGGAAGTTAGGAGGGTTTATATCGTAACGAATGACAACCTCGGAGCCCTAAGACTAGTTAGGGCTTAAATTACATAACATGATTATGCAAATGCCTAAAGGCTAAAGTGAGGATTTATGTTGCGTTAGGCGAACTACCTCGAATTCTTATGGCTTTGTTGTTTATTTCTAAGAGCTGTTGAAGATGGTTGTATTGCCCACCATGCTTGCTTCGAGATTTTTCTTAAATGTTGTTGCAAAAGTTTTGGTTTAAGAAATGGCAATCAGGAAGTGAGAGAAGTGTTGTATTATATAATAGTTGAAAATTAAGGTGGCTTAATATTTTAATTAAAACAAATGGTTAAGTTGATTATGGCGATAACGATTAGGATCCCACGGTTCCCTCGTTCCGATATCACCATTTTCATTGGATTCTCTTAGTCTGGATGAATTTACTAAATCCAACTTAATGGATTCTGTACTTTCATCCAGGCCATGGGAAATCTCGTTAGCAACACGTAGGTTACCTCATCCGAGGGATTCTTGGTCATCCAATGAGACGTCTTAATTTTAGTTGAAGTTGTAGGTTTTATTTAGTTGGTGATTAAATTTTGAGTTGTTTAGACAAGTTGTGTTCAATAATTTTCATAAATTTATAAAATATGGGAAAACAAAGCATTTAACAAACAACTAAATATAAATTGCAATAAACTTAAATGTGTACCTAGAGGGTCTTTCCGTCATTTCCAACTGGACTTAAAATGCATGTTAGGGCATTTAAATAATTAAGAGAAACACTAAGGTAAATCTAGGGGAAGGTTCTGGTCATCTACCAAATCCTAATCCTATCACTATGTTAGCTAGGGTGAGGTTCTGGTTGTCTGCCAAATCCTAATCCTATCCTAGTGAATCCTCTAAGGTGTGTTGAGGATGAATTTCTTGGGGAAAGGGCAATGATGCCCAATTGTCCTTCTAAAATATCTCATTATGTTAAGGGAGTGCTCGGGCATAGCCCTGAACATCTTCCTCAAAGCTTTTGGGATTGTTTTTTATTTCATTTGGTTTCATTATGATTTCCTAATTAATCGTCTGAAGTTTGGTTGAAGTTTAAGTGTGTTTTTGGTTCTTGCTCAGTGAACTTGGATGTTTGATTATTCATTGAGAAAGGTGACATGTCATTTGAAATCTCATTTAAGAGTTATGAGAATGAGATCCTTTAGGGGCAATTTGGTTCATTAAGGAACTTAATCAGTTTTAGTTGAAGTTTGATTAATAATGTTTTGAAGTGATTCGATTTGACTTAATGTTTTAGAGCGATTTAATTTTGATTTAAAAAAATATTTCAAATTAATTATAATATTTCAAATTATTTATGTTATTTTAAAAGACTTCAAATTGATTTTGACATTTAAAATGTTTTAGTTTAAAGTGGATTCAAATTAGTTGTGATATTTTAAATTATTCCCAATTAATTCATTTTTAATTTTTTAATGTTTTAAGTTATTTTAAATTAATTATAATATTTTAAATTATTTTTGAATATTTTAAATTATTTTGATTTAATTATAAAATTAATTTCAAGGTTTTAAATTACTTTTAGTTTAATTATAAAGTTTCAAAGTTATTTTAATTGATTTTTAAGATTATTTTAGTTACTGTTTTATTATTATTATTATCTCTTCATAATTATTTTTAGATTGATTGTGTTATCTCTTTTTAAAATATCCATTGATATGAGTTAAATATTATTTGATTAATTCATTGTTAGGGGTTTAAATTAAAGAAACCAAAGTCTTCCTATGTTATACCCCTAACCCTAACACCTTTAATATTTTAATTAATTTTCAAATCTTAATGATTTAAATAATTAGGGGTTTCCTCTTTAATAATGATTGGTTGGTTTCTATCTCCTATCCCTATCTTTCAATCATCCAAGAGGGCAATTAAAATTATGTGTTTCTCATTTACCCTTAGTTGAGCCTAAATATTGATTAAGGTTAAGGTTTCATAATTACCAGTATGCCCTCTTAAGCTTGTTCACCCCATAACCTATTAAATTTAACTCAAATGAATTTAAAATTTTTATGACTCCTCAATCATATGTCAATTAAGACATCAGAGGAGAAAATGTGATTTTTCTAATTTTAATTTAATTTATATAATTATTCTAATGAAAAATAAGGTTTTTCAATGGAAATTCAATAACATAACCAGGGTAAAGTTTCTATCCTTAGGAAAATTACTGGAGGTTCCTATAGACCAAAGGACCACTAGGACCAATTTTTTTGATTTTTAGAGTTTTAATGTAATTATTAAAATTAGTTTGATTTTTGGAGTATTTATTAAATATAAAATATGGTAAAAGTGGAAAATTCAATTATATATATATTTTTTTAAATCTCTCTAAGGTTAGGAAACCTAGAAAACAAATTTTATTATTTTTTTTATTTTTCTTTGATTTATTAGAATTATTTTAGTGGGAAGATGGGAAAATTCATTTTTTAAATATTAAAAATTGTCATGAACCTTTAAAAATTAATATTTTATTTAGGGACTTAGAAAAATTATTTGGATGGTTCTTATGTGATTAGTAGTCCAAATGTGATATTTTGGGGAATTTTAATAATTTTGTGATTTTTATGATTTTTTTAATTATTTAAATAATTAAAAATTGATTAAAAATGAAATTTTCATGAAAAATCCAATTTTATTTTTCCTAGACTCATGTGATCATAGAGAACTCCCAAAAATTAATTTGGTGAATTTTTTAGTTGTATTTTAATTTTTATGAACTTTTTTAATGCAAAATATGGTCATTTCACTTAATTAATTTATTTAGTGTGTTAAATCAATTCCAATTGGTTTGAAATTTTTATGGGGGTTCTCTTAACATTAAATTTCAGTGGAGAATTGTTTTCATGTAATTTTGATGTGTATTACTGCAAATTAATTTAATTTCAGTTTTAGGGTTTTGGTCCTATTAGGGTGATTTTTAATGATTTAAACCAAGTCATAATTTTTCTAAAGTTCTCTGATTATAAAAAACCTACAAAAATTTTTGTAGATTTTTCTAATCAACATGTTGATTATTATGATTAATTAACCAAGAAAATAGACATACACTTGAAAAGTAGGGATCTTCTTATAGGGATCTCGTCTGACTTTGGAAACATCAAGGAAGATCCTCAATGACAGAGAGAACGACATGCTAAAATTTCAAGTCATGGTGAAATGTCTACATGCATGAAGAGTTAAAAGACCTAAAACAATGTTTAATTTATTAAAAATAAAATAGTAAGCAAAACATTTTGAGCTTTGTTCCACATGATTCTTCTATATTCACTGAGCA